>JBBPFJ010000021.1:2973565-3376043 GCA_037975025.1 Excoecaria agallocha | reverse complement strand
TAGTATTTTTTATTATAACTCATGATAGAAATGTCAAAATGCTCTTTGCCCGCTACACACACACTCTCTCTCTCTCACTATTTCTTGGGTTATGGCTCTTGCCATTTTCACTCCGCCATTGCCCTTATCGGTGGTCCTCCAACCTTCCCTCCCTACACATCTTATTTCGAAGGTTAGATTTTAATTTTTTTGTCAATCGATTTTTGCTTATTAAGGTATTTCTCTTATTCTTATTTATCTTCTCCCTATGCTCTAACTTTCTTTGCATCTTTGATTTTTTCCAAACAATGAGCTATTTTGTTGGCATTTCCTAGATGAAGAACCATGAGCAATTGGATAACTTCTTTTTCAGCTCCAAACAATCTCCAAGAACTAAACCTAGTCCTTTTGTAATTTTCCAGTTTATATCACCCATTTCTAAAAGAACTTGAACTGGATTCACATTTTGATTGTTTGATTGGCATTTGCATTCTGATCGATCAATGACGACCTTGTTCATATCTTCCAGATCAGCCATTAAAACGAAACAGGAAGAAGGAAGAGTAGTAGTGCAATCCCTAACCACATTAAGGATCAAGAACCCTAGGGAGGAAAAACAAAACCCCTACATAACGAGGCAAGTTCTTTTAAGTTTATTGATTTATATTTCTTTTATATTTTTTAAATAATTTTAAATTTTATTTCTTTTTACTTGTCTAAAAATAGAGTAGCTGGTTTTTATCTTATTTGATAGAAAAAAATAATAATAATTCTTGTATTATTTCTTTCAATAGTAAAAAAACAATGAGTTGAAAATGAAAAAAATACTTAAATAAATTATTTTCATGGCACAACATTAATCTAATGGTCCTCTAAAGTAGTAGGGAATTTGATAGTTTGTATAGTTTAAAAATATGACATATTCCATTTATCTTTGAAATTATGTGGAATTTGTATAATTCAAAAATGCCCTATTTTCTTTTGCTTTAGCAGGTGTTTTTCTTGTCGCTTTCATCTCTGTTGTTGGTTCTTGTTGGTATTCAAATTTATTACTTTTTGTTGCTGATGGTTCTTGTTAGATGTCAGATTTGTTACTTTCTTTTGGATGCTCTAGTCTGCAATTTTGATGTGAATTGTAGATTTAGAGATGTGGAAATTATAGGGGTTGTATATATTATTCACATACTCTTATTTTAGTATATGAGTGTTCAATTTCTCCGACTTTATATAAAATGATAGTATGATTTTGATGAGTATAAATTAAGTGTTTGAATTTTCATTTTTTGATAAGAAATGGTTTACAAAAATTAAAAAAAGAATTTATTGTAGTGGTATATGATGCCAGTATCCGAAAATGGGAGCTTCATCTTTGACGGAGCATTATTATTCGAGTGATGCCTACTTTTATTTTTTAATTGATGCCTACTTTTATTTTTGAATTAATTGAACCTTTCCTATGATGAAAAAATATAAATGACACTGAAATATTTTTCTAAATTGTTTATATTTTTTCAATTTCTTTTAGCTTTTAATCTTTCACAGTAAATTAAAAGGAAAATGGATTTTCTTCCCTGTTGTATTTCTTGCAATAATATCAAATTAACAATTACTCTACTCAATATTTCATCCTAGCACATTGTAGGCTGTAACTCATCTTGTGCTGCTACTTTAATTATTTCTATCATTGATTACAAGTTGTTACACCATTTTGTGATATATCTATGTATATCCACGAGTATAATTAAAGAATATAATTCAATTTTGTTATTTTAATATTTAATTTTGGTATATGAAGTCACGTAATGATAAATTCATACACTCTAATTTGGTGTACTTTCATATATCTATTCATTACACTCTAATTTGGTATACTTTCATATACCTACATATGCAAATTGGTATACAAAATTGGAATATTGCAATAATCATTTTATAACTTAATGCCTTTAATGACATTTTCCAAACTTGATGACTTTGTGGCATGGATTTTTTGCACTGTTAGTTTTTATGCTAATATATTGTCATTACAAAGGTTAAACATATCTCTCTAATTAATGGTACTTAATTAGAACTATTAATTACTATTTACTAAGAGAATTACGGCAAAAAATGAAATACAAACAACAAGCTGTTTTGCACTAAAACAACAAGCTATTTTAGTGCAAAACTATCAACATTGTTTTACACTAAAACAACAAGCTATTTTAGTGCAAAACTATCCACATTGTTTTACACTAAAACAGCAAGCTGTTTTAGTGCAAAACTATCAACATTGTTTTACACTAACACAGCAAGTTTTTTTAGTGCAAAACTGAAAAGAACACAAATGGAATTGGAGAAATCATAGGCCTCTATGACGCATCAAGATCACACTAATTTTTCCAAGCATTGCAATGATCGTAACTGCTCAGTATCTCAACAAAGGACAACATTTTAGGCCAATGTGGCGTGTTATAGATCATATGGCATTCAGAAATCTCCAGTTTTATATTCAGGTAACTAATGACATATTTTTTATAATAGAGGGGGGCATATATTGGCAACTGCTTTGGAGATAATTTATTGAAATACATGTAAGCTAAATGCTAAAGATAAAATCATTAGGTTGTGAAATGGCTTATGCTGCCGTATATTTTGAAACCAAAAGTATCTGAGTGTTGTATATTTTGATTTTCTTGATTTTGTAGAATGCATTTCCAATTATATTAGTAACAAAGTTTGACGATTTCATTCAACTTCCTATAGATCTGCAATGGGCAATTGCTAGCCAAGTAAGATCATTTCTCTATCTATTCAAGTTAATCATTTATCTTTTATCTTTTTCTTTTATTATGTTTAAATTTTTAAATACCAAACCAATTATGAATTTTTCATGTATCCATTTTAATAAAAACTTTCTTAGATAATATGTTTAAAAAAATGGAGAAAGAATTGTAATATCTATTGAATTTCTAAGCCAATTAACAAATTTAATAAAAACGATGTTATTTACTAATTATTTTCCAGCAAAACATGACTATAATATAATTTGCTATATTCAATTACCGTATTGGAGATTAGACGTAATTGAATTGGTTATTAATTAGTCATTGAATTGTTAGATAACTAAAACAGCTTGCTGTTTTAGTTTGCCCTTAAATAGATAACTAAAACAGCTTGCTATTTTAGTTTGCCCTTAAACAGATAAATAAAACAGCTTGCTGTTTTAGTTATCTAACAATTCAATAACTAATTAATATTTTTTCACATATCTCCTATTGCTATCATTCTTCTTCTTCTTCTTCTTCTTCTTCTTCTTCTTCTTCTTCTTCTTCTTTTTCTTCTTCTTCTTCTTCTTCTTCTTCCTCCTCTTCTTCTTCAATAATATTTTTGAAGCGTTTGGGCTCAGTTTCTCTACTTGGTTTTTAGGTAGGTGCTTCTCTAATTCGATTTATTAAAGGAAAAGGGTATGGTTTCAAATTTTATCTTATGAAATTCTCAAACATAAATTATATTTATGTTCTCTTATACTCCTTAGTTACCTGCCTCAGAGGATCTACACAACAAAAAATTGAAGAGGAGATGGGAGTGAAGATTGTATTTCCATCATCAAAGGAGGAGGAATCTTTTTATAAGTTATCTACTTTTTTACAGACATCCATTTACTTTCTAAGAATGGCATAAAATTGCTATACTAAAACTTTGAGAATATGACCTAGTCCAATAGTTTATACTTTAAATTTTGAACTTTTTGCTACTTTCAAAATGGCAAATGCCATGTCAAAATGCTGACTGGCCTTCTATTTTTTTTACCATGACATGGTTTTTTTTTTTGCAGTCATTGAGGCCAGTTCAATTGATAGTGTCAGTAGAGCTTCAAAGAGGATACAAGCTATTATAGATGAGGTTTGTGACTACTAATTGTTAATTTACTAAAGTTGCTTAGTTATATTTGTTATTACAATATTTTATATTTGAAAACTTGTTTTCTTGGTTGGCATTTTGTTTATAAATTTCAATAGCGCATGTCTTCTACTAAATGCAGAAATGCAAAATATTCAAGATAAGCTGCTGTAGTTAGTAATTACCTTAAGTTATCGAGGTAAAAAATTATGGGGAAAGGCTGATGTATAAAGTTGAGTTTTGACATTAACTAGTACATTGGAGTTAAATTTTGTAATTTTTCTGTAAGTGGCATGCAATATTTTTATTTTTTTCCTTATTTTTGTTCTATATTAATAAACTTATTCATATAAGTTAAGCTAAAAGCAACTAACTCTTTTTACTTTACATTATGGTTATTAAGTGTCGCATATTACATGTTAAATATACACCTAATTAATTGTTTCTAGATATATTACTAATGGTTTTTTTTTGTTCTTGTTTTTTCTTGCTGGGAATGAGACATAAGCAGTTGAGAGCCCAAATATTGATTACTGATATTTTATAAGTAATTTTTATGTTCATTAATTATACTTACATTATTACTCTCTTGTCATGTGCTTTTAAAAAAATGGGAAAAACAAACGTATGTCTAATTATAAATCAAGAATTTGCAAATATGGCATGTCAACCCAAGTTGGCTTTTAAAAAACTTCCTTTGTAATTTTTGTTTTTTCTTTTGACGTGGAATTAAAATATTAATCCACAATATTATAATACATTTTTTTGTCTTATGATGCTATTTAATTATTCAGTTTATTATTACACTTGCACCAGTCCTAGCACCCCTAGCAGGTTGGATGTTTAATCCTTCCACTGTAACTCATCCAGCTGTTTTTGGGGGTGGCCTTGCATACCTACCTTAAAGAACTAGGCCTATGGGAATTTCTGATGAGGTAACTTCATTGTGTTTCATTGTGCTCCTTTATGCACACATGGATTGATCAATTGGTTTTTATTTTCATGAAATTGTAATGTTTTATTGTTTTGGCTGAAGTTATCTGTACTTTTGATCCTTTTCTCATTCTACAGGTGAATTTTCCTGTTAATGTACTACCAGTATCATTTCCTGGACATGCTCATAGTCAGACTTTTAATGCACCAGATGACTTGCCAAAGATTGTTGCACGGACTTTGCAGTAACTTATTATTGTAGTAATACCTTTTCTTATGTTTAAAAGATGAGAAAATAATTTTATACTTCATGGATATTAATCAAATCCATATGTTGAATAAATACTACATGGTTCTTTGTGTTCTTAGGTATTTTCAAGCCATGACATATATGCTTCTTCATTGATATACAAATTGGACAAGGAACTTAAAGCAGTGTATACAAGGCTCGTGACTGAATATGTGTTTAAGACATATTGTTAATATTCTTGATGTTTTTATTTAATTTATTTATTTAAACTCATTTTTGATTATTTATCTTGAAATATGCTTGCATGTCATGTCATTGATTTTGTCTTATCGCTAATTTTTGGTTTACATTACATTATCTTGTAATCATATATTTTTGGCAGTTAATGGCTCTTCCATACATGCAATCTCTCAAACTTTCTTTCCTGTAATCATAGGTTTTTGATATTAAAAAATTGTCATAATTTTTAGTGACAGATTCGCGACGAATAGGACCGTCGTTAATATTTTTTACTTTATGGGTGAATTTAGCAACGGAAAATGGTTTTTGTTGCTAAAATTAGCAATGAAAATAAATATCTGTTGCTAAATTTAACAACAAAAATTTATATTTCGTTACTAAAATTGACCAATTCACCAAATCTTGCATTGTTGAATTTAGCAACGGAATTCTATTTCCGTTGCTAAATTTAGCAACGAAATTCAATTTTCATTGCTAAATTTAGCAACGAAATGAAATTTTCATTGCTAAAAATAACAACTGCCAAATTAGTAATAGAAATTTTTGTTGCTAATTTTCGTTGCTATTTTTGATTAGCAACGAAAAATTGATATTTTTCGTTGCAAATTTCCTTTGCTAATTTGCAATTTTCTTGTAGTGATTATTATTATTAACATTATTATTATTATTATTATTATTATTATCATTATTATTATTATTATTATTATTATTATTATTATTATTATTATTATTATTATTTACAAATCTTATACTGATAAATATCAAAGATTATCCAAGCCTCCAATCGATTTACCAGAAAAACCAACATACTGTCCCTTTATCATAGCTTGGCATATTTCAGCAACAGATTTGAAGGACTCAACTTCTCTATTACGTGTTTGATTAACATAATCCTCAATTAGAATCCATAGAGAATTAAAGATAAAAGAAACAAAAAATTTCCTCAAGATTGTTTCTAGCAAAATTTAAATGCTTGTAATATAATGCAGAATTTGATGTAATGTATAGATTCCAAATTTTCTTGGTTTATTAGGGTTTGTGATAAAGTTTTTATCTAATTCAAAGGAATTGATGCAGTATCATGATTACCTGGGCTGCTTCAATGTCTGAATCTTGCTTTTGGATATCAAAAGAGAGTGGCTATAACATGAAAACAAAAAAAATCTGATTTGCCAAAAAAAGATCTGTGGCTTTGCTCGTGTATAGAAAACAAAAATGAGGTTATGAATACATCATTATAAAGGGAATATATAGATCGAAACCTAGTGATTTTAGCTGTAACCTGCTACAAGAGGTTCATGGATTGATAATATACAGTAATACAGCAGGAACTCATAAGAAAGACAAACAACATTCCAATATATATATATATATGACAAAAAAAGTCTGGACATGAATGATATAGCACATATTTTCATACCTGAATGCTAAAATTTCCATAAATTCTACATCAATCTGATACAAAATAAAAAACAAAGACCATAGCTTTATGATGGCTCTAGGAAATTAAAATTACAACAGACCGTGTCATATTCATTCATTAATCTACAAATGGATAAATCACTACTTACTCCAGTTTCTTTTTTAACCTCTCGAACAACACCATCACATATATCCTCACCCTGTGGGGAGAAACAAAAATTCTATTTATCATGGAAAAGAAAAATATTGCAAAACACAACCAAACTATAATGCCTAAATATTCACCTCATTCACCACTCTAGTAGGAAGTTCCCACACCCCTATGGCTTTGAATCCACCTTTACTTTCTTGAACTACAAGCACTTATCAAATTCAACAATTTAATGTCAAAAAGGAAAGAGCAGAGAGAAACTAGTTAAAGCTACCAAACCACACAATGTCTTGTTTATTAGAACATATCAGTTGACATGAACCTTTATCGATTAAAGTCAGGTCCATGAGCATAGGCATATAATCATGAAAAGGATTTAAATTTGTACTATATAAGTAAAAGTAAAAGAATCAAGTTAAAGACATGTTAAGATTTAAACAGAAAGAATCTTGTAATACCTCTTTATTATTATTGACCAAAAGTGCTCAAATACCCACAGTATGAGAAACATATAGATGAATAGCATCAGAAATACTAGCTAGCCACTGCACTAACATCAAATAACCTGGTTCAGCACAATGATACCTAAATCCTGCCTGCAGAATTTTCCAATTTACAATCACAATTATGTGCCAATTTTCCATTTTGCATTAGAAGGTAAATCTATTAGTATTACAATATAAGTTTGCGTGATGCATATACCTGAACTGCAAGATGTACAAGATTAGAAAGTCTTATTGGCAATTTGACCCAAACAACTTATTTCCCCTAAAGAAGATACATAACAAAATTAGATTCATAATATAAATCATAACACTATTCTAAGAGAAAGAAATATGAATATCAGAAAGTTCCTAAGGCCTCTAATCTGGAATAGAAGTTAGTATAGAAGAAAAAGTTTTTGAATCCATGTCCTTTTCTGCAATAACTCTTTCATATTTATCATGAGATATATGAAACTTTTCATCCCGCTCAACTTTTCTTTTTAGAACCATCTGCCCCTCAAGATTTGAAGTTTTGTCGCTACAACCATCTGCTCCCTCGACTAGAGGCTCACATGAGTAAGAATGAAATTATTGGTCTGCGTTGAGCAGAAGTATCATACAGGCAAGCCTGCTAGGTCAAACAAAGATTTATTAAATTTTTGGCAACAATATTCCTATTAATACAGGGAAGAGGATAATATAGACTATCAAGATGGTGTTTCCTAATCCATATATACTATGAATTCACTGCGATCTCACATTGCAAAACACCGTACGCTATTTGGAGGCAGATAATCTTCGCTGAAACATCACTGGAATGAAGAAAGAATGAACGAACAACTCATTGTAGAATGAAGAAAGAATGAATGACTCACTGAAGAATGGCATAAAGTAGAATGACTCAGTAAAAAAAGTACAACAAAGATAGAACGAAAGACTCACTAGAGAACAACAGGCGGTGGCGATCGGTAATTGATAGTGTGGATAGGTAGACGGAAAAAGGAGATTAATTTTAGGAACAATTGATAAGTTTAAGAACAAAGATAAAAGGCAGAAGGCATGGCATAAAGAGAAGGAAAAGTCAGTATTTATACCTAGGGTAAATTAGAAAATACCAATCAAATTAATATTCAATTGCAATTTTAGCAACAAAAATAAAATTCCATTGCTATATTTTGATCCAATTTTTTTCATCTTTTTGGGACCAAAATACCAACGGAATGTGAATTACGTTGCTAAAATTGCAATCGAATTATTTTCGTTTGAAATTTTAGCAACGAAAATACAATTTCGTTGCTATTTTTAGACACAAATTGTTTTCTCCTTTGAAACCAAAAATACCAACGGAATCTAAATTCTATTGCTAAAATTGCAATCGAATAGATTTTTCATTGCAATTTTGGCAACGGGAAAATAATTTCGTTGCTATTTTTGAACCCAAATTTTTTTATCTTCTTGGGATAAAAAATACCAACGGAATGTAAATTTCTTTACTAAAATAGCAATCGAATATTTTTTTCGTTGCAATTTTAGCAAAGAAAAAGAGATTTCGTTGTTATTTTTGATCCCAATTTTTTTTCCATCTCATTAGGACCACAAATACCAACATAATTTAATGTTCGTTGCTAAAATTGCAACCAAAATCATATTCCGTTGCTATTTTTCATTTCAAAATTTTTTCGCCATCTATTGGAACCTATTTTAGCAACGGTGTATGGATTCCGTTGCTAATTTTCATTGCTGAATTTTAACGCTAAAAATTTCCTCCACTTTTAGCGATAGAAGACAACCAAATATTTTTCCATTGCTAAATTTGCAAATCTTAACCAATTTTAGCAACGGAAGTTAAATTCCATTGCTAATTTAGCAACGAAATCAATTCCATTGCTATTTTCACATTTTCATGTAGTACATGCTCACTTTAGGAGTTGCATGAGAAAGCATAAAAAGCCAAGAAATGAAAAGGGAAGTGATGGCCGACCATCATAGTGTCCAAATACAGCCAATTTCCCAATAACTCTAGCTATTTCCACCACTAAAAATACCACAATTTCAATTACATATTTTTAGATGAGAGAGAATTTTGGGTTTAAACATTTCTAAGGTAATAATTCTCTCTTTCACTTCTTTCTTATCTCATATGTTAGGGACTAAAATTGATGTTTTAGATATATTTTCATACATGTGATTTTTTATATGTACAAGGAGAATCCTATAAGAAGAAAGAAAAGGAGATTGAAAATAGTTGAAGAGAGTTTTTGGTTGCATCAAATATGTACTGAAACTTTTTGTTTGCTTACATATGCTTGCCTATATAAAATATTTAGAAATGTTATATTAGATATATTATAAGGTGGAAACATGGATGAGATTCTTATTTGTGCATAGAAAATGAAATAAAGGACGTATTATTAATATAGGATAATTCTATCCTAAAGTTCACTTGACCTAGTAGAATTTTTTTTAGTATAAATTAGGTCGTAGAGCTCTGAATTGAGTAATTTAAATTGGATCATATATTATATTCATATAACTAAATTTCTTACGCAAATGTTGAAATTTTAATCTGCTTCTAACATTATAAAAAAGTAGGTTGAAATATAGTAATCTCTGCAACCTTATCATTTAGAGCAGTCTACTCTATTTTATAAATACCTTAACATTTCAAAGCTCAAATGAATTATTTTTAATGATTTAGAAATTAGAGACATAAGGAAACATATGTTTATAAGAATGTTTTTCCAAAAAAACGATATTTTCTAGGTCAAAATTGAATTTCACATAAAATCTAGGAGTTTGCCTACTTAATTCTAGGCAGATTGAATCGTCACAAACCAAAACACTTTTTTCTTAGTCATAACAATTATATATATATATATATATATATATATATATTTATGAAAAAATTATTATTTACAAATGGATGTCATTATTAATTGTATATCTAAAATAATACATGCATGTATAATAATAACAAATATCACCCAAAATGTCCTACTATATACATATGACTATAATGTGAATAGATGCATTTACTCCTAAATCTATTAATGGATCTATTCGACCCGCTAATCCATCTCTTCTTCAGGATTAACAAAGATCTGCATAATGTCACTACAAAAAAAGGCATATAAGGATGGTAAATTCGATCCCTAAAAATGCTAATTGGATCCCTAATAATGCTTTAAAATTTCTCATTGCAGTAGAGCATCATTAGAAGTAATAAAATGCAACACCTATTCCAAATAATCTATATAACATGAACAAATGTAATGGAACCATCTAGGGATCCAACCATAAACATAAGAGGGTGCAAAACAAAAAGAAATGCCCAAAAAAGGCATATTACAATCCACCAAGAATTCACAAATACGATGAGATTCCATCCACCTATAAATACGATAGGGTATGCCACAAAGGCTTATAATACTAGATATAAGTGCTTGCACTTCAATACAGAAGAAGTAAATTACAAAATCTTAAGGTGAAGAATTGTAACATCCTAATCCACAAGACTTGTAGAACCACCAATACCGATGTTAATCCCATGATAAATAGATAAATAATAATAATAATAATAATAATAATAATAATAATAATAATAATAATAATAATAATAATAATACAAGCCATAATCACATATAATCTTTTTAGCTAAAACAAAATTCCAAAATAATAAAACATTACATATATACCTTTTTTTGCATCCATGAAACCACTAATTTAACTGCACATTTCAGACCTCTTCTTCTGCGTGTTGACCAAATCACCGAAACTATCCATCCTGAAACGAGGCTTATCCTACAACCTACACGGATATTAAAATATGTACTAAGCTATAAAGCTTAGTGGGGAACAACATAATCTATAGGTAACTTCTTAACAAGAATCATCAATTATACATGCATAAAATTTAACGATGACATAATAATGTAGTCTTAATAATTATTCTAAAGAAGTGGATAACGGACTAATCAATATGTATCCGAAGGTACCAGAATGTACCCGAAGGTATAAAATAAGAATGTCTTCGAAAATACCATAACATACCCGAAGGTATGAAATTAGAAGACCCATTAGGGCCAAATAATACAAAAGACCGATTAGCAAACCAAATGGGGTTGTTATGATCCAAACGGGACCATCTCAATACAATAGTAGCTGCAAATACCCTTATAGGCATGCTTATTTATCCAGAACCTAGACACAGATGCAAATAAAAAACCATTTACAATAATGATCAATACTTGTTATTTACTCACATATTTATTACCGTATATCGATACATGTAGTGTCATGCAACACTTGTTCAATAATCAATATTCCATGAACCTGATGCAATACACATTATTAAGCAGATTGTCATGAGGTAGTAATATGATTTTAAATCCACAGGTTGACACTACTTATACTAGTCATGATAGTTCATGCATTATCACATTATATATATGTAAATGAAATTATATATAATTTCATAAACCATGGGGGCATGACATAGCACGTAAACACACAATTATTTCAGAAGAACGTACCTTTGCGGTCCATCAGAACTATCTTCCTTATTCCATCGTACTCATTTAAATCATCACACATTCACACTCATCCAATATATCAAATATATGCATCAACATTCAAAGTGTAAAGAAGGGCATATACATATTTCTATTGATCAAAGTAACTATAAACATAACATTATGTACTATTATTATGAAATCAATCTGTGATCAAATAACAATTATACATTCATACATAATTAATCTGTGTTCTATAGATAATCAGTGACTGTAATCAATTTAAAAACATATAAAGACGTCACCAGTTATCACTTCAAGAATATTTAAATCCACATATATTATAAGTTATAACATTTATCAACAGCATGTTACTTTAACTATCTTGTTTATATAGTCCTTTACTATTTTATGAAAGCATAACTTTCACCGATTCATCATAACCATCTTTTGTGCATTTTTAATGACCATAATAATAGCAACATGTTTAACCGAGAGCATTCTTAGTTTTCACCAGTACATGATAAAATAACTTATCATATAATTGTAAGTGTAGTACCTGTCATTATGCTTATTTAATACTTTACTCAAGTTTATAACAATTAATTGTAGCATAATTGCATATCAACATTTCTTATCTTATTATTACACACGTCAACCTACATAAATCTCATGTAGAATTATAACTCCGTGGCTATTTACCAACACCCATAGCCATACAACACAAAAATGCCTATATACATTTCACAAAGCAAGTAAATAATCAAGGTGAGACTTATCCATATTCCCAACTTATACATTAAGTCATTTCTATAATTAATACATGCTCTCCTTGTTCAAACACTTGTTATTTAACTTTAAATATGGTTTAACAATAAGGTTCTAATACTCTGTTCATATAAGTTTTAGCACTCTATCATATAATTCTATAATATAATTTCACTGTTAATTACTATTAATTCACCATAAGTCCCTATATTCTTATGCCATCATTTTCCAACCTTAAGTAATTAAGCAATCTATACTAAATATGATACATTAAAAAAAATTGCAAAAACAATCTATTATAGCTTTACCAAGATTGGGTTTATAGCACATTAAATGAGGCTCAACAAGGCAAACCGTGGCTCTTCACTTGGCTGAGTGAGCAGGTCACTCGGTTGAGAGACCAAACAACTTGATCGAGTGCTTCTCCATGACATTAATAGCTCTAGCAAAATCCAGACATCTCTTAAGCAAAAATCCCAACCTCCATGCCTAGATCCATGATGTACAAGAAACCATATACCCAAAACCTATAATTCCTCACTCAAAAACCATTTACACCATCCATTGTATACATATATACACATAGCAAAAAGGGGTTTAACCTAAAGATCTTTATGATAGAGTAACAAGCCCTATCAGAAGAAGGATAACCTTGCTGCTACTCTATACATTTTTCCAATCAGTAAAATAATCTAGGATGAACTCCTAATTCATGGTCACAATAACTCATGCATTCCTAGGATTAAACATCAATCATGATAACTTTAACCCTAGTTTTTACAAACTTAGATTCACCAATATACAACCCAACCATAGAAATTCACGAGCAATATTAGATACTCTACTACCTTTACATTCTCAACAAGGTTAACCTAAACATGTATAAAATCTACAAATGAAATTTCAGATCTAATCCTAGTTCCCATACCTGTAGTAAACCAAACCAAATCCTTCTTCAAGTTCTCTTCCTTTCTACTTCTTTTGCTTCACTCCTAATCACTCGATTTTATTCTCAGGAACACCCTTGCTTCACTCCCAATCCAAGCATATCCAAGGAGATCTAGAATGTTCCACAACTGAAGAGAAATAAAGAGAACAAAAGAAAAATATCTCCCTTCAAAGAGATCGACTCCCCATAAAGCAAGACCCTCATTCTCCTTGCCTACCTCATGTGACTCCACTTAAATAAGCGGATGATGACATCATCATAAGACAAATTTCATTTCAATCTTTACTTACTCTTAATTTCATAAGCTAAGCTAAAATTTTCCTTTAATTATACTCAAGTCTCTAAAATGTAACATTTAATCCAATTACTCACTCATACTAAAATCAAATGATAAATGTACCCTTATGCATATCATAACTAACGAAATTACCATTTTATCCTTCACTAAACATTAGTCCATTAATTACTCCAACTAACTAACTTTCACATTTGACCCAAATTTCCAATAATCATCATGACTTATACTAAGATCCAAATTAGGTCACAGCAAGAACAAAGTTCAAGAATATGAATGTTGTCCTAACCAAAAAATGTAAGCATCATCATAAGCAATGACTTTTAAGTCTTTTAAATTTTAATAGTCACAAAAGACCATGTACCAAAATGCCATAAGATATAAGCAGTTTTCAGTGGTTCTATTAACAAAATAATTTGAAAAAAAATCACAGGTGGATTTAAGGTGGGCAGTTCCTAACAAGCTTAACCATGTCCTCTTCATCATGTTGCAAAATAAACACTAATGCTTTAAGATTATTGTTATTACCTAGCTTCAACTCTCAGCATATGTCACATTACATAAAGCCTGCCAACACAAGTACTCTATTGAAGAAAACTATCAATAACTACAATGAGGAAAAAGCCAACTATCAATTACACACATGAAATGCCCCAAAGCAGTATAGGTACTCTTTTGAAGAAAATATACAACTCCTTATTAACCTATATACAAGATAACAACTAATATAGAATACAACTATATATTTATTTTGGACAACTTGCTAGGTAGTTTGACACTGATTGTATTTCTGGCCCTTAATGGCTGAACTAAAAATAATAAGAACTAAAGCATGTACAGATAGTCTTTCTATAACACTTAGATTTGACATCAAATAAAAAGATATGAAGAAACACATAATAGTTAATAGAAAAAAACCTATTCATTGAATAACCAATATCATATCCCTCAAAAACATAAAATGATACTAAAAAGCACCGACTTAAAGATAGTCACATTAACATCAAAATCAACAACCCAAAACCCATAAAAACCAATTAACATTTAAGCAGGCAAGAAACTAATTCACCTGTACAAATTTAATAAACTCTATAAAATAGAAACCAAGAAGCCAAGATTCATCAATGCCACAAACAACATGACAAATCACTAATATTAAAAAATCTAAAGTTCTTCCACATATTACTTATATGCCAATAAAAGATAGCATAAAAGAAAAGTTGTATCTTACATAATATGAAAAATTGAAATATGAAATTGACGAAGTTGGCATTTCTACTTCATACATGAAGCTCAATTTGCCAACCTCTTGTCTTAGCTCCTGTTACACTGACGTTAGGTCCTTTGGCATTTCACTTAAAATATAAAATGCTATGAGAATGGCATACCTTCAGAATAACTCTTGCGTATAATTTTTTCCCAATACCAGAGTTCACGTTTAATAAAGCTCATAAGAATATCAAAATATATAAGAACCTGTTAGTAAAAATATAGAAGGGCCTATATTAATTAATCCATTAGAGCACATGATGCAACTAAAATATCAAAAGAAATAATAGAAATCAAAACCTTTATTTAAGACCACTCAATGCAAGAATCTATCAAAACAGTAGTATAAAGCGGCTTTTAGTGATCCAAAAGAAGAAGATCCAAATAAATTATTTCTAGTTATTGTGCTTACTGTGGACAGAGTTCTAAAAAGCATAATGGTTAACTTATTTTTAATTTACTTACTATTGAAAGAATTTTAGAAAACATTTAAATACATCAATTCAATATCATTTTCTCATAAATTAAAATTACAATTGCACAAAAAATTGTAAATATCTTCCCCTTTAATTTATATCAAGAGGTACAAAAAAAATAACAACAGGGGCTTTTTAACCGCTTTAAAAGCTTTATACCATACAACAGTAGAGAATAACTTACACCCTTTAAAAAATTAAATAAAAAAATTAAAAAAATTAAATGCCAAAAGGCCCATTCATAAATGTTAGTATCATAATAAAAGATAATTTAATGACAAATCTTAATATAATTGCAAGCTAGATATGCCAACTAGAAGCTATGGTATTTTTTTCTATAATTAAAAACAATAGAGCCATACCATTACTGCTTCAATAATGTCCTTATCTGCATGCTTGACATAGCGTCCGCTAACCCCTCTAAAAAATTAGATGATAAAAATAAATAATTAAATAAATAAAGAATGGTTGTTAAGAATTAAAAGCAAAAAAATACCATTTAACTAGTAACATAGATAATAAGAGCAACCCTTATCTGTATAAAAAATAGTTACCTCTCGACACACACTTGGATCTTGATTGCTCCGAAAGAATTCCCGACCCTGTCTACTGTAAACGAGCAACTCCTAAAATCAATAAGAACCGCTGATGAGAGACATTAAATGGAAGTCGGATTAACAGCCAGATAATGAATACGAAGGACATCACACGAAGGCAGAAGTACATATTGCTAGTTAGTAGCTTTAAGATTTATGGCATTTGGCAGAGGGAAAAAAAGAATAATTTTCTTAGAAAAGAGACAAATAGAAAAGTAAGAGCAAATACCATACTCAAAAGAGAATAATTAGAAGCAGACTGTGCACCACAAAGTTTCAAAAGGAGCATCTTATCATAATATGTTTCTTTGTATGTCTATATATCTAAACTATAAGTTGATTTCACGTGTTCCTTCAAGCCTTTAGAAATCATACATAGTTCACCGTACTTCTAATCTATGTATGTCAATGATCTAATCTACTGTACCTAGATGTCAATGGCCAGAAATTTCACTTAAGGTTATCCCTTGATTTCTCCAAATTCATAATTATGAACCTCCAGCCAGCAACTATTTTCAACTGCTGATATTCAATCTTATATCAATGCGATTCATTAAAGAATGTATTTTTATTGATTTCCGTATAGATTCTACTATTTTCTTTATAAGAGACATAGTTTATCCTAATAATTCATTTGAAGTTTTATATATTGTGGAATTAGCATAAGGCTATAATGTTAATAAAAACTTTAAGCACATGGACCCTACATGCAGATAAAATAGTGCCTAAATCCACTACAATATTTAATTCCATAAATAATATCGTAAGGCTAACTATAACATGGATATTATTTTGAACTTTCATATTCTGTTTTGCTTTAATCTTCTTTCTTTGATTGATAATTTCATTTATAGAGGAAATTAGAAATAAAATGAAATCTTAGAAATAAAAATCATTTTTATATAATATTACTAGTTCGATTCATAAATAACATTATAAAACATCTCTAAAATAAAGTCCTAAACTTTTAGGCTTATATATCTTATGAAGTAATTATCTGAAGAGAAATTTTGGGGAGCAAATTCATGGATCTTTAAGGATTTATGGCAAGACTCCTAATTAAAGGCCAAACCAACCACAATAATCATATTTGATTGGATACGCACATGATTAATTATAATTTAAAATTGATTTATCCAATTTATGGGACCCTAATTGTTTTCTACTTGCTCCTAATTTCCTCCTTTTTTCCATTTAATTACTCATTTACTCAATTTCAGAAGTGGAAACTCATATTTACCAAAATTCATAAATTATAAAAGAAAAGGATATATATTGAAAATCTCTACCCCAGTAAAAGTATATTTATTTCATAAGAACTATGTCCAAAATTTATTTTAAATATTAGTGTACTATTCTATGATATATTTGTGCTAGCCATTATTTAATTGTTATTTGAATATAAAATGATAACAAAATATTAATTTTGGCTTGGCTACTATTCTATGGTTTTGATTGTTCAAAATTTTACCAATGAATAAGTTAAAAATCACAAACTTTTAGTGTCCAATTGAATACGAGAAACACAAAAATGCTACAAATTCAAAGGTACAAACTGAAAGAAATCTTCTTGCATACCTTGCTCAATTAATATTATAATGAAACTCTAGATTTTTTGGGTTGTTTTGCTTTAAATTCCTATAAGTGAGTAAAGCTTAAAGTTAACCTATGCAAAACTCAAATAAGTACTATCTAAATGGGAAACCGAATAAGATGGAGATGTACATGTGTTTTCTTCTTTTTGGTTGGTGTACAGAAAGAATAGTAATAAATAATAATGGCAGAAAAAAAATAATGAAAGAAAACACAAGTAAAAATGGAAGCTGTAAACTAGCAAGCAAACTGGTTATTTACAGGAATTAAATCGATTACTACCATTACAGAAAACACAGCATTTTTAGATTTACAGTACACACAAGCACATGCCTAAATGAAGACTTTTTGGAAATTAATTAGAATTAATTAACAGTTAATGACTTAGTTATGCAACATGCAAATAGAAACAAAACCAAAGAAATCAAGGATATGGAAGGAAATTATATTAATTATTAGAAATAAAAAATTAATAATAAAAAAACACTGAAAAGGAATAATGTTCACCTTAGGATGGAATCAATCAAAATGAAGAGAGTCCTGCCATTGTTTCTTTGTTGCCAACACTAAGACTCTGATCGCTGGTCAGCTAAAAAAGAGTCAATGGTGTTTGTTGGATGAAGGAAATCTGAAGATAGGAACAAGAAGCAAATTGATGTAGAGAATTAGAGATTTATTGATATAGTAGATGGGTTATAATTTTTAATAAAAATTATGCTGAAGTGATATAAGCCTTACCAGCAGCCATGTCGAGGTTGAAGATTGAGTTTATCTTTTCTTCTTTGATACCGAGGCTTATCAAGGCACTTCCATACTTTCTTATTGGCTCTGCTCTTGCTAGCTAGGGGACCTTATCTTATGATAAAGGAAAAGATCGAGCAACCTATTGCCTTATTTACCGAAAGCGAAGCACTATACTGGGGCATAAAGAGAGGAAAAGAAACAATTTCAAAGAAAGAAATTGGGGTTCCCAATCCTTCTCCAAGCCTCATGAGATGCTCCCAAAAAAGTAAAGTAGAGTTCCAGAGAAGGCAAATGTACCTGAATAATTAATAATGAAAAATGAAAGGTAAGAAGAAGCTATCGACCACATAAAAAGGAACATATGAGTTGAAATGAAAAAATCCTCACAAAATAAACAAGATGAAGGCACAGTGATCTCACGATCTTATTCTATCTGATTGCTGTATTGGCTTCCATTAAAGGCAAACAAAAACATCAAAATCAAAAATGCACATTGAACTCTAGTAATTAGAGCAATCGAGAGGGAATGGGAGAGAGAATATGCAACGAAGAAGACCAACCACAGAAATCTCCGATGATTAGGGATTTAGAAAATAAATCTCTCTAACACTTTCTGTATTCCGTTGAAAAATTTGGAAATTAGCTACGACATATCTCTTGTAAAATTGGCAACAATATTTTTCCTAGCTAATTTTACGAGAAACATGTTCTAGCAATTTAGTTCCTTTTAAGAGAACTTATTTAATAAGACGATTTAGTCCATTAAGTTTCGGCCCAGGCCCATCATGGGGTCATCTTTTAAAGGTTCAAGTATACAATTTCCATTAATGAGTTTGGCTAAATTAATTAAAATTGGATTTTGTTTGATCCATGAATGCTATGTATATTTATTTGCTTGTTTGGTGTGATGAATGAATATGCATGGTGCATTCATGGGCCCTGGATTTTTGTAATTAAATATGGCCTGCGTGCCATTATATTTTATTGTAAAAGTTTCATTTATTTCTTAGAATAGAATTTATTTGAAGACTTTGTAAATCAAGACGAAGCCCACCGGAGTGGAGAAACCCAACTCGAAGATTCTTATGTAATAGTATAGAATCTTAGTTGTAGGTTTTTGGGCCCATGTTTGTCACGCTTTACTTTATGCAATTATTTATATATGCATGCTATGTATGGATGACAAAGCGTATGCCATGTAAGCCGTAATAAAATGAATCCCTAAAATAGTAAGTCACAAAGTTGCCTTCCTAATTCGAAACATGTCAAGGCATCGATCATCGATCACGTAGACTAGGAGTCCCCCGATTATCTTTGTGAGGCATGGGTTGTGGATGTAGGTTGGACTTAACATGGAAAGGGATGCCCGAACCTAGGCAACTAATAAATGGGTTTTACTATGACATCTTAAGATGTTAGCCCATTTAGTCCAAGAGTCATGTACGAGACATGATTGGAGTTCTCCTACCTAAGTAACTTAACTTATTAGGTGTACAAGCTCAGCTTGACTAATAAGTTGTTGTGAAAAGTGGATCTTGGCCCACATTAAATCACTAACGCGAATTATTTAAAGGGATATTAATTCAGTTTATGGGATCATAAATAAGACCTCATTTAATCTTTCTAAATTTTATTGTAGATTAAAAATGGCATCTTCAAACAACAATTTCTCATTGTGATCGGTCCTTGAAAAGGACAAATTGAATGGCTCCAATTTCATAGACTGGTCTCGAAACTTAAGAATAGTTCTTAAGCAAGAGAAAAAGTCGTATGTTTTGGATGCACCCTTGCCTGAAGAACCTGCTAGGAATGCCTTTGCGGTTCAAAAGGAAACTTTTGAGACCAAAAAGAGCGACTCCAATGATGTGACCTGTATGATGCTGGCCACTATGGTGCCTGACTTGCAAAAGCAATTTATGGACCAAGAGGCTTATGTGATCATGGTGCACCTCAAGGAGATATTCTAAGAGCAAGCTCGTCACGAGAGGTTCGTGACAACAGAGGCTTTAATTTCTTGTAAGATGGCTGCAGGTACTCCTGTTAGTACCCATGTACTCAAGATGAAAGGGTATCTTGATACTCTTGAGAAGCTTGAGGTACAAGTGTCAAAGGAATTGGCCACTGACTTGATCTTAGGATCATTGACTGATGATTATGATCCATTCGTGATGAATTATAACATGCATGCAATGAACAAGTCAGTCACTGAGCTCCATGGGATGCTTAAGAATGCTGAAGAGAACATTCGAAAGACCAATCTCGTATTGATGGTTCAAGGGGGCATTAAAAAAGGACCCGCTAAGGGAAAGGAAAAGGGAAAGGCAAAACCCAAAAATGACCTGACTCGGTTCAAGTCAAGTGGGAGTGCACCTCAGGCCCAATCTAAGCCCAAGGCACAGAAACTCAAAGAGAGTGAGAGCACTTGCTTCCATTACAACAAGATAGGGCATTGGAGGAAGAATTGCGCTCTCTTCAAGGAAGAACAAAAGAAGAATGGAGCCAAGGCGTCCAGTTCTGGTATTTTTGTTGTTGAAATTAACCTTTCTATTTCTACCACTTGGGTATAGGATACCGGTTGTGGTTCTCACATTTGTTCAAATGTGCAGGGGCTAAGAAATAGGCGGTTACTTAGGAAGAATGAAGTGGACCTCCGTGTGGGGAATGGAGCACGAGTTGCTGCCATGGAGATAGGCGACTATCACCTCACTTTACTTTTCGGACTTTGTATTGTTTTGAATAATTGTTATTATGTGCCTGCTATGAGTAGAAACATTATTTCAGTTTCATGTTTGGATAATGATGAATTTGATTTTGTTATTAAAAATGGCAATGCTCATATTCATCGCCAAGGCATTTCTTATGGCAATGCCATGTTGCAAAATGGCCTTTATATCCTTGATTTACAAAACAGAGAGTCCATATGCAACATTAATACAAAGAGGGTTAAATCAAACGAATTGAACCCTACTTACTTCTGGCATTGTTGTTTAGGACATGCAAACGAAAAATGCATTTCAAAACTCCACAAAACTGGAGTGCTTGGGTCATTCGACTTAGAGTCTTATGACATATGCGAGCCATGTTTGCATGAAAAAATGACAAAGAGTCCTTTTAATAAAAAAAGTGGGAGGACTAATGGCTTATTGGAACTAATACATACCGATGTATGTGGACCTTTAAGTACACATGCTAGAGGCGGTCTTAGATACTTCGTGACATTCACAGATGACTTCAGTAGATATGGCTATGTTTATCTAATGAAGTACAAGTCTGAAACTTTTAAGAAATTCAAAGAGTTTAAGAACGAAGTAGAAAACCAACTTGGCAAAAGTATAAAAGCCATTCGATCAGATCGAGGCGGCGAATACTTAAGCCAAGAGTTTGACAATCATCTAAAAGAGTGTGGTATTATTTCACAGCTCACTCCTCCCGGAACGCCATAATGGAATGGTGTGTCCGAAAGGAAAAATCGAACTCTATTGGACATGGTTCGATCTATGATGAGTCAAGCTAATCTTCCTATCTCTTTTTGGGGTTATGCATTAGAAACTGCTGTGTTTCTATTGAATCGTACTCCAACTAAAGTAGTTGAGAAGACACCATACTAGGTATGGACTGGGAAAGAATCCAATATGTCTTTTCTCAGGATTTGGGGCTGTGAAGCACATGTTAAGAAATTAACATCTGACAAACTAGATTCCAAATCCAGTGTCTTCTTGTTTATGGGTTATCCTAAAGAAACAAAGGGATACTACTTTTACTCACAAGCCGAGAACAAAGTATTTGTTGCTCGCAAGGCTGTTTTCTTAGAAAAGGAGTTCCTTCTCAAGAAAGACAGTGGGAGTAAAGTAGAACTTGGAGAAATTCAAGCGCCACAAACTCCTATGGAGGATGAGTTGGAAATGGGATCAAGTTCACAACCAGTTGTGGAACAAGAACCCATTACACAAGAAGATGAGCCTTATGTGTACAAGAAGGTTAGTGGGAGCATAGTAGTATTTTTGGTCCTATATGTATATGACATCCTTCTCATTGGGAATGATATTCCAACATTGCAAAAGGTTAAGCAATGGTTGGGAAAATGTTTCTCAATGAAAGACTTAGGTGAAGCCGAGACAATACTTGGTATTCGAATCTATAGAGATAGATCGAATCGGCTCTTGGGACTAAGTCAAGAAAAGTACATAGACAAAGTACTAAAGCATTTTAGTATGGGAGACTCAAAGAAAGGGTACATACCTTTGGCTTTGGGAGTTCCTTTCACCAAAGAACAGTGCCCTAAAACCAAAGAGGAAAGGGATAACATGAGTAGAATCCCATATGCATCTGCTATTGGATCTATCATGTACGCTATGTTATGTACTAGGTTGGATGTTGCTCATGCACTGAGTATAACCAGTAGGTTTCAGCAAGACCCTGGTGAAAAGCACTGGTCTGCTATAAAAAAGGATTCTAAAGTACCTACAAAGGACTAAGGATCACTTCTTGGTGTATGGTGGTCAAGAAGAGCTCGTCATACAAGGCTATGTCGATGCTGCTTTTTAGTCCAGCACTCAGGACTCAAGATTGTAATCTGGTTTTGTTTTTAATGGTGGCGCTGTTAGCTGGAAAAAGCTTGCAGCAAAAGACCGTTGCCGACTCAACTACATAATCCGAGTATATTACAGCAAGTAATGCTGCAAAAGAGGTTGTTTGGATTAAAAAAATTTCATTTCTGGTTTAGGAGTGGTCCCAAGCATCCTAGATCCATTAGAAATTTTCTGTGACAATAACGAGGCCATCGCACAGGCTAAGGAGCCCCGGTCACACTAGAAATCATAACACATACTCAGCAGGTACCACTTGATCAGAGAGATCATTGATCGTGGGGACATCAAGATTAGCAAGATAGCAAGTGAAGACAATGTAGCAGATCCTTTGACGAAACAGTTACGTCTAAATCTGCATGAAGTTCATTTGAGAGCGTTCGGTCTTAGGGCTATGCCCAATTGGGACTAGTGCTAGTGGGAGATTGTTAGTGTAAGCCCTAACCCTAATGCATTTGAGGCATTTGTTTTATCCATTGTATTCCTGTTCATATCAATTGATAGAAATGTCCAAAAATGTTGTTTCGGTTTAAGTTATCATGTGTGAGGCAAATAGTTGTAAGACCTTGAAACAAATGAGACTTCATTCTAAATATCCCTAGTCAGTCATTGTTATGGGAATAATGATGAATTAAGACTAGTATGCTCTCTCTGATAAGTTGAGTTCTGTCTTACGAATCATAAGGACAAGAGTGTCAATCAGAGATCATAGATACATGTTTAGAACATCGTATCTGGATTCGATCCACTCATGAGAACACTACATGGTACAAGTCATAAATGTTTCTCATATGCAAGTTTTGTATCGGAGTTCTTAGACTTGAAATCTCTATGAAACTCTTTATGAATTACTGTGTACTTTGACATACACCTAACGTGCTCGTAACAGAGTGACAAGTACGGGTATGATTGGGTATACATTGATTCATGTTAGAGAGCATGAGAGAAGTGAAGGGATTACCCCTCTCGATAAGAGAGAAAATATCATCGGCCACTTAATCAGTGAACTGAGAAGTGTATGGCCATACCGAGATGAAATAATGAGTAATCATTATTTATCTGAGAGTTCAGTGTCACTGAAATAACAAGAAAGGAATTAATATATATAAGGATGACTAGTTCCATGCCTTATATTAATTCTGATATTTATGGGTAAGGGACTATGCAAAATTGCATTAGGTTACTAAATGCCATATGCATTTTCATTTAATTTGGAATGCTATAATATCTTGTTAGAGAATATATATAGCCTTTGAATTAATTTATTAATTCATTGCCAACATTAAATGGACCTATATGATCACACACAAAGCATTGGGCTTAAAATATTTAAATAAAGTATTGGGCATTAATTGGGCTTTTAATTAAAGTCAAATTAATGTGTGTAATGGGTTTTAAAATTGCTATTGGACCTTGGTCCATGAGAGAGAAAAATTTAGCCCACAGGATTTAATTTCAATTAATTAATTATCTTGTATTAATTAAGTTAATTGAGTATTAAAGCCTAAAAGAATTTAAATTAAATTAAATCATTTAAATAATAGATGAAGTGGCCGAAATTCCAAGATGGAAATCAAGGAATTTCGGCACATGCTCACTAGTTATATTAAGTGATTTTATTTAGTTAAATGTCTTGTGTTTTATTTCAAATTTGAATTTTAAATTCAAAGGAGTTTAAATCAATATATATTACTTATTTTTAGGAAGTGATTGAAGTTGAATTAATTATCTTGAGATAGTAAAATTCAGATCAAACACTTGCCAAAAGATAAGGATATTTATTAAAAGGAAATAAAACCCTAAAGGATACTAAGATTGTGGCGTGAAACCCTAGTCCTTCTAGGTTTGGCGTGAACTTCTCTCTCTCTCTTAATTCTTTTGATCCAATTTTCACAAGGAGAAAGGATTGTTCCTCATTCTCTTGTGTTCTTGGGTAGTAATAGCAACCTAAGAGAAGTACAAAATCAAATTTTGTAGCTTCAAACCATAGCCATTACACAATACCTTAAATGATTGCTAGCAATCTCGATTTTAAGCCGACGGTGCAATTGTGTGTGTGAGAATAGAGGGAGTGGCGTAAAAGGCTGTTCCTTGGCATTGGTGATCAAGATCTAAGGTGGATAAAGTCATCTCAGTTGCTGGTCATCACCAAACTCAAGTTTTAAAAGGCATCCAAAGTTGTAAGTTTTTAAAACCTTAAAATTGTATGTTTCGATTCTGGTCATGGAATTGTTTGACATGTATGAAAAAATTTTGTTTTTCCGCTGCGTTATCACCACATTCATACCATGTCATATTCCATCAGTTCAAACAAGATATCGTGTGACAAAGGGATTATAACATATTCTATTAGGTTTAAATTGAATTATTGATATTCATATTATTTGGGTAGTCATAATGTCTTGCTAGAGACCACTTATGACTTATGGGCCTATGATGGGATTAGGGCCCATGGCTAACATAATATGAACCTATTGGGTCGCACACATAGAATGTGATGAATGGACTAAGGGTTAATTCGGACATTTTGAATTTTATTTTATGACAAATTAAAATTTAAGATAAATAATTTTTAATTAGGATTAATATTATATTATATTTTTTATTTTAATAAGAAATATATAAGCCTAAAATTCTCTCTCTCTCACTCTCACTCTCACTCTCACTCTCTCTCTCTCTTAATAAGGTTAGGCTAACTATATAAACATATGATATGTAAGGTTTGTAACCCTAAGAGACACACTAGAAAGTGAGGCATCACTTTGAGAGAAAAGAAAAGAGAGGAAAATGTTTTCTCTAACCCTAGCCTGTAAAATCCCACATCGGTTGGAGAGGAGAATGAAGTAGTCCTTTTAAGGCCATCGATACCTTTCCCTTACAGACACATTTTAAAACCGTGAGGGCTTCGACCCAAAGCAGATAATATCTGCAAGAGACCATATGGGGGCGTTACAGGTGGTATCAGAGCCAAGGGTCGGACCATGTACCAGTGTGATATTAGGCCTTCGAGCCAGCATGGACACTGGGCCTATTTAGGTGGGGTGGATTATAATATCCTACATCGATTGGAGAAGAAAATGAAGTAGTCCTTATAAGGCTATGGATACCTTTCCCTTGTAGACGCATTTTAAAATCGTGAGGGCTTCGGCCTAGAGTTGAGGTCCTTGGATTAGCAGGATATTATCGAAGATTCATTAAAGGGTTTTCTTCTATTGCAGCGTCAATGACTCGATTACTACAAAAACAAGTGAAATATGAATGGTCAAACAAATGTCAAGAGAGTTTTGAAAAGCTCAAGTGTTTACTGACTGAAGCTCTAGTATTGACTCAACCCGAATCAGGCAAAGACTTTATAATTTACAGCGATGCCTCTAGAATTGGGTTAGGTTGTGTTTTGATGCAAGAAGGAAAAGTAATTGTCTATGTTTCTCGTCAACTGAAAAATCATGAGAAGAATTAACCTACACATGACCTAGAACTTGTAGCCATATTTTTTGCTTTAAAGATCTGGAGACATTACTTGTGTGGAGAAAAATGTTATATTTACACAGATCATAAGAGTTTAAAGTACCTATTGACTTAGAAGGAGCTTAATTTAAGACAGAGGAGATGGCTTGAGCTCATTAAAGATTATGACTGTTTCATTAACTATCATCTAGGTAAAGCTAATATAGTTGCTGATGCCTTGAGCAGGAAGTTTATGGCATCTTTTTGGGCAATGAATGTTAAACTAAGTATGGCAAGCGATGGAGCTATTATAGCTAAAATGCAAGTTAAACTTGATTTTCTATAGCAAATAAAGGTAGCTCAGCAGCAAGATGATCATGTCGCCTCTATTATGGCTCAATTGCAAGACAAGCATAATGCTGATTATTCATTGGATGTGGATGGCAGTCTATATTTCAAGCAGAGACTCTATATGCCTGATCAAGATGAGTTAAAGAAGATGATTCTGACAGAATCTCACAACAACAGTTATGCCATGCATCCTAGGTGTAATAAAATGTACCAAGATTTAAAGACTTTTTACTGGTTGCCACACATGAAATGTGATATAGTGGATTTCATGGGTAAATGCTTAATCTACCAGCAGGTAAAGGCTGAATATCAAGTTCCATCTGGGTTACTCCATCCCATTGCAATCCCTAAATGGAAACAGGACCAGATAATGATGGACTTTGTGATCGGGCCACCATTGACCAGGAGAAAACATGATACAGTTTGGTTTGTGGTGGACAAGCTCACCAAGTCAGCTCATTTTCTACCGGTTCGGATGGACTATCCATTGACCAGATTAGCTGAGATCTATATAAATGAAATAGTGAGATTACATGGAGTGCCTACTTCTATTATCTCTGATAGGGACCCACGATTTACATCTCATTTCTGGAAGGCTTTTTAGGATGCTTTAGGCACTAGACTTCGCTACAATACTTCCTTCATCCATAAACCGATGGACAATCAGAACGGATGATACAGATATTGGAAGACATGCTTAGGAGTTGTGTACTGAAATTTGAAGGCAATTAGGAAAGATATTTTCCCTTAGCTGAATTTGCATATAATAACAGTTATCAGTCAAGTATCAAAATGGCCCCGTATGAAGCGCTTTATGGCAGGAAATGTAGGACACCATTGTGCTTGACCAAGCTCAATGAAATCAAATTAGTAGGGTCAGATTTAATCCGAGACACTGAGGAAAAAGCACAAGTGATTAAAGATCGATTGAAAGCAGCCATGGACCGATAGAAGTCTTATACCGATTTAAAAAGAAAGGACATTGAATTTCAAGTCGGTGATAGAGTATTTTTGAAAGTATCACTGTGGAAGAAGATTTTAAGATTTGGTAAAAAGGGCAAGTTGAGTCCGCGATTTATTGGTCTTTATGAAGTTATCCAACAGGTAGGGCCAATTGCCTATAGACTAAAACTACCCTCAGAGCTAGAAAAGATTCATAATGTTTTTCATGTATCGATGCTCCGTAGATATCAATCGGATCCAAGCCATGTCATTAAACCAGAAGAAATCCAAATTTAATCAGATATGACGTATGATGAGTACCCGATTAAGATTCTAGCACGAGAGATCAAACAGCTTCAGAATAAATGCATCCCATTGGTGAAAATTTTATGGAATCACTACAATGTTGAGGAATCCACCTGGGAACCCAAAGCAACTATGAGGCAACAATACCCACATCTGTTTAATGCAGGTAAAAATTTTGAGAACGAAATTTTTATAAGTAGGGGAGATTTGTAATGGACTAACAGTCTCAACGATCGTGAATAGTATTTTTTGATGGTGAATAGTACACTGAGGTATAAATATGCCCGAAAATGGAAAAATATTTTATTCAACCATCGGAAAATACTAGTCACCATAAGTCCGGGGGTGAAAGTTAAGGTCAAATTAAGGTTAAATAGGCCTCCAAAAGTCAAAAATACGAAAAAGTCACGACTCGGGTTAAATAGGAACTGGGTTAATTTTAGACTTGATTGAACCTTTAAAAATAGTAAATGAGCTCCAAAAATCCTCAAAATTTCCAGTTGATTCCTTTATAAGGTATAGTATTATTTGTTAGAAAAAAATTAATTTTACGGTAACACCGAAAATGGGCTAACCGGATCGAAAATAGACTCCGATTGAGCCAAAAATTTTTATGTAGGCTAATATAAATATTCTAAGTATGTTGGAACCATTTTTATTAGTAATTGAACTTTGGAAATTGGAGAAAGAATTTTAGATATTAAAAATGCAATTTTAAGGAATAATTGGGTAAATTGGTAGGATTGGCTTGGTTGGACCAAAACCAACCCAACCAAGGATATATAAATTGCTGGAAAAATCATACCAAGGAAGAAGATTCTCCAGCTTTTCGCTTTCTTCTCCTTTGAGCTGGATGAACACCATTATTGTCTCATTTTCCTTTAATTTCTTCAATTTCTCTAAGAATCCTACCAAATTAAAGCTTGTAAAAGCAATCCTAGCCCCTCTTCTTCTCTATTACAGCCTCTAGCCTTCAATTTAGAGCAAAAAAGTGGTATAAATCAAGATTAAAAGCTGGAAGTGTGAAATTTAGGTAAGTGAAATTAGAGTTTTTAATTGAAATTAAAAGGCTAGTTAGGTAAATCAAAGGTAGTGGATGATGATTTTAATGTTTTATTCATGAGGAGAAGTTAAAATAGGAGTATTTTAATGAGCTATTATCTCTGATTTTATGTAGAAAATAAAGAAAGTGATGGGATTTCTAAGGATAAAGGTAAAGCCAAAGAGATCTAGGAAGCCAAAAATCAATCCAAGGTTTGTAAATGCAAAATCCAATTTTTTTCCATTTAATTGCTATAAATTATGTGTAAGATTATGAGTAATTAAGGTTAAGTATGCATGTATGGTGTGATTATATTATGTAAATGAGTTTATGGGTCTTGAACAATGTTTAATTAACTTAATTGGAAGAAAAAAATGTATGTATAATTGTTCATATGGGAACCAAATTTTATCTTGAGGTTATTAGGATAGATCTAATTGAAATATTAATTTTAATTCACATATGAATTAGTTTAGCATGTTATAAGATTAAATTAATGAGTGAGAGATGAGAAATCAAGAAATTAATTAAAATCCTAAGCCTAGCCGAAATTGTAGTTTATGAATTTTTGATAATTTTTAATTGATAAAGTGAAATTAATTATATATATATATATAATTAGTAGTATGTACTAATACTTAATTAATGATTAGATGATAAACAAATGTTGGGAAAAAAGTGTGAGCTTGGCCGAATGACTAAGGAAGAAATAACAAAATGCAAACTTGTTATTATAAGAAGAATATAACCGTAAAAGGGCCTATCACTGATAATTAAATGTATATTAATTTTTTTTAGATTTTTTATGGTAACATATTATATGTACATGCGAGCAAGGAATTAAACATGAATTGAAAATGCCATAGTTTAAATTCACATGAGTAATTAGGTCATGTACTAAGTTATTGTAAAACTACAAATGTAATAATGCTAAATTGAGATATATAAGAATAAAACTAAAAATGTTAAGTTTTGCCCTTAGAGGTCTTGTAATGAAATCTAGTACAAGATATAGTTGGCTAGCCATAGAGACATATTTACCACGGTCCGAGTCATGGCGACTCGGTAGGCTAATAATAGTCTACCCCATCACACATGTTCATAGATTACAATGTTCACGCTTTATAATCTTTTGGGATCACCCATTGTTGGGCCTTTGGGTCTATGTTCCGAATATCCAGTTTAGAGATTTCTACCAGTGACACTGGGGGCAAGATTTAGAATAGAAGTAAAATAAGTATAGTTATGGTATGCAACAAGTATAAATTATGATATAGGATTTATGGGAAAGAGAGAATAAACTACATTAATAAGCTAATAACCAATAATGGATAAAGGAAATAAAATAAAATTTATATGTATAGGTATGTGAGTTTGAAGTTTAATTAATTAAACTAAGCTGTGATATTTTTTTATGTACTCAAACTATTTGTTTTGAATGGAAAATTCTTGGATATGCATTTACCACTGAGCATATTAATGCTCAACATGCAGTTTTATTTGACCGCGTGTAGGTTCCAATTTTCTTGGAGCGAACACAAGGAAGAAATCATGAAGATGGATTGGTTGCAAGTATCTTGTATATAACTCTTTTGGAATGTATATGTAAAGATATTTATGGGATTGTAATAATATGTATGGATAATGGTTAAAACTCGTTTAATACTTAAGTATCTATTATGTATGATTATCATGAAACTACTTGAAGTAATTGGATAGAGAATAAATGTGAATATTGTTGTGCCCCTGAGGGGCCGTGTAAATTGCTTGCTTGCAAGAGGATAGATTACAAAAAATACAGCTGTCATCATGCCAAAATTTTAGGAAAACAAATTTAAGGAAATTAGGCAATAAAGCATATATTTGACTTTTGTCAGAGATTTATGCCTAGTTTTGCCAGTTACATTGGTATAGGTGATGGAGTTAGGATGTTGGATTGTAATATCCCACATCGGTTGGAGAGGAGAACAAAGTAGTCCTTATAAGGCTATGGATACATTTCCCTTATAGACGCGTTTTAAAACTTTGAGGACTTCCGTCCAAAGCGGACAATATCTGCAAGCAACCATCTGGAGACGTTATAGTGTGTATGTATGTGTGTATGTATGTTTGTTTGTTTGCACGTATCTATGCATATGTGTGTGTGTGTGTGTGTGTGTACACACACACATATAGATACGTGCATACATGCATACATACATATATACAAACATAAATATATACGTATGTACTTGTGTATGTATGTATGAATTCATTTATGTATTTTTTATATGCATGTATGTATATGTATACATACATACATACATACTTACACACACACACACACACACACACACATATATATATATATAGAGAGAGAGTTATGTTTATGAGTTCCTATAATGTCGGTATTCGTATAATTATAGATTTTTTATAAATATATGAGATCATATATTCATACATTTACAATATTATCAATATGAATATAATACGAGCATGCATTATTTGGTGTTAATCTTGGAATGATATGAATATTTGAATGACTTTGTAAGTTGTGTTATCTGGATTATATATGTTTAACATGATAATATATTGTGAATATGTGATAGTATGTTTTAAGTATAAAAATGCATAAAATATATATAGTAAATGGTATAAAGTATGCAATTATGAATTTATCATAAAAGTGAGATAATCAAACGGATATGCAATATATGAGATTGGTTGTACACATAAATATATCATGTATGAGTAGATATTAATGTAGTGTGAACAAATATAAACATGGGATGATGTAGTTATGTACAAAAAAGCATGGGATATGGACATGGAGAATTATAAAGGTATGTTTTTATGAAATGATAACAGGCATAAATGATGCTCCATGCACTTATTGTTTATATGATGACATCTTATAAGTACAATATCATAGTACTTAAGCAAACATGAATTGTATAAGCATGATCAATAAAAGATTCTAAATCAAGTAAAGGAATATAGATTGTCGTAAAGTAATATGGATATAGATTGTTAAGTTCGTATCATCTAGATAAAGGAATTCAAGGCAACATATTGATAAATATAATTCTCTAAGTATAAGATAAGATACATGCTTATATATATATGGGATACAAGTACAAATTGGATATACTTAAGCATTTATATATTTATATATAAATATGATATCATGCTCATTGAAAGTTCTTCCATGAAAAAGTATTACATACTACTTTGCAGATAGTTATACATTGGTATACTTACATACTTAGAAACAGTATAATATAGAAAGTTTATTTATTAATCTATGAATTATTACCCTGTACATAGTTATACATGTACATATATGCATATAATTAAACAAAGTAAAGTAAAGTAAAGAAAGATAATGTAAAGAGATTTAAGTGTTTGCATTTGTGTCTAGGTTATGGATAGATAGGCATGCCTATAAAGGTACCTTAAAACTATAATGATACAGTTTCGATCCCGTTTTTGGGTTATAATAAATAGACATGATCATGTTTAGATTATAAACAACCCCATTTAGGTTGTAGCAGACCCTATTTGGGTCTTTTTGTTTGGTCGGAAAGTACAGTTTTATTCCCATAAGGGGCTACCGTTTATTACATTTGGGTATTTTATTCATACCTTCAGGTGCTACCGTATAGCTGTTATCCACTTCTTTAGAATGTGTAGGCTCAATATCGAATAAAGAAAACATTATACAACAGTAAAAGATAAAGTAATATGATAATAATTATTTGATCTTTATTTTTATATGAGATTTTATAACATGTGTTACACGATATTAAAAGAGATTGTACTATGTAAATGTATATTTATAGCATATAGCATCACATGTACATACTATAATTATAAGCCATTTTAATAGAGAAGTTGTGCATTATTAATGCCTTATCCTTAATTATATTGGAGAATACGTGTTCCCTATACTTGTATGTTGCTTACTCATAATTGTTGGATGACCTATGTGACTCCTCACATATGTAAGCTATGAAATTATCGTAGTAAATTCAAGTTTTCTATACCTATAAATGTAAGTTAGATGTATATGAATTTATGCTTGGTGATACCTTTCAATAGTTTCATTGGCTCACCTGCATTCATTATAACTTTTCCTTTTTGGCTATGTATTGAGAATTGATGTGTTACTTCTTACATGTCAATATAAAAGAATTATGAAATGATATAAGGGATAAGTGACTCCTTACTTGTGTATATAAATAAATTATGAACTTGCAACATGTGTATTCAATATATGTTTGAGTTAGAAGTATAACGATAATAATGCAATGCATTAGAGAATTAGAATGATGCCCAAAGAAAGTATGAAATAGCAAAATAAAGATGAAAATTAATTAAGTTGTTATGCATCTTGATACATGGATTATAATTCATATATGTATAAATCACAAAAATTTATAGTAGTTATTAATGAATAAAGATTTAGTTTATTAACCTAATATTCTATGATTTAAAAAAGAGTATATCTCTAAATCTAAATTGATATCAACATGTATTTAAGAGTAGCTAGTAAGAAAAATTAAATAGAAAAAGATATTACATAAGAACTTAGAAAAATATAGTTAAACCTTATAAGTATTTGCAAGAGTGCATATAGGTTATATAAATAGAATAGCAAATAAATGCTCGACATTGGTTATAATAAGAACACAAAATTGTATTGTTATTAGAAAATACTAGGTTCATATTGCTATTATTATTTAAGTGTATTGGATTATATGTTTAATAATTATATGCTTCTATTTGTGTGTGCATTTTGACGACGTCCAAAGAGATCATCTACACATTTTTTGTCACCACTAAGCTTTATAGCTTAGCATGAGTTTTTATCAATGTAGATTGCAAAGATATGACTTCTTCTCAGGGATAATATCTGCAATAGGATGACCAACATAAGTCTTGGAAGATTTGAATGTATCTAATCATCTTTTTGATTTCTTTTTTGGTTAAAGGTTTTAATTTGTGTTGGAAATTTAATAAAGTAAAGTTGTTTAATATTTTTTTATTTTGTAATGTTAAAGAGACTCTTATGTAAGTTAAGTTTTATATGTAAAGTTCTTATGTTATGGTTTAAGTTTTCTTTAAGATCTCTGTATAGTGTAGTTTTTGGCTTAATAGCATAGCAAAGCATGTTTAATGATGTAGGATAAAGTGATATAGCTAGGCTATAGGACAAAGGTGTTACAATGCAAGTGTGTTATTTCTTAGTTCTTAAGCTGATTCTTATATTGAGTTAAAATTGATTTGATGATTAATGTATTGAATAAATGGTTAATTATCAATTTCATGTATGACTTATGATTTGTTTGTTCTTTGTATAATTTGCTCATATTGATGTATATTTATGTTCTAGAAATTGAGACAAAATCGTTGTAATTTAAGGGTAGAATTAATCTTGGAAAGATAAACTAAGAATAGTCTTAAATTATATCTCTTAAAAAAGGGTCTAATTAAGGTTTAGGAGTTATAAACTAAATTTGCATCCTAAGTGTTGGATTGTTTTTAATATGAGAATTTGATGCTTAGAATGATATTCTGAATAAGATATCTAAATTTCATACTGTCTTTCCATATGCAAGTATGTTAATTTTTAATCAAGCCATTGCAATAAGAGTTGAGGTGGATAATTCCTTTAGCAAAAGTGTTTTTATCATTGAATTTTACTACCTTCTACAATCTTGTTTCGTTCTTATTTCTATTATTTATAGTTTAATTTCATTATCTAGTCATTATTTATTTGTATTTAATCGATTCATTATCACTATAACTTTGGAAATTCTTTCAAACATCACTCACTTTTAAACTTGAAATATGCAATTTAATCAATCCCTTGGGTTTGATATTCTTAAGGTTATAATTATATTTTCATATATTACTAGCTGATCTAGTCCACTTGCTAGACACTGTTCAAGTTTTTGGTGCTATGCTAGGATTGGCATTTGTTTTATATTTTAAAGTGAATTTTATGTGTTATTATTCTCCTTTTTGCATTCTTTATTCTTTTATCCATTTTATTATTTTATTCTATATAGGTGTCAATAGTTTATGGTAAGAGGTGAGCTCATTCTACCTATTGAGCTTGAAATTAAGAGGACATTCTGTAGGATCAGGAGATTACAAAGACTCAACATGAATGCATTGAAAGATCCACGTGATGATCCTTCCCTTAATGATCCACCACCGTTGCTAGAATGGCATCACATGTATAATCAGCCCCTGGGGAATTGGATAAGTCCTAGAACTATTAGAGACTATGCCACTTTTAGGTGTAATAAGAAGCATAAGACTATCATGCTATCTCAGAATCATTAGTTTAAGCTGAAACCAACCACTATCACTATGGTATAAAAGAACCAGTCGTAAGGCCCCCAACATGACCCTAATTTAATTTGTATATTTTTTTAAATGGGATTTTTATTTTATTAAGGTTAAATTAAATGAGGATTTTGTATAAGTAAGGATCAAGGGGGTAAATTATCATGTTATTATGCATAATTGCATGAAAATAAAATTTAAGAGTATGGTTTAATATTAATTGAGGGTGCAATTGAAGTAAAAAGGTATTAATTTGGGGTAAATTTATAATTTTTGAAACTTAAGGGTCAAATATGGATAGAAGCTTATTTTTAGAGGTCAATTTGAGAGAAGAAATAAATTGATAGGTTAATGTTTGAAAGGAATTACATGGAGGGGTTAAAGTTTAACATGCAAAGATTAGCTAGATGATTTTGTGGCATGCAAAAGGCTTAAGGACTTATAAGGGAATTATCCCTTGCTTTTATAAAGAACTAGATTTGAGAGAGAGAGTGAGTGAACGGTATTTTCTTCAAGAAATGCAGAATGTTCTTCTTCCTCTCTCATTTAAGATTCAAATTGATTTCTTTGAGTAATCTTGAAGAGGAAAATTTGTGCATGTGGTTAATCAAGAGTTTAATGCATTAATTTAAGGTAATTAAGCTATTAATTTAACCCTTCATCATCATCATCTTCTTCTTCTTCTTTTCATTTTGGCTGAGGAAATGTTAATCAAGTGTTGGAAATTTTAAATGGTGATGATGTTTATGAAGGAGAAGAGGAAGGAAGAAAGAGCAAAGGAAAGGATATTGCAAGAGGTTGAAGATATAGGAATTTCGGCTAAGGTAGGGGAATTTAGGGTTATGTTTCTTGGTTTTATTGGGGTTTTGATATGAATTTTAAATAATAGAATATTAGATGTGAGAGTCACTGCTGAGTCGTGAAGCTCTTCGCGAGTCATGAATTTTTGTCCGACTCGTGAAGCTTTACACGAGTCGTGCACCTTATTCTTCTAGGTCATTCATGATCATTGGTTTTCACTCGTGAATACGTTCACGAGTCATGAATTATAGTCCGACTCGTGAAGCTCTTCACGAGTCATGAAATGTAGCTTTTCTTCTCCACTCGTGAACCCCTTCACGAGACGTGAGTTTTGGCGTTTTAACTTCACTCGTGAATCTCTTCATGAGTCGAACGCTTCTTCACGACTGATTGACCTATCAATAATGTTTTGCTCATAAGTTGAGCTATAGAATAGCAAATTGAATGATTCATTTTTCATTAAAAAATAGACTTCCATACCTATATTTCATATGAAGAAACCTAAATTTAAATCTTCCTCTCAGTACATGGAATTTAGGGTTAAATCCGAACTAGTTCCCTAGACTGCTCACAGAAACAGAATTTACAATAATGGGCATAACTTTTTGTAGAGATGTTGAAATGTTACAAAATAAAATTATGGTAAAATTAGAGACATGAAAGTCTAACTTTGATAAAGAAATATTGGTCTAAGTCCTTCTAAATTTTACGTTATGAATTTTCTAAATGACAGTGCAAATTATTTTGGTTTTAAAAATAGCCTATAGTATTTCTCAAATAACTCGAGCTATATGTCAGATATTAAGATGAATCTTATGGCTCTAGAAACTAGACACATAGAGAAATAAGATTGTAAAATATCATTTTGACTAAAAATGACATCTTCCATTCCAAATGTGGCTCACAAGTCGAGTCCAAAATGCTGCCCTGTGAAGATTATTGCTACACTTGATATTATGATTTTTAATTAATTAAGACAAATAGTTGTTTATGTGATAGAAAAATAAATTGGATAGGGCATGTAATATGACTATCAATGAAGGATTTATATGCATACATGTACATTCGTTTGTGTATATGAATAAAGATTAGTGATGAAATATCTAACCTATACATGTAATTAGACTTGTACATGATTGTCATATGCCAAATTGAAGTATACATATGTAATCCTATGACATGAAAGTGCACATGATCTGAATAATGATAAAGGAATATATATTGGTAAACATGCTTATAGGAATAAGCCTACTATATGCAAATGTACCTATAGGTATGTACATTTATGATTATGTACATGAGTGTATGAGCATGTAATTGCACTATGAGATAGAAGATGTTGTAGCATGACTATGAACATGTGAGATGCTTAATGAGAACATGATCAAGTATATGATATGATGATTATATGTCATGCCTATATGTCATGGTGCAAATTTATAGTCACACGAATTGGATGAGTTAATTGTATAACTTGGCTTATGAAATGTGCATATATCTATTTATGCACCAGAGAACTCATAGTTTTACAAGAATCTATATATATACAAATAGTATACTCTAAATACAATCGTAATATGTAAATTGAACATGAATATAGTTCTGCCTGTAATAGAGTTTCAGATGTGTATAGATAGGTGCCTATAGGGAAATTACAGCTGCCACTGTCTGGCCCAATTGGGTCTAAAGTATGTTTGATCCCGTTTGGATCATGAACAGCCCCATTTGGGTTGATAGGTGACCTCGTTTGGGTCTGCTTGACAGGTCTATAGTATATTTTAGCCCCGTTTGGGTCTATAGATTCGATATCTTCGGATATTCTTCATTTTGATACAAATGTGTATCGATAGTTCCCGTTATCCACTGATAAAGCTAAGGTAGGCTAAAATTTATTTATAGTAATGATCAAAATTAAATAGTTAAAGTTTATCTGACTAAAGATTGATATTATGGATTTTATTATTGGTTTGCCCATAGAAATTATGTTTCATTTGAATATGTTCACATGGGAAATTGCTGTCTATATGAATTATGATTATGAGAATATTTGTTACTCTCTTGGGTATAATGTTTATGTATATGAGGAAATGTTTTATGCTTTAAAGTATTTGTTATTATTGTCATGTTATGTTGTACATGTTATTTATAGTACATATTGTATGTATATTTTGATGACCGTTGTGTGTGGTCATCCATCTGTAGATTTTTCCCACTAAGCTTTATTGCTTAGCATGGGTTATTTATCCGTGTAGGTACAGTTAACAAGACTTTTGTTGAGGGACGATCTCTGCATCAGGAAGGGCCAACCATCGACTGTTAACCTTGAAGTAGGATATTTTTGTATTACTATTATCATATGTTTTGCTTTTTGGCCAGTTATCTTATAAAATGTGTATAACCGATGTGAAGTATTGTAACTCACTAGTAGTAAAGCTAAGAAAGTGTATGTTTGCATGTGATATACATAAAGTAATATTCATATAGTATAGTATGCATGATACTAAGTATGAAATGCAAAACAGGAATAGACTTCTAGCACATACATAAGTATATGAAACCATATGACATGATTAATGGTAAAATAATAGTTAAGTGAATGTAGTACAAGCATGATTAATAGTATTTAAATTATCAGATAAATAGGTTATTTGTATAGGGGGTGCTATAATTTGTTGTATTAGAGCCTAGTTTTAGCCTTTTCTGGATAAAAATGAACCTAGGATTCTATAGTATGATATAGTGTTTTGTTGGCCTGATGCAGAAGTCCCTGTTTTCTTATAGATTGAATATGGAGAGCTCTAGAGATGCTTTTGGGGAATCAGCTGAAAGTAACAGGCCGGTTAGAACCAATCCTTCTAATCTTGGATCTTCATCATCTAATCCAAATGAGGTCCCAATAGCCATCCCTGCAAAAGCATTGTTAAAGATATCATAGGATATGGCTCAAATTCTTCAAAGGATGACAGCACCTAAAGCCCCAATATCTGAAATTAGGAAGCACGGTGCTGAAGAGTTCTTAGGCACTAATCTGGAATAGTCACAGGAAGCTGAATTTTCACTGGAAAGGCTATAGAGAATTTTTGATGAAATTCATTGTCCAGTGGGTCATAAGGCATCTTGTGCTGTGTCCTTATTATAGGGAGCAGCTTATGATTGGTGGAAGTTGGTGTTGAAGCAACCCCAGTTACCAGATCCCCTTACATGGGAATTTTTCACAGCTGAATTCAAGAAAAAGTATGTTACTGAAGCATTTAAGTAAGAGAAGTTAAAGCAATTTCTCAACTTAAAGTAGAGAGTTATGTCTGTGGCTGAATATGAGAAAGAATTTAGTCACCTATATAAATATGTTCCTGATTAGATGTTAACTGATGCTTTCAAATGTAGACAATTTGAAGATGGGTTAAATGATAGTATCAGAGAAAAGTTAATTGGATCTACATCTTTACAAGTGGTTAACTTCACTCAACTAGTTACAGCAGCCTTGCGAGTTAAAAAGAATGAAATTGAAAAAAGGGAGAAAGAATAGAGAAGAAGTAGGTCAAAGGGTGGATCTTTCACTGGAAAGAGAGCTAGAGGAGCTCAAGGAAATCAGCCAGCTAAGTCTGGCTATAGTTCTGCAAAAAGGGATAGGAGACAAGAATCATCTGATTGTCTAAGCAGGGAAGGGAAGCTTCAGGGAAACAGAGTGGGGGGCAACCTCCAGTGTGTCTCCATTATACTAGGCAATATTGGGGTAGTTACAGGAAATTGACTGGGGTGTGTTTCAAGTGTGGTGGTACCGATCACTTCATGGCAAACTGTCCTTCGAAGAGGGAACAGGGTGTGGACAGCAGGGCAGTAAAGGAACTTTTAATGCACCATCTTCAAGTAGAGGCAGAGGAAGAGGACATGGGGGATCGAGTCATCAGGGATCCCAATCCAGGAACATTTTTGAATCAGTTGACAGACCCACAGCTCCAGTTGTTCCTATTCGAGCTTATGCAATGAAAGCTAGAGAGGATCAGAGTGCTCCAGAAGTCATAGCTGGTATTTTCTCTCTCTTTGATTCTGACATGCATGCACTAATTGATCCTGGTTCCACTCATTCTTATGTTTTTACTGGGGATATGGGTAGAAATGAGTCTACTGTACATGAACTGGAATATGATATATGTGTAACCAACCCTTTGGGTCACAGTGTTGTTGTTAATAGAGTGCATAATAATGTCCTATTGTAATTCAAGGGAAAGAATTTCTTGCTAATCTTATTGAATTGCAATTTTGGGAGTTTGATATTATACTGGCTATAGATTGGCTATCTAGACATCATGTAGTGATTAATTATGAAGCTAAAACTGTAACTCTTATTGGTGCTGATGGTAAAGAAACTATAGTTCAGGGCATTCGATCTAAACCCATAGCTAATGTAATAACAGCTATGCAAGCTAAACGATTTATGACAAAGGGATGTGAAGCTTTCTTAACACTTGTGCTTGATTCAAGAAAAGAGATTGTGAATCTCCAAGAGATTCTAGTGGTGAAAGAATTTCCTGATGTGTTCCCTGAAGACTTACCTAGTCTTCCACCTGAAAGGGATGTTGAGTTGTCTATACAAATTCTACCTGGTACACCTCCTATTTTGAAGGCACCCTACAGGATGGCTCCTTTGGAATTGAAGGAACTAAAGGTTCAACTACAGGAGTTGCTTGACAAAGGCTTAATTAGGCCTAGTGTATCACCTTAGGGTGGACCGGTTTTATTTGTGAAGAAAAAAAATGGGTATATGAGGATGTGCATAGATTACAGACAGTTAAATAGGGTAACATTGAAAAATAAGTACCCTTTACCTAGAATTGAAGATTTATTTGATCATTTGAAGGGTACTGGAGTGTTTTCCAAGATTTATTTGTGATCGGGTTATTATCAACTTCGGGTTAAGGATGTGGATGTTTCCAAAACAGCCTTTAGAACTCGATATGGGCATTATGAGTTTTTGGTGATGCCATTTGGGTTAACAAATGCACCGGCTGCATTTATGGATCTTATGAATAGGGTATTTAGACCCTACTTGGATCAATTTGTTGTTGTGTTCATAAATGACATTTTGGTGTATTTGAGAAATGAAGCAGAAAATGCTGAGCATTTGAGAATTATTTTACAGACTCTGAGGAAGAATAAGTTATATGCTAAGCTGAGCAAATGTGATTTTTGGCTTAAGGAAGTTTCTTTCCTTTGTCATGTAGTATCTTTTGAAGGCATTAGAGTGGATCCAGCAAAAATTAAGGCTATAGTGAATTGGAAGCCGCCTCGAAATGTGACAGAAGTGAGAAGTTTTTTGGGCTTAGCAAGTTATTACCGTCATTTTGTGAAAGGCTTTTCAGTTATAGCTGCACCACTCACTAAACTGTTGAGAAAGGGTATAAAGTTTGAGTAGACTGACCGGTGTCAGGCAAGTTTTGATCAATTGAAGAAATTTTTGACAGAGGCTCTAGTTTTGACACAACTAGTTACAGGAAAGGAATATGCTATGTATAGTGATGCTTCTAGAGTTGGCTTAGGGTGTGAATGCAAGATGGTAAAGTAATTGCCTATGCATCTAGACAGTTGAAGCCGCATGAGCAAAACTATCCAACCCATGACCTAGAGTTAGCAGTAGTGGTGTTTGCCTTAAAAATTTGGCAACATTATTTGTATGGGGAAAAGTGCAAAATCTATACAGATCACAAGAGTCTCAAATATTTGCTCACTCAAAAGGAACTTAACTTGAGGTAGAGAAGAAGGTTAGAACTGTTTAAAGATTATGATTGTATAGTGGATTACCATCCAGGCAAAGCTAATGTTGTAGCTGATGCCATGAGCCATAAGATGATGGCTGCTATGGTTGCACATCACTGTAGATGGAAACTTACATATGATGGTGCTTTAATAGCACAGTTCAAGGCTAGACCTTGTTTGAAGCAAACAGTGATCGATGCTTAGAAACATGATGAAAGGTTGCAACAGATTTCAAAGTCTTCACATGAAGGGACCTAGTCTGAGTATTTAGTGAAAGAGGATGGGGGTGTGTATTATTAGAATAGATTATATGTTTCTGATGACAAAGAAATAAAAAGAACACTATTGAATGAGGCTCACAATACAGTATTTACTATGCACCCTGGTGGGAATAAGATGTACTAAGATTTGAAACAATGTTATTGGTGGCTTGGCATGAAGAAAGATGTGGTAGCATATGTCTCCAAATGCTTGACTTGTCAGCAGGTGAAAGCAGAGCACTAGTTACCCTCTAGTTTTTTGAACCCATCCCAATTCCACAGTGGAAATGGGAGGATATTACCATGGATTTTGTAACATGATTGCGCCTTACATAGAAAAAGCATGATGCAATTTGGGTTATAGTTGATAAGCTGACTAAATCAGCTCATTTCATACCTGTTTGGATGGATTGCCCTATGGATAAATTGGCGGAACTTTATGTAAATGATATTGTTAGACTGCATGGCATTCCAGTGTCAATAATCTCTGATCGAGATTCAAGATTCACATCGAGATTCTGGCAGAGTTTGCAACAAGTACTAGGAACTCTGTTCCGTTACAGTACAGCATTCCACCCTCAAACGGATGGTCAATCTGAATGGGTTATCCAAATTCTAGAGGATATGATGAGAGGATGTGTTTTGCATTTTACAAGAAGTTAGGATAGATATTTAGCTTTAATGGAGTTTGCCTACAATAACAGTTATCAAAGGAGCATCGAGATGGCACCTTATGAGGCCTTGTATGGCCAAAAATGTAGAACGCCTATTTACTAGACTGAATTGTCGGAATGCAAAGTTATTGGTCCACATACTGTTAAAGATACAAAAGAAAAGGTACAAGTTATCAAGCAGAGATTGAAGAAAGCTAGTGATAGACAGAAGTTGTATGCTGATTTAAAAAGAAAAGATATTGAATATCAAGTGGGTGAAAAAGTTTTTTTGAAAGTGTCCCCTTGGAGAAAAGTATTGAGATTTGGGAAAAAGGGTAAATTGAGCTCGAGTTTTATTGGCCTATATGAGATTCTTCAAAGAGTTGGGCCAGTGGCATATAGGTTGGCTCTCCCTATAGAACTAGCCAAACTCCATTATGTGTTTCATGTTTCTATGCTTCGGAGGTATCGATCATATGAATCCCATGTGATACCAATTCAAGATATGCAAGTACAACTGGATTTCACTTATGATGAAGAGCCTATAGCAATTTTGGCTAGAGAAGTTAGACAGCTAAGGAATAAGCAAATTCCACTTGTTAAAGTGCTTTGGCAACATCACGATTTACAAGAAGTTACTTGGGAGCCAGAAACAGCTATGAAGGAACAACATCCTTACTTATTCAAAACAGGTATGAATTTTGGGGACGAAATTCTTAAAGGGGAGATAAATGTAAGGCCCCTAACATGACCCTAATTTAATTTGCATATTTTTTTGAATGGCATTTTTATTTGATTAAGATTAAATTAAATGAGAATTTTGTATAAGTAAGGGTCAAGGGGATAAATTATCATGTTATTATGCTAATTGCATGAAAATAAAATTTAAGAGTATGGTTTAATATTAATTGAGGGTGCAATTGAAGTAAAAAGGTATTACTTTGGGGTAAATTTATAATTTTTGAAACTTAAGGGTCAAATGTGGATAGAAGCTTATTTTTATAGGTCAATTTGAGAGAAGGAATAAATTGATAGGTTAATGTTTGAAAGGAATTACATGGAGGGGTTAAAGTTTAACATGCAAAGATTAGCTAGGTGATTTTGTGGCATGCAAAAGGCTTAAGGACTTATAAGGGAATTATCCCTTGCTTTTATAAAGAGCTAGATTTGAGAGAGAGAGAGTGAGTGGACGGTATTTTCTTCAAGAAATGCAGAATGTTCTTCTTCCTCTCTCATTTAAGATTTAAATTAATTTCTTTGAGTAATCTTGAAGATGAAAATTTGTGCATGTGGTTAATCAAGAGTTTAATGCATTAATTTAAGGTAATTAAGCTATTAATTTAACCCTTCATCATCATCATCATCTTCTTCTTCTTTTCATTTTGGCTAAGGAAATGTTAATCAAGTGTTGGAAATTTTAAATGGTGATGTTGTTTATAAAGGATAAGAGGAAGAAAGAAAGAGCAAAGGGAATGATATTGCAAGAGGTTGAAGATATAGGAATTTCGACCAAGGTATGGGAATTTAGGGTTATGTTTCTGGGTTTTATCGGGGTTTCGGTATGAATTTTAAAGAACAGAATATCAGATGTGAGCATCACTGCTGACTTGTGAAGTTCTTCACGAGTCTTGCACCTTATTCTTCTGGGTCATTCGTGATCATTGGTTTTCACTTGTGAATACCTTCACGAGTCATGAATTATAGTTTGACTCGTGAAGGTCTTTACAAGTCGTGAAATGTAGCTTTTCTTCTGCACTCGTGAACCCCTTCACGAGATGTGAGTTTTGGCCTTTTAGCTTCACTCGTGAATCTCTTCACGAGTCGAATGCTTCTTCACGACTGATTGACATATCTGGAATGTTTTGATCATAAGTTGAGCTATAGAATAGAAAATTGAATGATTCTTTTTGCATTGAAAAATAGACTTCCATATCTATATTGCATATGAAGAAACCTAAACTTAAATCTGCCTTTAAGTACATGGAATTTAGGGTTAAATCCGGACTAGTTCCCTAGACTTCTCACAAAAACAAAATTTACAATAATGGGCATAACTTTTTGTAGAGATGTAGAAATGTTACAAAACAAAATTCTGGTAAAATTAGAGACATGAAAGTCTAACTTTGATGCAGAAATGTTGGTCTAAATCCTTCTAAATTTTTTGTTATGAATTTTCTAAATGATAGTCCACATTGTTTTGGTTTTAAAAATAGCCTATAGTATTTCTCAAATACCTTGAGCTATAGGTCAGATATTAAGATGAATCTTGAGGCTATGGAAACTAGACGCATAGAAGGATAAGATTGTAAAAGATCATTTTGACTAAAAATGATATCTTCCATTCCAAATGTGGCTCACAAGTCGAGTCTAGAATGCTGCCCTGTACAGATTGTTGCTATACTTGATATTATGATTTTTAATTAATTGAGACAAATAGTTGTTTATGTGATAGTAAAATAAATTGGATAGGGCATGTAATATGACTATCAATGAAGGATTTATATGCATACATGTACATTCGTTTGTGTATATGAATAAAGATTAGTGATGAAATATCTAACCTATACATGTAATTAAACTTGTACATGATTGTCATTTGCCAAATTGATGTATACATATGTAATCCTATGACATGAAAGTGCACATGATCTGAATGACGATAAAGGCATATATATTGGTAAACATGCTTATAGGAATAAGCCTACTATATGCAAATGTACCTATAGGTATGTACATTTACGATTATGTACATAAGTGTATGAGCATGTAATTGCCCTATGAGATAGAAGATGTTGTAGCATGACTATGAACATGTGAGATGCTTAATGAGAACATGATCAGGTATATGATATGATGATTATATGTCATGCATATATGTCATGATGCAAATTTATAGTCACACGAATTGGATGAGCTAATTGTATAACTTGGCTTATGAAATGTGCATATATCTGTTTATACACCAAAGAACTCATAGTTTTACAAGAATCTATAAATGTACAAATAGTATACTCTGAATACAGTTGTAATATGTGAATTGAACATGAATATAGTTCTACTTGCAATAGAGTTTTAGATGTGGATAGATAGGCACCTATAGTGAAATTGCAGCTGCCATAGTCTGGCTCAATTGGGTCTAAAGTATGTTTGATCCCATTTGGATCATGAACAACCCCATTTGGGTTGATAGGCGACCCTGTTTGGGTCTACTTGACCAGTCTACAGTATATTTTGGCCCCATTTGTGTCTATAGATCCGATATCTTTGGATATTCTTCATTTTGTTACTGATGTGTATCGATAGTTCCCGTTATCCACTAATAAAGCTAAGGTAGGCTAGACTTTATTTATTGTAATGATCAAAATGAAACAGTTAAAGTTTATCTAACTAAAGATTGATATTGTGGATTATATTGTTGGTTTGCCTATAGAAATTATGTTTCATTTGAATATGTTCACATGGGAAATTGTTGTCTATATGAATTATGAATATGAGAATATTTGTTACTCTCTTGGGTACAATGTTTATGTACATGAGGATATGTTTTATGCTTTAAAGTATTTGTTATTATTGTCATGTTATGTTGTACATGTTATTTATAGTACATATTGTATGTATATTTTGATGACCGTTGTGAGTGGTCATCCATCTGTAGATTTTCCCCACTAAGCTTTATAGCTTAGCACGAGTTATTTATCCGTGTAGGTACAGTTAGCAAGACTTTTGTTGAGAGATGATCTCTGCATTAGAAAGGGCCAACCATCGACTGTTAACCTTGATGTAAGATATTTTTGTATTACTATTATCATATGTTTTGCTTTTTGGCCAGTTATCTTATAAAATGTGTATAATCGATGTGAAGTATTATAACTCACTAGTAGTAAAGCTAAGAAAGAGTATGTGTGCATGTGATATACATAAAGTAATATTCATTAGTATAGTATGTATGATACTAAGTATGAAATGAAAAACAGGAATAGACTTGTAGCACATACATAAGTATATGAAACCGTATGACATGATTAATGGTAAAATGATGGTTAAGTGAATGTAGTATAAGCATGATTAATAGTATTTTGATTTTTTGGAGATTAGTCATACAATGTAGATTCCAAACGTATTTATAGATGCTATTAAGCTTAACTTATTTCCATTTACTCGCGCTAGTTAGATAAGGGATTGGTTACAAATGTTACCAAGCCAATTAATAAGATAATGAGAGCAAATGCAAGAGAATTTCCTAGTCTGATTCTTTCTACCAACAAAAATAGCCACTATTAGGAACAATATTTACAATTTTAGCAGCTTTATGAGGAACCATTTCATAAGATTTGGTAAGATTTAAGAGACTTTCAAAAAGTTATCAATACCATGAAATTGCTATCCATCAATCGATGTCTACTTTTTATGCATGGGTGAATCAAACTAATAGTTTTCTCCTATATATAGCTTCATGCAAAATTTTCATGAACAAAATACCAGAGAAAGCTTTCCTACTCCTTGATGAGATGGCTATAAATGAAGCTCGATGGGAAAATACAAGTACAACATAAAAAAAACCAAGAAGTGCACAATTTTGATAGTGGCAATGGTTAGAGCCCAGATGAAGTTATTGAAGAAAGAACTAAGTGTTTTTTGCTTTATCTCAAGTGAGTGACACTTACGTAGGGATAAGGAATGCTTGAATTTAAGATTGAAGAGGGTACAGGTGCAATAGTAAAGGATGTTAATGCTATAAATCCTTATAGTAACATTTATAATCAAGGGTGGAGAAACTAACCTAAATATTCATGGAGAGAAGAGAATTATGCTTCAACATCCAACCCTCAACCTAGGGCCTTCTTTCATAACAACATAGCTCCTTACCAACCACAAGCACCAGCACACTATCCATCCACGTATGAAGCTCAACCCTAACCAAAACCTTAGCCTACGTAAGATAGGAACCCTAATTTAGAAGAGGTGTTTGCCTATATGGCTACTCAATCCATATTCATTGCTAGTCAATAATCCATATGGAAATCTCAAGATATTTGGATAAGAAATCAAGATCCTTCCACTAGAAACTTGGAGACCCAAGTTGGGTAACTTCCAAATTCACTTTCTAATATGACTCATGGCATATTTTGATCTAATGTGGATCAAAAATCCAAGGAGGAAGCAAAGGCAATCACTTTGAGAAGTGAGAAAGAGGTAAAGGAGGTTGAAAAAGGTAAGAATTCTTCACAACTAGTGGAACCGACAATAGTGGTAAGAAATTATGAACCTAAGATCAATGATGAGTTGCCAACTATTGTAGAGAAAGGTAAGTGTAAGAAAATAATTATTTCTAATGTTGATGAGTCTAAGTTACCTTATCCATCTTCAGCTTGGAAAGAAAAGCATAATGAACAATTGACTCAATTTTTAGATATGTTTAAAAAGTTACTTGTGAATTTACCATTTGCTGAAGCTTTATTATACATGTCTAAGTATTCTAAATTAATGAAAGAGCTATGTTCTAAAAAGAAAAATCTTGAGGGCACAGGAAAAGTACAATTGTCTGAAAATTATGGTGCTAAAGTAATGAACAAAATTCCTAAAAAATTATAAGATATAGGTAGTCTTACATTACCATGAGAATTGGGAGGAAATTTTGTTGGACATGCTTTATCTAATTTAGGTGATATTATAAACTTGATACCTTATTCTATTTGCAGGAAATTGAATTTAGACGGTATCAATAAAATGAGAATGGCAATACAATTGATGGATAGGTCTGTGAAGAGGCCTAAGGGAATAATAAAGGATTTATTAGTGAAAGTGGGAATTTCATATTTCTAGTGGACTTTATTATGATGGATATAGAAGAGGATAGAAATGTACCATTTATAGTAGAAAGGCCATTTTTAACACGATAAAGGCCTTAATGGATGTACATAGGCAAATGGTGATATTAAGATTCAATAAGAAGGAGATGGTATTCAATGTCAATAAGGTGATGCAACACTCCTCTTATGATTTTATACCTAGGGCAAAGTAAAAAATAGCAACGGAATATTAATTTTAGTTACTATTTTCTGAACTAAAAATTTTAAAGGTTATTTAAATAGCTACCGAATTTAATTTATGTTGCTATTTTAGCAATAGAATTAAATTCTATTGCTATTTTAGTAACCTTAGTGCGATTCAAATTTGCTAAAATAGCAACGAAAATTAAATTAAATCCATTGCTCTTTTAGCAACGGAATAAATAATTTTCATCCCAAATTTTTCCCGCTATCAAGTGCTGCTATATTTAGCAACGAAAATTATTTTTCGTTGCTAATTTCTGTTGCTATATTTTGGCGCTAAAATCTCCCCCTTTTTTTAGCAACGGAATACAATTATTTTTTATTTCGTTGCTAAATCCCTAAAACTTCAACCAATTTTAGCAAGGGAATTGATTTTCCGTTGCTAAATAACAACAGAATTGGTATTCCATTGCTATTTTTTCATTGCTATTTTGCTATTTTCTTACAGTGAATAATAATAATAATAATAATAATAATAATAATAATAATAATAATAATAATAATAATAATAATAATAATAATAATAATAATAATAATAATAATAATAATAGCAGGTTGTCATGTTTGTCGCATTTCATCTTGTTTAACAAAAATCTAAGTTTTTTGGTGAATTGGTTAGGAATAAAATTTTCCATTCTCTACTGTCAGTTTCTGTAGAGGTCCTATTTTTGGTCTCATAAGTGGTTCTTTGGCTTGCCTGTTTTGGTACTTTAATTAGCGGTGCAAGTTAATTTAGTGGTAGAACTTGTTGATCTCTTGTTTCAATAATGAGTTTTTGAAGCTATAAATTCTTATCGAGAACAATGAGGCCTCTGTGTGTTTGAAAAGAGAACTTTTGAGGGCTTTTTCTTAAGTTGAATCAAACCATTATAAATCATAATTTATTGTTCTAAACCATAAATAACTTTTATGTTTTGTCACCTTTTGCTGCTCTAACTTTATAGTTCTCTTTATACATAGTTTTCTATTAACAGAAAGAACAATGACTTTGACAAATTTGTACCAATGATTGACAAGCCTGTGGATGTTGCTTGGCCTTTTACAACCAAGAACAACAGATAGGCCATAACTGAGAGTATGCATTTTATTGATTTTATGTACATCTTTCAATAAAACCATAGCTAAGTATCAACTTGCAACTTTTTTAGGATTTATAAAAATAACTAACATTACCTTCCATATTCAAGTGATGCTGCCAAGCTTGGGAATATGAACAATCCAACTGTTAGTGGGTTAATGGCATTCATGATGGGACTCATCATAATGATTTGATTAACACGAAACATGCCAAGAAAAATTACTAAAGCTGCTATTAATGGTAGTCAGGTTTGATGGGATATCACATGGCATAAATACAATGATTACGTCGCAGAAAAATTAAAACTTTTGATCATACAAGCCATGGAATAAACAATATAGAATAAAAAACATGTAATTTTAGGATTTTGATTAAACTTACATCCTTGAATGCACTTCAAAACTTGATTTTGCAATGACCAGTATATAAGATCGACTTATATACCTTTGATCTCAATCACCAATACCAAAGGTGCTGCCTTTCATGCCACACTACTCTATGTTCACACACACACTTGCAAAGTCGGCCTAAAATGAGAGTGCAAGCTCTATGACTTGTATTTGGCAATGGGTATAGTTTAAAGATACAAGATTTGATCTTTTTTCTTATTATGGTTTTCAATGGCTGCCCAAAATACAAGAGAAAAAGAAATAATTCTTTTCCTTGTGAAAATTGCGGCAATGAGAAAGAGAGAAAAAACCTAAATTGGCAAAGTTATTTTTTCAATATATATCACTTAGCTAGGGTTTTTAGTGAATGCCGAAATCTACTAGCTTTCAGGTAGTAATTTCAGCCTCCATCACTTCCTAATTAAGTGGTATAATTTGATTCAAATACATATGGGATTTTAAACTTAATTAATATAATTATCTAAAAATAAATAATTAATCATCCAAAGATAAATAAATAGTTGTCATTATCCTTGTCTTTGCCATGTTTTTCACTCTCTCATGGACTAAAGTCCATTATCAATTTAATTACCCATTAACCTTATTAATTTGACTTTAATAAAAAGCCCAAATTAATGCCCAATACTTTACATAATATTTTAGGCCCAATACTTTGTGTGTGATCCTATAGGTCCATTTAATATTGGCAATGAATTAATAAATAACCCAAAAGCTATATATATTATCTAGCAAGATATTATAGCATTCCAAATTAAATGAAAATGCAAATGGAATTTAGTAACCTAATGCAATTTTTCATAGTCCTTCACCCACAAATATTAGAATTAATATAAGGCATGGAACTAGTCATCCTTATATATACTAATTCCTTTGTTGATATTCCAGTGACTTTGAACTTTCAGATAAATAATGATTGCTCATTATTTCATCTCGGTATGGCCATACACTTCTCAGTTTACTGATCAAGTGGCTGGTGATATTTTCTCTCTTATTGAGAGGGGCAATCCCTTTTACTTCTCTTATGCTCTCTAACATGAATTAGTGTATGCCCAAGCATACCCATAATAGTCACTCTATTACGAGTACATTAGGTATATGTCAAAATACACGGTAATTCATAAAGAGTTTCATAGAGATTTTAGGTCTAAGAACTCTGATGCAAAACTTGCAATTGAGAAACACTTATGACTTGTTCCATATAGTGTTCTTATGAGCGGATTGAATCCATATACCATGTTCTAAAAATGTATCTATGATCTCTGATTGACACTTTAGTCCTTATGATCCATAAGACATAACATACTAGTCTTAATTCATTTGTTATTCCCATAACAATGACTGACTAGGGATATTTAGAATGAAGTCTCAAATATTTCAAGATCATACAACCATGTACCTCACATATGATAACTTAAACTGAAACAACATTCTTGGACAGTTCTATCACTTGATATGCACACAAATATAATTGATAAAACAAATGCCTCATTTATTAACTTGAGTGTTTTATAACAATGCATTTGAGCTAGGGCTTACACTAACAATCTTCCACTAGCACTAGTCCCAATTAGGCATAGCCCTAAGATCGAATGCTCTCAAATGAGCTTCGTGTAGATTTGGATGCAATTGTTTCGTCAATGGACCTGCAACATTGTCTTCACTCGCTATCTTGGTAATCTTGACGTCCTTATGATCAATGATCTCTCTGATCAGGTGGTACCTCCTAAGTATATGTTTGGATTTCTGGTGTGATCGGGGCGCCTTTGCTTGTCCGATGGCCTATTGTTGTCATAGAAAATTTCTAATAGATCTAGGATGTTTCGGACCACTCTTAATCTAGAAATAAAATTTCTAATCCAAACAGCCTCCTTTACAACCTCACTTGTTGCAATATACTCAGATTCTATAGTTGAGTCAGCAACGGTCTCTTGCTTTGAGCTTCTCCAGCTGACAACACCACCGTTCAAAACAAAAATAAAAATATATTGTGATCTAGAGTCCCGAGTGCTGGTCTGAAATGCAGCATCAATATAACCTTGCATGATGAGCTCTTATTGACCACCATATAACCAAGTAGTGATCCTTAGTCCTTCGTAGGTACTTTAAAATCCCCTTTACAGTAAACCAGTGCTTATCACCAGGGTCTTGCTAAAATCTACTAGTTATACACAGTGCATGGGCAACATCCAACCTAGTACACAACATAGCATACATGATAGATCCAATAGCAGATGCATATGAGATTTTACTCATGTTGTCCCTTTCTTCTTTGGTTTTAGGAAACTGTTCTTTAGTCAAAGGAACTCCTAAAGCTAAAGGTATGTAACCTTTCTTTGAGTCTCCCATACTAAAATGCATTAGTACTTTTATCTATGTACTTTTCTTGATTTAGTCCCAAGAGCCGACGCGATCTATCTCTATAGATCCAAATACCAAGTATTGTCTCGGCTTTACCTAAGTCTTTCATTGAAACATTTCTCCAACCATTGCTTAACATTTTGCAATTTTGGGATGTCATTCCCAATAAGAAGGTTGCCATCTACATATAGGACCAGAAACACTACTATGCTCTTACTAACCTTCTTGTACACACAAGGCTCATCTTCATTTTTGATGAAGTCAAATTCTTTGACTGCTTTATCAAAATGGAGATTCCAACTCCGGGATGCTTGCTTCAATCCATAAATGGATTTTTGATGCTTGCAAACCTTCTTAGGATGCTTGAGATAGACAAAACCCTTAGGTTGTGTCATAGACACATCCTCGAGTAGATTTCTGTTAAGGAAAGCTATTTTGACATCCATTTGCCATATTTCATAGTCATGATATGCAGCTATGGCAAGCAAGATCCTAATGGATTTTAGCATGACTACAGTCGAAAAGGTCTCATCATAGTCTACACCATAAGTTTGCTGAAAACCTTTAGTTACCTTTGTAGGTCTTATCAGCTTTGAGTTTAAATAGCCATTTGCATTCAATTACCTTAGCACCTTCCGGTGGATCAACCAAGGTCTAAATCTAGTTATTGTACATTGATTGCATCTCGTATTTCATGGCTCTAAGCCAATTTTCTGAGTCAGGGCTCTCTATAGCTTTCGGGTAGGTAGTTAGATCCTCACGATCCAATAACTCAATAGTGTCGCTATTAGTGATTAGAAATCCATATCTCTCAATCTCTCGTCGTACCCCTATCGGACCTTCTAGGTTCTTATGTAATGGGTTCTTGTTCCACAACTTGTTGTGAACTTGATTCTATTTCCAACTCATCCTTTATAGGAGTTTGTGGCACTTGAATTTCTCTAAGTTATACTTTGCTCCCACTATCCTTCTTGAGAAGGAATTTCTTTTCTAAGAAAACAGCTTTGCGAGCAACAAATACTTTGTTCTCGGCTTGTGAGTAAAAGTAGTATCCCTTTGTTTCTTTTGGATAACCCACAAACAAACAGACTGTAGATTTGGACTCTAGCTTTTCAGATGTTAATTTCTTAACATGTGTTTCACAGCCCCAAATCCTGAGAAATGACATATTAGGCTCTTTTCCAGTCTATACCTCATATGGTGTCTTCTCAACTATTTTAGTTAGAGTACAGTTTAGTAAAAACGCAGCAGTTTCTAATACATAACCCCAAAAAGAGAGAAAGATTAGCTTGACTCATCATTGATCAAACCATGTACAACAGAGTTTGATTCCTCCTTTTGGACATTCCATTCCATTCCATTATGGTGTTCCAGAAAGAGTGAGCTGTGAAATAATTCCACACTCCTTCATGTTAGAGAGTATGTCCTAGAGCCCATGTAAAAGGGATGTATTTTATATGTATGAATTCATATTCTTAATAAAAGGCATCATTCATTTATTAATGCTATGTTTAAATATATGAGTTTGTAAATCTTAAATTAATAAATAAAGTCCTAGATATTATAAACACAGTGCAAAGGCAATTATGAAAGTGTTCATGGTATGAGATGTCTATTGAATGCAAATGTGTTAATGTCTAAATATCCCTAGTTGTAGAATTAACAAGATAGGACATTGTTAATTTAGATAGACTAGCATATGTTATGCTTCTTGAATGGTTCAAGCAGTGGTTCTCATAACTATGATTATGAAAGATAATTAACGCTAATATGTGGATGTTTGTTAAAAGAACAAGTTCATTGGAGACCTGCAAAGAGAATCCTCACATGGATATTAAATCTATGTTAGTGAGGAATCTCTTCATAGCGGTTGTGCAAGTATCCTTAGACTTAAGTAGCAAGTGGTATACTTTGACTTCATAACTGATTACTTAAGTAGAAAGTGGTCACACATATATAAAGTAAAGGATAAAATGGCAAAATGACAAGGATAATAATATTTTATATTATTATGGGATAAGAGAGATGAATAAGAGAATAATTAATTAAAGAGTTTAATTAATTATGATCAAGTGGAATTGTTGGCAAAACTTTTTAGAAATGTTTTGCAAAATGGACCTAATTAAAATATTGTATTTCATAATTAATTATTATTGGACTATAAGTGTTATAGGGCTGATATAATAATTACTAGATCCATTGGAGAAATTAAAGAGGTCCAAATAATTGGTTTTGGCGCAGAAACCCTCAAGAGGAAGGGTTACACGCCAAACCCAGATAGAAGACCTTAGAGGCCTAATCTTGGACCAAAATAAATTAAATATATTTTTCAAGTGTTATGGAGCCTACATATTTAATTTGGATGGATTTGGAATTTATTTAGGTCTTTAAATCCAAGTGTATGCATAAAAGGCCTAGTTTATGGGTTTTGTACATAGTCCTTTATATTTTTCAAGTGTTATGGAGCCTACATATTTAATTTGGATGGATTTGGAATTTATTTAGGTCTTTAAATCCAAGTGTATGCATAAAAGGCCTAGTTTATGGGTTTTGTGCATAGTCCTTTATGAATGGACTTAAATTGGATTTAATTGAGCCCAAATTAATTATTAATAATTTAAGAAGCCCATTTAATATTTTTACAGCAATTTTAAAGAGCCTAATCCTATTATAAAGTTGGATTTTTAACCTAACTATAAAAATCCAAGTGATAGGGATTTTAGGGTTAAGTGAACAATTAAGAAAAAAGAAATTCTCTCTCTCAAAAACCCTAGCCGCCACTCCCTTGCTAGCATCAAGGAGAACTGGGATAGCCTTGTGGTTCCTCCATTCTTGGTTCATTTATTCCTTCTCTAGTGTAGATTACTAATTGGAGGTGTTCAACTTTGGACACCGTGGTTTGCGACAACCCGGTGAGAAGAAAAATCAATTGTTCAACAAAAATCAGCAGTGATTTTTCTTATTCTCATTAATATTTATATTGAAAATTCATGGAAAGATCAGATCTTTTGGTTAAAAATTTTAAATTCCGCCTATGTATGTGATGTATGTAACCGATAATTTCTAACATGGTATCAAGGCCGCGATTTTGCCATGAATCTACAATTCTATATATATGCAAAATAGTTTTTATTTTTAAGTTATTTATTTCATGAACTTTAAAATATAAAATTTAATTTTTATGAATGATAAATATTTATTTCTGGATGTATGTTATCAAATATATAAAATAAAAAATATAAACGAATCTTTTGAAGAAAAGTATCATTGTTTTGGCATGTAGGGTTTTTACTTTTCAATAGAAGTTGTAAGGGATGTTCTAAATTAAATTTTTATTGATCCACTCTAAAATTATTTTGATAATAATTTATGTATTTAATATGTGATATTAAGCCATATGATCAAACAAAATTTAAATCAAACAAGTTTTGCATGAAAACTAGTTTAGTCGAAAAGTTCGATAAATTGGTGTTTTTGGTGTGTTCTTGGTGGGTTCTTGTTTAGAAAAATTTTTAATCTTCTAAATCTGATATATATGATATATTAATATGTTTTTTTAATTAATTGGATCAATTAAAATGGGCCTTAAATTAATTGGATTAATTTTAATTCATTAAAACACTTTAATGGGCTTAATTATGTTTACGGACTTGATTTAAATTAATGAATGACTTGGTGGACCCAAGAAGCTGATTTAAATTAAATATTATAAACTATAATTAAGTTTATTAATGGGTTTTAAGGGCTGGAGTGGGCTTGACTCATTCCTAAAGGCCCAAATGGTACAAAAGATACAAAACTAGTTTGTGTGTGAAAACACTTTAGGGTTTAAATTTGTGAGTTTTGGCCTACCCTTTGTTTTAAGCCCAAAATTATTTTTTTTATTATTTAATGTGATTAATTAATTAAATAATCAATTGGTAATCAATTAATAATTAATTGGATTGATAATTACGACAAGAACACATGCATGCAAAAGGGTTTCCTAAAATGAAAGTTTCCAAAATGGAAAAAGTTTCCTAATTTGATTACATTGTTAAAATAACTCAAAAGTAAGTTTCAAGAGTTGAAACATAGTTTGTATTCCATTGTATATTTTTAATTTATACATTAGAAATGCATATAAGGGTGTATGATTGGCATGATGGATAGTTATGGACAAGGCCTAATGTGATTGAGCATAAGGTATGTTTCAGCCCAATGAGGAATTTCATGTCCTGACCACTTGTTTTTAGTTTGTATTTATTTTTAAATTATAATATAAAATTAGATTACTTAGATTAGAGTTAGAGTTAGAGATAGAGATGGAGACCACTATCAAGGAGCAAGATGGGCTGGATGGAGATCGAACAAGATTGAAGATAATGTAATTATTTTTAATTGTTTGAATCATGCATATTACCTATGTATGACCTTTTGATTTCCCTTTTTGCTCGGGGAAATCAATGTAGTAAAGTCCATAACTATACCATATTTGTATGCTTATATTTATGTGATAGATATAGGGCGCATACCAATGTATGCCAACCATGTATGATGAGACTTAATTAACTAAAATCCCTCAAACAAATATTAAGGTATATAAGCCTTCAATTAATTGGAGGAGAACCAGAGTTCTTTATAGTGTGGTTTGTTGACCACAGTGAAGCTCACATTACATCGAATATTTATGAGTCTAATTAAATGGGTCATCTTAGCTAGCCTATTAGCTTGTTGATCACAGTCAAGGCTAATGGTTCTAGAGGCAAGATTAGGGAATGCATATATGATATGCATGTATCAAGAGTTGATAACCTAATGATCCAATAGTTGTGTAGAGACATAATTGGTATAGAGATAGATACCTTTCAAGGGTATGGAGTTTGGCTTGTTGACCACAATCAAGGTCAAATTACATATCAAGGATTGGATATTGGCCCATTAAGAAAACCATAAGGTTTTCTCGGATTATATAGTGAGGGCTATTAATTCGCAATAAAATAGTGGGAGTAAATGGATTAATTAAAGACCTAATTAATGCGTACATATATATGAACATACTCTCATATGTTTTCTTTTCACATCTAGGTCATCATCATAAGCACATCGAACATTAAGATACAATCAATCTTGGATAACAAGCTGGTTGGCAACAATAATTCTAATTGGATCAGATAAGTGAGAATTGTTCTTAGAGCTAAAAAGATCCATTATGTCTTGGATAAAGATCTACCACCACTTTCATCAGATGATGCCGTTGATGAGATCAAGGGCACTTATCGAAAATACATGGAGGATAGTGAAGCAATAGCATGTCTGATGCTGGGTGCTATATCCTCAGAGCTTCAGAAGCAACATGAGATGATGGATGCTAGAACCATCATTTTGCATCTAGAGGAGCTTTATTCTTCTCAGGCTAGAACTGAGCAATATGAGATTGCTTGAGCTCTATTTAGCTATAAAATGGTGGAAGGCACTTTCGGCTGTTACTCATGCATTAAAGATGTATAGGTATATTGACCATTTGAGTAGACTTGGCTATGTCATGGATAATGATCTATACATAGATTTAATCTTGTATTCATTGGCTCCAAGTTATGCACCTTTTGTGCTTAACTTTAACATGAACAAGATCCAAGTAACAATTCCTGAGTTAATCAACATGTTCAAAACAGCTGATGGATCCTTCAAGAAAGATTCAAAAAGTGTCATGGTTTTCACTTTTACTAAAGACAAGAAGCAGAAGAAGAAGATGATGACCAAGGCGCAGCCAAAGTATGGTGGAGTTTCCAAGAAGAAGGTTGCCAAGAAAGAGAATCCCAAAGGAACTTGCTTCCATTGTGGAAAAGATGGTCATTGGAAGCGTAACTGCAAAGCCTATCTAGATTCTCTCAAGGAGAAGAAGCAAGCTGATGCTTCTACTTCAGGTATTCATATGATTGAAATTAATACTTATTCTATTGCTTTAAAACAATCTTAGGTATTAGATATCGGATGTGGATCTCATTTATGTAATGATCTATAGGGGCTTAAAAGCAGTAGAAGAGTTGGAAAGGCAGAAGTATGTCTACAGTCAGCTACTGGATAAAACATCTCTATAACAGTTGCGGGGACTTACCTTTTGCCTCTTTCAAGTGGATTAATACTGGAGTTAAATAATTGTTATTATGTTCCAACAATATCCAAAAGTATTATTTCTTTCAGTTGTTTATTGAACGATTATGACATTTTTTTAAAAGACAAATGTTGTTACATTTTTAAGAACAGTATGTTTTATGCTAAAGCTGTCATTGAGAATGGCATATTTTTTCTTGATTTAATTAAAGAAGTGCATAATGTGTATACCAAGAGAATGAAACAAGATAATCTAAATACCTCATATTTATGGCATTGTCGTTTAGGCCATATAAATGAGAAATGCATGACCAAATTACATAAGTCAGGTGATTTAAGATCATTTGATTATGAATCATTTGATACATGTGAATCTTGTTTATTGGGAAAAATGACAAAAGCTCCATTTATTGGTAAAGGAGAATGAGCTAAATTATTTTGGACTTAATATATTCAGATGTATGTGGTCCAATGACTACACATGCCAGAGGAGGTTACTCCTACTTCATTATTTTTATAGATGATTATTTCAAGTTTGGATATATCTATCTAATGAAATATAAATCAGAAGCATTTGAACAGTTCAAAGAATTCATAAATGAAGTAGAGAAGCAACTTGGCAAGAGTATTAAGACACTTAGACCAGATCGAGGTGGAGTGTACTTATGTCAAGAATTTCAAGAATATCTTAGAGATAATGGGATTTTATCTCAATGGACTCCACCATATACAACACAACATAATGGTGTGTCTGAAAGGAGAAATCGAACACAATTAGATATGGTTCGATCAATGATGAGATGAGCTAACTTGCCTAAGTCCTTTTGGGGATATACACTAGAAACTGCTATTTATATGTTAAACAGAGTTCCTAGTAAATTTGTTTATGTTACTCCATATGAGATATGGAATAACAAGAAACCCACACTTTCTCATATGAAAGTATGGGGTTGTCCTGGTTATGTGAAAAGGACAATGTCAGACAATCTAGATGTTAAGTTTGACAAATGTTTATTTATGGGATATCCAAAAGAAATATTTGAATATTATTTCTATCATCCCTTAGAACAAAAGGTGTTTGTTTCAAGGCATGCTGTCTTCTTGGAAAGAGAATTTCTCTTAAGAGAGGACAGTGGGAGTAAAATAGAACTTGTTGAAGTTTAAGACCCACAAATAGAAGTTGATCAACCGATTGAACCCGAGATTGAATTTCATAATGATGAAATTATAGTTGAACCTAATTATACACAAAATCCTAGAAGATCTACTAGAATGCGTTCTATCCCTGTGAGATATGGATTTCACATTGATTTAAATAGAGGCATAACTGTAGTAGAGGACAATGAGCCTACAAGTTATCAAGAAGTTTTGAACAGTTCAGAATGTGATTTATGGCTTAAGGCTATGTAGTCTGAAATGGACTCCATGTATGAGAACAAAGTATGGACTTTAACTCAACCACCTGAAGGGATAAAACCCATAGGGCATAAATGGGTCTTTAAAAAGAAGACCGACATGGAAGGTAATATAGTTACCTATAAAGCTCGCTTAGTAGCAAAAGGCTATCATCAAGAAAAAGGTATTGACTATAATGAAACCTGTTCTCTTGTAGCGATGCTTAAGTCTATAAGAATACTTTTAGCCATTGCAGCTCATTATGATTATGAGATTTGGCAAATGGATGTGAAGACAGCTTTCTTAAATGGAAATCTGATGGAGGATGTGTATATGACACAACCAGAAGGGTGCACATCAGGAGATGGCAAAAAGGTATGTAAGCTTCAAAGATTCATTTATGGATTGAAGCAAGCCTCTAGGAGCTAGAAAATACGATTCAATGAGATTATCAAAGAGTTTGGTTTCTCACAGAATGAAGATGAACCTTGTGTGTATAAAAGGGTCAATGGAAGTGCAATTGTCTTCCTAGTTCTATATACGGATGACATATTAATCATAGGAAATTACATTTTTCTTCTCCAATCTATTAAAATATGGTTATCCAAGCAATTCTCCATGAAAGACCTTAGAGAAGCATCCTATATTATGGGAATTAGGATCTATAGAGATAGATCCAATAGGTTACTAGGTCTTTCTAAAAGTACATATATAGATAAAGTATTGAAGAAGTTCAATGTGTATCTCTCTAAGAAAGGGTTTATACCCATGGTGCATGAAAAATACCTTTCTAAGTCTATATGTCTACAAACACTAGAGGATAGAGAGAGCATGCATAGAATACCATATGCATCTGCAATTGGTTCTATCATGTATGCTATGTTATGTACACGTCCAGATGTAGCATATGCTTTGAGTGTCAGAAGCCGATTCCAATCCAATTTTAGAGAAGAACACTGGGCAGCTGTCAAGAATATCCTTAAGTACTTAAGAAGGACTAAGGATATATTCTTGGTGTATGGGAAGGGCATTTTGGAAGTAAATGGGTATAAGGATGCCAGCTTCCAATCTAACAAAGATGATTGTAAATCACAGTCTGGTTTTGTGTTCATAATGGGAGGAGGGGCAGTTAGTTGGAAGAGTTCCAAACAAGAAACAACTGCTGATTCTACAACAGAAGTTGAGTACATTGCTACTCCGAAAGCAACCAAAGAAGCAGTCTGGATCACAAAGTTCATATCTAAACTAGGAATGGTGCCTAGCATTGTTGACCCGATTCCTTTATATTGTGACAATAATGGAGCCATTGCATAAGCAAAGGAACCACGGTCTCATCAGCGATCCAAGCATGTTCTCAGACGCTACCATCTCATAAGGGAAATAGTAGCTAGAAATGATGTGAAAATAGAAAGGGTCCCCACAGATGATAATGTGGTGGATCTAGTCACTAAAGCACTTTCCCAGATTAAGCACAATCACCATATAAATAACCTGGGTCTAAGACATATGAGTGATTGGCTCTAGTCCAAGTGGAAGATTGTTAGAGAGTATGCCTTAGAGCCCATGTAAAAGGGATGTATTTCATATGTATGAATTCATATTCTTAATAAAAGGCATCATTCATTTATTAATGCTATGTTTAAATACATGATTTTGTAAATATTAAATTAATAAATGAAGTCCTAGATATTATAAATACAGTGTAAGGGCAATCATGAAAGTGTTCATGATATGAAATGTCTATTGCATGTAAATGTGTTAATGTCTAAATATCCCTAGTCGTAGAATTAACAAGATAGGACATTGTTAATTCGGATAGATTAGTACATGTTATGCTTCTTGAATGGTTCAAGTAGTGTTTCTCATAATTCTGATTATGGAAGAAAATCAAAGCTAACATATGGATGCTTGTTAGAAGAACAAGTTCATTGGAGACCTGCAAAGAGAATCCTCATATGGATATTAAATCTATGTCAGTGAGGAATCTCTTCATAGCAGTTGCCCAAGTATCCTTAGACTTAAGATCACCAAAGTTACCTTAAGTAGCAAGTGGTATACTTTGACTCCATAACTAATTACTTCCAACTGGGGGTGAATATAGTTAGGAGGTTGGGTATATCATAACCTACTTGAAGTTAGTTGAGTGATCGATAAAGGATTCACCATCCCAGATTTATTAAAGGAAGTTATCTCGCATGATTCTATAATTGCCTTGTTTAGAGAATCTATGGCCAGAGTAATATGCCAAGATGGATAGGGATCCATAAAGGGCATTTTGGGAACAATGGTTAAATTAATAGAACATACATAATTAGATTTATATGAGTTGACAGAACTCCATACTCATAATCTAATTGAGATAAGAGTGGTGAAAGGAGTAATTGCACGGTAACTGTTTTTGTGGAAGGGTAAGATTCCAAATCGAATGATCCAAGCACTCCAAATTTGTAGAGTCTTGAAATGCATTTTTATTTTGCATGTCCTAAATGAAAATGCCAAAAGTAAGTAGGGTTTAATTCGTTTAATTTAACCCTCTTTGTATTAATGTTGTATATGGACTCTATGTTTTGTAGATGAAGGATATAAAGGCCATTTTATAAAATAGCAGTGCCATATAAAATACCTTGGCGACGAAAATGAATATTTCCATTATTAATGACAAAGTCAAATCCATCCATATCCAAACATGAAATTGAAATAATGTTTCTACTCATAGCAGGCACAAAATAATAATTCATTAAATCTAAACATAATCCAGGAGGTAAAGTGAGTCGATGTCGCCTATCTCCATGGCCGCAACTTGTGCTCCATTCCCCACGTGGAGGTCCACTTCACTCTTCCTTAGTAACCATCTATTTCTTAGCCCCTGTACATTTGAACAAATGTGAGAACCACAATTGGTATCCAATACCCAAGTGGTAGAAATAGAAAGGTTAATTTCAACATCAAAAATACCAGAACTGGACACCTTGGCTCCATTCTTCTTTTGTTCTTCCTTAAAGAGAGTGCAGTTCTTCCTCTAATGCCCTAACTTGTTGCAATGGAAGCACGTGCTCTCACTCTCCTTGAGCTTTTATGCCTTGGGCTTGGGTTGGGCCTGATGCGCACTCCCACTAGACTTAGGTCAGGCCTGTTCATTCTTGGATTTTACCTTTCTTTTCCCCTTTCCCTTAGCAGGTCCCTTCTTAATGCACCCTTGAACTTTAAGTATAAGATTGGTCTTTCAAATGTTCTCTTTAGCATTCTTAAGCATCCCGTGAAGCTTGATGACTGTCTTATTCATTGCATGCATGTTATAATTCATAACAAATGGATCATAATCATCAGTCAATGATCCTAAGATCAAGTGAGTGGCCAATTCTTTTGGGATTTGTACCTCAATCTTCTCAAGAGTATCAAGATACCCTTTCATCTTGAGTATATGGGTACTAACAAGAGTACCACTACAAAAAAAATGCAGAATAGCGATGAAAATTTACGACAACAATAAAATTCGTTGCTAAATGCACAATATAGCGACAACTTTGCGACAAAAAATGACTTTCGTTGCAAATACTAAAAGTTTTGGTGGGAAAATAAATATTGCGACAAATTAGCGACAATAAATTCTTATTGTTGCTAATATCAGGCGCCAAAATTTTGGCGCAAACAATTGCAACGATAAAAAGCAGATTTAGCGACAACATTATTGTAGCTAATTAGCGACAACAACGTTGTAGCTAATTGGCGACAACAATGTTGTCGCAAATTAGGCAAAATATACTATTCCCTTCCTATGGCTCAATTGGCGACAACATTGTTGTAGCTAATTGGCGACAACATTGTTGTAGCTAATTAGCGACAACAACGTTGTAGCTAATTGGCGACAACTATGTTGTCGCAAATTAGGCAAAATACACTATTCCCTCCCTGTGGCTCAATTGGCGACAACATTTTTGTAGCTAATTAGCGACAACACCGTTGTAGCCAATTGGCGACAACTATGTTGTCGCAAATTAGGCAAAATACACTATTTCCTCCCTATGGCTTAATTGGCGACAATATTGTTGTAGCTAATTAGCGACAACACCGTTGTAGCTAATTGGCGACAACAATGTTGTCGCAAATTAGGCAAAATACCCTATTCCCTCCCTATGGCTCAATTGGCGACAACATGTTGTAGCTAATTAGTGACAACACCGTTGTAGCTAATTGGCGACAACAATGTTGTCGCAAATTAGGCAAAATACCCTATTCCCTCCCTATGGCTCAATTGGCGACAACATGTTGTAGCTAATTAGCGACAACACCGTTGTAGCTAATTGGCGACAACAATGTTGTCGCAAATTAGGCAAAATACACTATTCCCTCCCTATGGCTCAATTGGCGACAACATTGTTGTAGATAATTAGCGACAACACCGTTGTAGCTAATTGGCGACAACAATGTTGTCGCAAATTAGGCAAAACACACTATTCCCTCCCTATGGCTCAATTGGCGACAACAATGTTGTCGCAAATGAGGCAAAGTATATTATTCCCTTTCTATGGCTCAATTGGTGACAATATTGTTGTAGCTAATTAGCGACAACACCATTGTAGCTAATTAGCGACAACAATGTTGTCGCAAATTAGGCAAAATACACTATTCCCTTTCTATGGCTCAATTGACGACAACATTGTTGTAGCTAATTAGCGACAACACCGTTGTAGCTAATTGGCGACAACAATGTTGACGCAAATTAGGCAAAGTACACTATTCCATTATCATTAGTTACAGCAAAATTTATGAAGTCAATATCATGTTAACATTGAGTTTAATTATTCTACATTAAGTTTAAATAACCATTTATTTTAATAAATTTAACTATATAAATTAAATTAATTATTATATTAACAAAAAATAAATAAACTAATTATTGGCGGTCCAATAAATTTAACTAATACGTTATTTATTAGCAAAAATTAAATAAACTAAATTGTTGTTAATTAATTAAATTGAACTAATTATTTTATTTATATTCAATAATATCAATTATAATTAATTATTATAAATTATGCAATAAAATAACTAAATTGAAAAAATATAGCTCTCACAAAATTAGCTTGGGAAAATGTTATAGCCAATTTTGCGAGAGGCATTCTGTAGCTAATTCACTGAAATTTTTTGAGCGGGATAAAAATGTTAATTGGCGGGTTTCATTTTTTCTAAATCCACTTAAACCTTACCCTTCAATGCCAGCCCCCTCTTACCCTCTCTCTCTCCCTCTCTCGTTACAAGCGTAGGAATTTGGTCTTGAATTCGCTCTTTTGAAGGACAGTGATTTCATCTTTTCTTTCTCTGTGACTCTCTTTCTAGGTGCATTTTCATCCCTCTCTTTTAGTTTAGTCAACGTTTCCAAATTTTAGGGTTTTTCAGTTCTTCTGCTTATCGGTGACTTGATTCTGTAATTTTTGGACTTCTACTTCTTAGTTTAATTAGTTAATTTTTTATTTTTCCTTGAATCGGTTCTTTTTGCTCAAGCTATTATTTTTCATTTTCTTTAGCTTATCTGTTTCGATAAGCATTTTTTAGTGGGTAATTGTGAATATTGATCGCAGAAAAAGAAGAAAACAAATGATATATTTTTTTTCTTTTTTCATTTCCTTGGGTCATTTTAAGTTTCTTTGCCTTAGATGTGCTAGTGATAATCTCATTTGTTATTTTTTTTTCAATGCCCAAACGTTTCTTTTCGGTGACTGAAATGGTTGGAGTTATGCCCTCTTTTTGTGGTCTTCATTCTCTTCTTCTGAGATGTACTTGAAAATGGGGTCTTTGTCTTCTTCTCGATTTTTTTATGGATGATTTTAGGCAATTTCTCGTCATTTCCGTCGAGTATGGCTATTTGGTCTTCCTGAGAAAATGAGGAAAAGTAAATTATAGTCTTGCTTTTTGTTTTTGTCAATTTGTTTCTTGAATTTATTGCTTCAATTGAGCTAAGTAAGTTTCTTGGTCTAATTGTGTGATGAATTGCGGTCCTTATTGCAACTTAAAAAATAATATAAAAGTAGTGACTTTTTAGGGAAAATTCAGGTCGTTTTGATACTGATATAACTGTTTTTTGTTTGTTCAAGAGAATTGAAGTGTCCAGTAATTTGAGTTTTGTGGTGCTACTCGGTAGAGTTTCGTGGTCCTTTGGTGAGTGCTTACTGGGGAAATCGATGCTTTTAAGCGCGAGCTTCCTCTTTGCATGCTTCTCCTCAATGATGGTTCGTTTTTCTTTCTCAATTTATTATCATCAATGTGTATATTTCTATATTTCTATTTTTTTTAGAATTGTTCGAATGCGTTTTTCTTTCTCAATTTATTATCATCTTTCTTCTACCTTTGATCCAAAACAAAATTTGAAAATAGAATCTAAGGTAACTATCTGCAAGTTGAAAAAGCTTTTAAAAGGAGGAAAAAGAAGTGGATATTGATTTGTTTCTTTGGTTTTCTTTTTTGTTGCATTGTTATTCTTGGACAGACATCTAAGAAAGAAAATCAATATGCAAGTTTGGATACATTTGAGGCTTGCAACAGCAGGAGTGTAGCAAGAGCCTTTATGCCATTTAAGACCTACACTGGTTTGTCAAAGAAGGGGGATAGTAAGAGTAATAATATTACTAGAGAGGAAATGCCTGTTCCCGCTCTTTCTCTTTTAACTCCTGGAATCAAGTGCTTGAGGGAAGAATCTAGCTCTCGAGGTTCAAGAATAAGCTGTGGTAGAGCAGTTTCTTCTTCTGCACCTAATCCTCAGCCAAATTTCAGAAATGGGCCACAGCCACCTCAACAACAGACTTTTAGGAAGCAGAGGAGGTGCTGGTCCCCAGAATTACATCGCCTCTTAGCCTGGTTCTGTTATAAGATTGAAATTAGGATATTGGGATATTGAGATACAGAGATTGAAATGTGAACATTTAATGGGTCCATAGTAGAGTTGGTTGATCCTTTTAGAATAATTAGACAGGTTGATAATTTGCCTTCTGATTTCTAATTCTTTTCAGAAATATCTAACTTGATTTATCTGGATGATTTTGCAGTTGCTACACCAAAGCAGATAAGAGAACTTTGCAAGTTGATGGTTTAACTAATGATGAAGTGAAGAGCCATTTGCAAGTGAGTTTTCAATTTTTCAATTAATTAACAAAAAAAAATCAGTTGTTGAAAAATTCCAACTCATTCTGCAGTGTTGGGCAGACATAAATCAACCTACCTAAGAAAAAGAAATTGAGTGAATTATAATCTAACTTTGTTAGCACTGATATCATTAACTTAAGTGTTAGTAAACCTTCATTAATTATTAGTTAATTATTCATAAACATTTAATGTATCACCGTGTTTAGACATTTTTGACACATTGACTTATTAATTATATTTGACAATCAGTGAGCACACCCAATTTCGAATGGTGGCTGCCAAGGAAAAATGTTAACCTGTTATATACATGAAGTCAATTAAATTAATTAGGATTCTCGAATTTTAAATGGTTTAGAATTTCACTACTTTTTAAATTAATTAGGATTCTCGAATTTTATCATCCGCTATCTCCAAATATGTATAATAAAAAAAGGAAAAAGTGGTCAAACGTATTAATGATAATATGGATCAACATGAAATAATTGGCTTACTTTTAAAGTGCCAGATTTATAATACTCTTGTGATTTTGTATTTTTAAATTAATAATTAATGATGGAGACACAACTTCGAACTATTTATAATATTTTACCTCTATATTTCACTAAACCAAGCAATCGCTAATTATATAACATCGTTTCCCATATATATACATATATATAATTAAAAATCATTTACATACAGGATTATATTTGTGTTAAAACTTAATGATATTATTATAATTCTAATAATCCATTCAATCTCTTCATTCATAGACTAGGTTCACGTACAAAAGATAATTTTTACTTTGAATGTATTTTCTAAAATAAAAATTAAAAATGCAATAGGAAAAGCTAATTTATATTATAGACAGTCCAATTCCTTTAATTACAAATATGTTGTTATTTTTTCTTTTTCTTTTTTTTTTTATGATACTAGCCCATTGTGTATGTAAGATGCACGTATTTATTTATTTTCTTAATATTGATTGGTGAGAAAAATAAAAAAAATCAAATACTTAGATTAAATATTCCTTTAAATAAACTCATTGTTACATTAGAGAGTAGACTTTATATATACATATAGCTTGCTTTAGATGCATGAAATGTTAATTTATTGATATGGATCGAAGGCATTTTATAGAAAATTTTAATTTTTTCTATTTATTTATTTATGTTGATATATATATGGAAAGTTTGAGAGATTGTGTGTTGTTAAATTGTTTGCATGGCATAATTCAAATATTCCTTTCCAATTCAAAAAATGTTATCAAAACCAATCCTGAGAATTATTTATTGGAACTACAAATTTCAAAGCAACTGCAGTTTAATTTTCTAAAACACAATGAACAGCTTTCTGCCTGAGAAATCAAGATGTGTATGTAGTCTCTAGCTGAGTTCAACTCTTCTACCCCCTTCCCACTGCCTTTTTTTCTTTTTTGACCTTTTCATGTTCTACTAAGCATCAAATGTGAAATGCTTCTGATATAGCATGGATGTTTGCTTAAAGACTTCATTCATCATCACCATACAAATGAAAAAGTTGAGTTAATTAAATTCATGAATGTCATAATAAAATAAATTAAACTTAACAAATATATGGAAAGTACTTAAGCAAAGAAAGACCTGGAAAATAAACTAATTGCTTTCCTCAAAATTATTCCAAAAAACAAACATTGGGCCTGATTCCCTTTCAATTGTGGCAGTCATTTAAGTTTCCAGGATATATTTGTTTCTTTCTAATTAAAGAAGTATGTTTGATCTATCATTTTTAAAATTTGCATATTGCTTTTAAAGGTGCTTCCTAAGTAATTTTTTTCCTAAAATATGAAAACATAGATTTTCTTCATGTTAAGACCATCTTTTTCTTTTTAGATTAATAATAAGGTATTTCGTAAACACTTTAGGTTTCATGTATTCATGATATGGTACCCGAACAATGAACCATTGGAAGTATTAACGACAAAATTAGTTTGCCATGCACAAATGAATGCTAAATAAATATAAGGGTATGTCTAATTTTGAGTCAACAGATGTATAAATGTTACTTGAGTAACACTAAACCTCTAGTAACACTTGGGTGCGCATAGAACTGTATTCAACTGCATGGTTTGCAAGTTTCGGGTCATGAAAGTGATGGTGCAATTGCTGATCCTGAGGGCTTGATTTGGCAGGTGATTGGCCTTTTATGTTCCCAATGTTGAATGTTGATATGAGGCTGACTACTTTTACATGTTAAAATTAGGTATTAATGGATTCATGTCTGTACCTACAGGTTTTAAATTCTGCCTGGGACCGGGGATTGACTCTGGCTGGTATGAACATACTTTCATGTTGTGATCGAGAAGGGTACATGAGAGTGGTTGAGATGGAAAAGCCTAGGAATGACCCCGATCACCATCACTTTGCATTCTTTGTCTATCAACAGCCTTCACCTTTAGTTCATGGAGCAATTTGCTTCACCGGGTTGGATTACTTCATAAAATGCATGCATGGTAAGAGCATTTGAAACCCAATTCATCATCCTTGAGAATTATTAAATCTGATTCTTACCTTCTATTAACTTTTTTTATTCTTTTTCTTTCTTTGTACCTTCCATATCTGTTTTGTTCTTTGTTTTTTCACCTTTAATCTCATTGTTGTATGACAACTGGAATTGTCTTATTCTACTTTACTGTGCTTGGGCATGCGTGGATCCATATCACAGTTTCATGCGGGGTTTGGGTGATCCAGATAATTGTGCTCTCCCTTCTTCTCCTTTTACCGTTTTTTTCCTTCAAAAAGAATTCTACTCTCAAGTGTTATCTATTGTTGTTACAGTGTGATGCTTTTTATATTCGTCTATTACCTATTACTTCAATAATCTGCTAGCCATAGTTGTCAAAATATGTCATTGCGAGACATTTTTATGTTCCTACCACATAGATGCATTTTGGACTGAAATATTCTCATTTGATTTGGTTCTTGATTCAAATTTTAATTTGACAACTATATGTGAGAGAAATTGATCATCTTCATTGGGGGAAAAAAAGGGAAATAAGAATGTGAACTATTGCTTGTCTGAGATAGGATTTCTTTATAAGAGCAACAATTTTGCAGAGCATTAGTTGTAGCCAGAGTAAAATTTCTTTAAAAGTTACAAACTTGAGTTCTAGAATTTCTTCTTTCAAATCAAAATTTCATTCAAAGTTTTCATATCATTGTTAGCTGCTCTTGTAATCTGCCTATATATTAATGGCATTTTAGAAAACAAAGGCATATAAAATAGATGTACAGAGTTCCGAATTGTATTAATTGATTTCTTGGTGGCAATTATGTATAAAGCAAAATGAAATAAATTGTCCATTGGCTTCAAAGAAGAGCACCTAATGATGTTTATTAGTTTATGGAAAGTAGACAAGTTTTTTTTTGATATGGAATTGAGTTTTATTTTTCAATGACTGAAAATGAAATGAGTGCAAAGATGTTGGTATACAATTATTTCTTGTTTCTAATTCGGGCATCATTTGATTACTCACTGTGGGCTTTTATGCTTTTGTTATTTTTAATTTTATTTAGAAATCTTAATTGATTTTGACTTAAGGTAGCATATTAGACTAGACTTGCTTATCAATCCCATTCCATAGCCATGCGATAGATTGATAAAATCCCACAAACAACCAAAGCTAAGCTTTTTAAGATTTGATATTATTCCTAGAAAACTCAAAAAAGATGATCCACTACTTGTGTTTTTAGTGGGTTTGCCTCATGTTAATTTCTCACACCCTTGTATTAATTTTCTATTTGTTTCTCATAACTTGTCCTTGCAATATTTGTCCACTATGTAGATTGAATTTGAAGTTGAGATTTGTGCTGAGTATGAACAAGAGATGGATCAGCGGGTCAGACAAATCCAGCAATAGATGGAGATGCAACAACTTTTTTCAGCACTAGATTTAAGAGCAAATGTATCTATTTACATTATAGTTGTAAGTATATAGTATGACATTTGGGTGACATTTCTTATTGTTATATATGCGTGTATTATTTTAGATATACAATTAACGATGATATCTATTTGTAAATAACAATTTTTTAATGAATATATATATTTTTGTATTAAATATTAAGTAGTCTATAAATATAAATTTGTCATATGTGGCTTGTCATTTAAATGAAATTTTTATATTAATTTAAAAATAAAAAAATAATTTTGATTTAGCGAGGAATTAGCATTTTTGAACAGTAGCTATTTAGCATCAACAATGTCGTAGCAATATTGCGACAAAAATACCGTCGTCACAAAATTTTGCTTGAACAATGGCGTAGCAATATTTTGCTTGAACAATATTGTAGCAATATTGCGACGAAAATACTGTCGTCGCAAAATTTTGCGTGAATATTGTCGTAGCAATATTGCGACGAAAATATTGTCACAAAATTTTGCTTGAACAATGTCGTAGCAATATTGCGACGAAAATACTGTCGTCGCAAAATTTTGCTAGAACAATGTCGTAGCAATATTGCGACGAAAAAACTGTCGCAAAATTTTGCGTGAACATTATTGTAGCAAAATGGCGATAAATATTTAGCGACAATGATCTTTCGTCGCTAAAATTTGGCGACGACTTTTTGTTGTAGCTAGATTCTGCTACAACGACTTTTGTTTCAAAATGAAAGTCGTCGCTAAGTTGTCGCTAAACTGATTTAGCGACGAAAAAATACCAGTTAGCGACGACTTTTGTCGTCGCTAATTTGCATTTTTTTAGTAGTGTTTCATCATTTTAGTCCAGAGCTTAGCCACTTAGTGGAGGAGTTTCCTACTCTTTTGAGTCACCTAAAGAGGAAAAGGAGAAAAAGGCTACTCGATGGAGGAGTTCTTCACTCTACTAAGTTAGTGGAAGGACATTAGACAAGGGGCAGTTACTTGATGGAGTGAGTTTGTCACTCTATAGAGTTAGAAACTTTGAAACATGATTAAACTCTTATATTTTGGTGAAGTAATAAGTTTATAGCCACCAAAATTCCTTCTTCATGAGCCTTAAAAGTGGTAAAACTTCTTATTTGGAGACTATAAAAGTACAACTAGACACCAGAATTAAGAGGCTGGCTACAATTATGAATTTTCTATACTTTTAGAACTAGTTTTAGGTTTCTTAATTGTACAGTAGTTTTTAGTTTAATTTTGCTTGTTTTTGTAGTTTTCAATTCTCTTTAAGATCCAAACTTTTTATTGTTGTTCTAACAAATCATTAGGAGCAAGTTTGAAGCTTCATGAGTATTGTATCTATTAAATTTAGTTTTCTTTCATTTTAATCATATTTGGTAAGTAGTTTTCTTTTTTTTTTTTGCTTAGGGAAACTTGAACTCTCATACTTTTATTTTAATGACTTATTATATGCTTCAATTCAATGAAAGTTTGATTATTTCTTAGTTTTGAGCAAATTCTTATCTCTGATTATTATTGGATTGATTATTAAATTATTTCATAAATGGTTGATCATTGATTTCAAGTATGATCTATGATGAACATGTTTTTTGGTTAATTCATTAGTATGGATGCATGATTATCTTTTGAATTTGAGGTAGCTGTGTGTTGGTAAAAGTGGATTAAGATTAAGAAGAGTTAAACAAAGAATAGATTGAAATTAATTTGCTTGAAAAATAGTTTAATGTTTGTTAAGGAGTTTAAAACTGGATCTTTATGCTAAGTGTTGAATTATTCCTAATAAAAAGGTTTAATGCTTAGAATGATACTCTAAATAAGATATATGAACTTATTTAACTAATTTTTTCATAATCACTTGTGTTAATTTTGATTTGAGTCATTATAATAGAAGTTAGGGTGGATAGTTCATTTAGCATAAGTGTTTTAGCTATTGCTTTTTTTTAATTCATGTTAGTCATGTTTTAGTTTTTGTTTTACTTTATTTTCCATTTACTTTAGTTCTTGCTTTTAATTAAAAAACTTGGAAAATAATATCGTATTAATTTAATTCAAACATAGATATTTTGTTTAGCAATCCATATTCCATTAGATATGATATTTAAGGTCTTAATCTTATTTTTCTATATTACTTGTTGATATAGTACACTTGCTAGACACCAATCAGTGTTCAATTATAAAAATATAATATTTATTAATAAATGATTTTCTACTAGTTAAACATAAAATTCACCTAAAAGCATTTTCTTCCTAATTAATTTTTTACTCAAATAAAATGGACTAATGTGGAATTTTTAGCCCAAGAAAATGACACAAAAATGAAAAAGAGTTTTTATAATTATGTATGAGTGAACCAATGTTTCCAATCTAATTAAAAGTCTTGATCTATATACATTATTTTATTTCTAATTTGACAAATTGCCTTTATAATAACTTAAGTAGGATTATTTTATTTATCCAGTTATTGCCTTATTTATCACTCTTTGCTTTGACTAATATGTTTATTTAATTTATCCTAATACATCATGTGACGAGGGAAGTAGTGGAGTAATAATAAAAACTCAAGGATAAGTAACACCTAATCAAGGTACAAATAAGTGTGATGTCCCGAAAACAAATATCTATTCAGGTGTCAAAAGTTAGATTCTTTTTCCTAATGCCTTGTTGGGTGACGATTCCATGATACCTAGCACTTGAGCCTACGTAGATGCCTTCATCGGTTGACAATAAATAATAGGATTGAGCCAAAATTGCTTTTTTATTGTGAATTGGTCAATTTACGAGTTTTATAAGCCTCATCCAGTCTTGGATCTAGTCAGTCTAACAAGTATACTAAATTATCTAGCAATGTAAGGAAATATAATTAAGATCCCAAGTTTTGAACCCAAGGGAACATAGATTGCTAAGTATAATATCTATAATAAAGCTTAATCAATCTAAGATTATTTCCTAAGTTTTTGAATTGAAGGCAATAACTAAGCTAAATTAACAATAAAGCAATTCTAAAACTAAAACTAGATAAGCATTAATTAAATGCAAAACAATAACTAAAACACTTATGCTAAAAGAACTATCCACCTTAACTAATATTATAAGGATTCAAAATCAAAATTAATACAAGTCATTATGGAAAAACCATTGTAATAAAAAAAATATCTTATTCAAAATATCATTATAAGTATTAAATCCTCGACTGAAGAGCAATATAATACTTAGCATAAATATTAAGTTTTAAACTCTTTATTAGATGCTCTTGAGAGAGTTATAAATTTAGTCCATTCATAATTCAACATTCTTAAATTTAAATTAACTAATGAATAATAAATCACTGCCTCAATTCTCAAAATGAAATAATACATCGATATGAGAAAAATAAGCTAAGAACATGCATATAAGTGATGAAAGTCTAATTAGCATTCAATCATCTATTCGATACATTAAACACCAATTCAACCTTAACCATAAATATGATTTAGCATAGGAATTAAGAAATAACATACTTTCATTAAAATTAAGCTCAAACTCGAGTCTTTATAGTAAAAGTATGAGGATTCAAGTTTTCCTCTGCAAAAATAAGGAATTACTTAGCAAAAATGATTAAAATGGAAGAAAATTAAAATAAAAAGATACAATACTTTTGAAGCTTCAAACTTGTTCTTGATGACTTCTCAACACACTAGTAGAAAGCCTGAGTCTTTAGAAAATTAAAAACTAAGCAAAAAAAAATAAACATAAGCTACTTTACAAAGATTAAGAGAAAACAATAAACCATAAAAACTAACTAAAGAAAACCCTAGGTAATTTTTGACTCTCCCCTAATTTGATGCTTAGGCTTGCCTTTTAAAGCTTATAATGAGGGAGTTTTGGTAGCTTCAAACTTCCTATTTCAGCAAAATAGGAGAGTTTTATCGTAATTAAAAGTCGTGACTTGGTAAAATGAAAAATTCATTTCACCGAGTAAATGCCTTGTACTTGATGTCCATCAAATGACTCTATAGAGTGAAGAACTCATTCCACCGAGTGGCCTTTTTCTCTTTTTCCTCTTTAGGTGACTCAATAGAGTGAAAGACTCACTCCACTTAGTGGCTTAGCTCTAGACTAACATAAAGAATGTTGGCTTCTTAAAAACCCTTTAAGTGTTGAATTCACACTTTTTCCCTTGTAATATCTATTTTTCTTCATTTACACACCTAAAAGCACCAAATTAAACAATTAAGCTTATAAAATGGTAACTTAAGAAATTAAACACTAAATTAACCAAATAAACACAAATTAACATAGTGAACACACTAAACACACAATAATAACATAGTATAATTCATAATTATCGAGACCCCTAAAAGAAAGCCTTCGAGAGTTAACCTTAATCAAAGTGAAGCTTGATGTGCATCGTAGTGGCAACTCTACTGGGGGTTAAAATACCTTGCTCCTAAAGTGTCTTAGTTGAGTTATTTATAATTGAGTTTTTTTCTTATTAATTCTATCTTAATTTTTTCTTATTAATCTTATCTCCTTTAAAATGGCATTTCTTGCATTCACCTGAAAGCCTTTGAACTAAAGTTAGGAATCCTTATTTTTGTCCTTGTGCTATCCTAAAACATGCCTTACATTCACTTGATGTAAAGATGTGTCAAAGAGAACAACCAATCCAAGTCCAGTACAAATTGGCACTTGAAATAGTAACCTATCGATTATTATACTTTTGATGAGCTAGACCTATTGGCAGGGATCATGCTTGTGTAGCCCTAAAGTTTCATCACCTGATTATAAGATCATGGAATGACAATGGCTACTACCCTTAAGTTGTATGACCTTAATAATTCTTACTTGTTATGTGGTCCCCTATGCAAAAAATAAATTCAAGTAAATCAGGCAAGACTCATCAAAGTCTACCATGCCTTGTGGGCTCAACCAAATATATCTAAATTTTTTAAATATTTAACAGCCGAAACCCATATGTCTATGCTTTCATTTAAGTAAGTTTATTCTATTAATTTTTCGTCGCATACCATATGCATCCATCGAGTTCCCCTTTGACCCATGGATTAAGCCTACCTAGGAAAGAGATCAAACAACCTCTTATATGGGAGTACTAAGGTTGGAATGCTATTTCTTACTTGTATATGGCTGTGATTGATGCCTAACTCATTCAGCTTTTATGCATTATTTATATATCATGTTCATTTATTGTCATCATTGCTATAGAGTCTCATATCTTGCCAGTGAACCAGATGAGAGAAGGAAGGCATACTCCTAAGAATGACTACATTGAAAAAAAAGGAAGAGGATAAGCCTCTTATCTATAGCTAAAACAATATGAATCCCAAGGATAGAGATCATGATGGATCTAATTCGCTACCTTGGAGGATAAAGAGGCCAGGCCTGCAAAGATTTAATGGTACTCCAGACCCTTTAGAAATGTGACGTACTATACTTTGATCATGAAAGGGACCACCTTGACTAAGAAATAAAAGTTGAATACTTTTGCTTAAGTTGAGTAGGCTTGGTGATAGATTAGTACCATGGATTATACATGAGGATTAAAGAGGGCTAGGACTTGTTGATAGAAGTGTTCCTTATGCATTAAATTGCAATTCTTTTAAAAACCTAAAGTTGCTTTAACAAAAGCATAATGAATCCTTTTATAAGTACTTGGATAAGGTGGAGGAACAGAGTTATGGAGATGAAGAGAAAACTTAATACTACTAATCCAATTAGGATTTTTATTAGGAATGCATGTCCTTATTTGAGGGATGGTATAAAAATGAAAGCATTAAAAGTTTGGGAGTCTCTTAAGTACATCACCATGTAAACAGAGGGTGAGTATCTAGCAAAATAGGCCAATAATAAAGGCATAAAGAGAAATTTTGATTGTAATAAGTATGTTGAAAGTAGTAGTGGAGGTAATAGAAGTGGAAAGATGACTAAAGTGTCTACTATGGAAGCCATTTAGAGACACTACTCAAACATTAAGAGGTCTTTATCATGGGCATTAGATAGGTTGTCAAAACAAGGAAAGTTACAGCCATTACTACGAAAACTTGCAAGAAATCAAAGGATGCCTAACCATAAGGGGGGACCAACATTGTGCTTACCACCATCGTACAAGGCATCCAAAATTTTATTGTCAAACTTTGAGAACAAGATTCAAGATCTGATAGATAGCAAACAAACTTCAAAACCTAAAAATAAAGAAAAGAAGAAGAGGGATGCAATGGCATGATACCTCTTGTGTTTATGGTTGGGTCTAACTTACTAGAGTGGTATGTAATGAGGGACATATTTAGGAATTACTATATGGTTGTTACTTATTCTAAACCCTAAAGTAACAAAGTAAGTTAAAGAAAATCAACCAATTTCTATGATTGATTGTTATGATTGAACCAAAAAAAGTGAGGATGAGGGGGGCAACAATGTGTATTGATGTATGGAGTTCAAAGAGTGAGAGTGAGGAACAGAAGGTATAGAAAAAAGTAAAGATGGTCAATAGAAGTGGTAGAGCAGTGCCTAAATTTGAGAAGTAGTCAGCTTTAGTCATTATACCTATCGAGAAATAGGCTAAAAAGAGCTAGATAATGAAGCAGTAAAAGAAAACATAGGCTTAAATCTCTCTTTAAGATTTGTTAAGACAATCTCTATCATATAGGCATAACCTAGTTGAAGCTTTATTCAAGTCTGCTATGGCTACTGTTGTTTCACCATCAAAATTGTTAGACTTAGTAAAGGGAGGAACTATAAAAAATGTGTTGTATTCAGATGCAAACCTACCAGCTAATGGTAGAAACCGTAATCACCTTCTTTACATCAAAGCCTAAGTGAATGGCAAGCACACTACTTATGGGATGGTAGATGATGGATCATCAATTAACGTGTGCCCTCTAATGGATATCCCTGCCTTTAGGCTAAATGAATTTATGCTAAATAAGTCTAATCTAACCATTTTTGCTTATAACCAATCAAATAGATAGGTTATAAGTACCTTTAAAACTGTGGTAAAGATGGGGGCCAGTGGAGACTAAGGCTAAATTTATTTTACTGCCTATCCCTACTAATGTTTTTATGCTTATAGGGATACCAAGGTTTTATTAGCTAGGAGAAGTGCCATTAATTCTACATTAGATGATCAAAACACCACATGATGGTCAAGTGGTCACCATCACAACTACTAGAAAGAATCAAATGACAATGCTAGAAATTGCTAAGCAGCCATTTACTGCCTTCCATGTGTCTGTGATTAAGGATGATGATGATAAAGTGAGCTAACTGGTAATCCTTAAGGGATTATATGCTAAAGAAGATTCACTTCTTGCCTGGAGCTAGATTGCATAAGAAATATCAAAGACCTCAAACTACAGCCGCTGGTCAAAAAGATTAAAAAAAGGTCTAGGCTAGATTTGTTCAAAAAAGAAGAGCAAGGGGAAGGAGGTGCTAAGTGAGTCCTTCATGTCTCCTAGAATTTATGCTAGCTTTAGTGGGTTGTTTCTACTATAGAGAGGAAAAACCTCAGCTTGTAAGGAGGCATTATCAAACTGGTAAAGCACTTTTTGGGCGAGAATATCCTATTACACCATTCAACTTTGGACTATGAAGTGCTAGAAGAAATTATGATATCAAATTTACTTGCTGTCAAGACCAATGGTAAGGAGAAAGTGGAAGCTAAATCATCATCAGGACTAAAGAGGGAAGTTATGGATACAACTGCAATTGTGCCAAAAAATTAAGATAATGATGCTTTTATAGATATAGTTTATGCTTTTAAACTTTTTAATGAGATCAATGATTTTTCATTTGTTTATATTAATAAGATGAACAATTTTACTTACTTGTGTAGTGCTTCTTCTAATTTCAGTATGCATAATTTTTAGCATGAATCATTCATACTGTATATTAATTCAACTAATAGATGTTCATTTAATCTTGGTAAAAAATAAATCCTAAATGAAATCTTGCTAGCATCAGATATAACTCCTAAAAAGAGGGAAATATTTGAGAGAATCATAAAAAGGAATGAAAAATTCTTTGCCTTGACCTATGAGGACATACCGAGAATCATTTGAGAAATCACTAAAAATGCCATTCCTACCTACCCAGGTTATAAGCCAGATAGGAATAAGCTCAGAAGACTTAGATTAGGATAGGCTTAAAATGCCAAGAAAGAGGTGAGAAAATTGATAGAAGCCAAGTTGCTTGTTAAAGTTCAGTACCTCACTTGGTTACCAAATGTGGTCCTAGTAGCTAAGAATGATAGAAGGGTCAAAGTTTGAGCGGATTGTAGGGATTTGCAGAAAGCTTATATTAATGGATAGTGTTGCAGCTTGTGCTATGTATAGTTTTATGGATAGGGATGTTAGATATAATCAAATCTTAAAAAAGAATATGGATAGGATCAAGACATCCTTCATCGCTAAGTGGGGTATTTATACCTATCGGGTTATGCTACTTGGTTTTAAGAATCACTATAAGAAAATTATTAAATAGTAATAAAAAATTCCCAACAGAATTTATTTTTCGTTGCAATTAGCAACGAAAAATAAATTTTGTTGCTAGTTTTGGTGGGGATTTTTAGCTTTAGCAATGAAAATAGAAAATCATTGTCTTTCATTGCTAAAAATAAAGAGAATTATTAGCGCTAAAATTTAACGATGGAATTTAGCAATGGAGTTGTGTTTCCATTGGTAAATTAATAATGAAATTATATTTTTATTGCTAAATTAGCAACCGAAATATTTTTTATTACTAATTTAGCAACCGTAATATAATTTCATTGCTAATTTAGAAATTCAAATAGTATTCTATTGCTAAATTTGCATTAGCAATGGAAATCAAATTGCATTGCTCAATTATGGGCATTTAAGTATTTTCCATACTTGTTACCTTAGGTATAAATTAATAGCCACCTCTTTCTCTCTTAGCTACCTTCACTTCTTTTTCTCTCATCACCTTTATTCTTGCTGCCATCATAATAAGAACAATAACTGACAATATTTTTTTTGAAAAGATATATAAAAGGGATGCATAGTCTTCTACCTTTTGCATCTAGGGTTTTAGGACTTCCTTCCACTTCTCTAAACATTGCCACTATGCAAAGAATAGAGCTTCACCACATTTGAAACCCTAGCCATATGGAGTAATAATAAAAAAATGAACAAATCTTTTTCTTTATTTGCCTATTATTCTATAATCTAATATTCAGATTATTAACGTTGCTTTTAGTTGATTTTAAAAATTTTTAGTCCCTTGTCATCAATGAAGATTTTCAACATACTCTTCATGTTTTGAACATGCACGTTGATGTGAAATAGAAAATTATGTTTATCCTAACCCCTATCAAAGGTATTAGCAAGCATTTTGCCAACATCTGTTACAAGAAAGCCGATGTCAACATGGACAAGTGGTATTAGCCAGAATTTTGCCAACATGTTTTCTCTTTTAATAAATTTTCTAACTATTCTTATTTATTTGTTGTTCATTAACTAGCTGTAGATATATCGGTAAGTTATAGTTTGATTTTTATGTATTTTATTGATTGATTTTACACATTAATATCATATACGAAAGTTGAAATGATTTTCTATTGAATATGATACAGCCCTTAGTGATAACTAGATAAGAATGGTCACTTGTTGCCATCATTAGCATGTTATCTTTGTTTTCTTGGATCTAGTTTCCTATCATAAGCTTCATTATGGCTGGTCTTTGAGTTGAGAGATTTGTTGTCGCCTACCTTTTGTTTTTATTTCTACTTAATTTTCTCTTTATTTTTTCTTAATGCATAGCTTTTGAATGAGTTTAAATGATTGTTTAAATTCTTGACTCTTTTGGATTGAACTTAGAGCTGGTGAACTATCAGGTTTTTTCTATTATTCTTATTACTAGTCTTTTCATTATTTTCTTTCCTTTCTTAGTTAACATAGTGGCTCAAAATAAGGCGATTCTTTAATCTTTTTTATAATCTATTTAAGTTCTTGTTTGTTTGCCTAGAATTTTTATTCTTTTATAAAATTGTTTACCTAGAATTTTTATTCTTCAAAAACTTTGCTTATTCTAACTATTTTCAGACTCTTAGTTCATTAGTATAACATTTGAATTGAGCTAGTTGAACCATTAAATTGATCTAGTACTTCTTTCTGAAAAAAAACAATTACTTAGTTTTTATTGAATTTTCTGTTTGGTCAATGTTATTTCTTTATAATTTATTTTTCCCATTCAATGAATCTACCTTAAAATTGATTTCCTTTTCATTTAAAGTTGGATTTTGAAAATTAATAAAAGTCACAAATTGACTTGAATATTACTTTTGAGATAATGAATAAGACCAAAAATTATGATCTTACCATATGATAGTATAACACATTTCATTGGTTTATTTGCTTTGTCGGTTTCAAGGATCTAGTCAATTTACTAGCATTGTTTAATTTTTATTCTTGTATATGGGATTTATTTGATTGATTTTACTTTTATGGGAATTGGAATTCTTGGGTTTAAACTAGTGTTTGATAAAGATTTTCATGTTGTAGATATTGATTAGTATTTAAGCTCTATGACCTCAAATATATCACTTTAGATATTATGTAAGGATTTTAATCACCCATTCGATATCTAGGAATTCTAATTTTTGTCCAATTCTAATGTCTTATTTGTCACGTAAAAGGAATTTTTAATTTAGTTATAGAGATTTAATCGAAAATACTAATTTCTTCATTCGAATTCATTCATTTACTAAGATAATTTTTTGTTGCTTGGGATTGTTGTATATGGGTAGCAGCACAAAGTATTTTCTATGACCTAAATAATTAAGAATCATACATGGCTCTCGATCAAATCTCTCCATTGACATTTAGAGTTAGAAACACAAAGAGGCAAAGATCAGTCATTGTGTACTCCATCATCATCTTTCACACCCCTGTTTAATCTATTGATGCATTCGAAGTTGCCATTGCGATCCTTAGTGCCTTCCTTTACTCACAGGTATTTTCTCTTCACTATTCACATTTAAGTTTGACACTACTGGTGGGGGACCCAAATGCCTTTAAACATAATTGGACAAAATTTCTCTCTTTTACATATGCAACTTGCTTGTATGCAGAAAAAAATATTGTGAATAGCCTTTCCAACTTCCTTAAGGATAATAAATAGCTTGGCTAAACTTACATATAATAGTGTTTACAATCTACTGCATAATGACAAACCAGTTCTGCAGTTAAGAATCTACAAAATGCACACTTAGTAACAAAAACATAAAAGATTTAAAATGGATTTTGAACCAATAATATCAAGAATTAATGATGATGGTTTTTGCTTTTGTTGGATCAAAGGGATTCAAGATTTGGCTAAGAAAGAGTTAACGGTAGTTTCTTTTGTAAAGATGAGAGTGATAATGAATATTATGATTTTGAAGTTGATGTTAACTTGGTAGGACTTAAGTTTCCTTCTCTCTATAGTCCGCCTGGCTAGTGAATAAAGAAAATATTTTATTGGTATAGAATTACAATAAAATTACCATTTTTTAGTAATGATTTCTACACTAGTTTTCAATTCTTCATGTCAATGATTTTATTCCTAAATTGAGCTAATACTATTAGATCTACTAAAATGAACAATTGAAGGAATTATTATTATTATTATTATTATTATTATTATTATTATTATTATTATTATTATTATTATTATGTATTTGTACATGGGAAAAGACCACCTCTATTTGTTAATTAATTATTTCTTCAAGTCTTGTTCATCATATCAAAAGTCATAACAATTGAAGAATTCTATTTGTTTATGGTTATTGATATTGGCTTCTTCACCAAGTACCTTTGCTTTTGTTATTTCTTATTGATGATAGTTATATTGCTTTTAATGAAGTAGTTTTTGGCCAAAAGTCTTTTGATTTCCATTACAACCTGAAGTCAAAGGTTATTTTAATGGAGATGAATATTGGATAGCATTTATTTTGGGATGATTTCATATGTCCCATATCTCTTCTTATTGTCTTTCTTTACAGCTATTTTAAGTATTTTATGAATTAATACAATTAGTGCTTTCTCATTTTCTTTAAAGCTATGCTGAAGGTGAACGACTTATATATGGAATTTTTGTCAACCTTAGAATTCCTAGTGAAATTTTCTGATGATATGTAAGTTATTTTCTTTTTCTTTTTCTTTTTCTTTTTCTTTCTCCATTTGGATTCTTTTAGGCAATTTATTGTAATTACCTAATATTTTCCTACTACTTTTTGCAGCAGATATCATATACCTATTGCTATGGCTTTCTTATCTTGGTTTCTATCCATGGCTTCTTCTCTTTTCAATCTTTGGCTACATCCATTGTTGTGGCAATCATAGTCATATTGGTTTTTATTTTTGTTATTCCTCTTGCAAAAATTTTGAAGATTGGTTATCATTTTCCCAATTGTTGTACATTATTAGCATTGAACTTTAGGAAGACAATAGGTTACATATTATAAGTATTATGTTCAAACTGCCAATTGATCCATTAATTTGAATGTCTTAATTATATGCAATCTCTTTTATTACATAATTATGATAAATATTTGCTTGGGCCCATACATGTAAATTTTTAACTATTGTAAAATTTAGCTAGGAATAATGTATCGAATATATATATATATATATATATATATATTTGTAATTAAAGTTTTAGTTTATCGGGAATATTGTATCAAATATAAAAATTTGTAATGAAAATATGTAATAATTTTTAATGATGGAAATCGTCATAAATATTTTTTATTTATGGGTAAATTTAGCAACGAAGATCTATTTCGTTGCTAAAAAATAGCAACTGTCAAATCTACAACCACTCCTTTCATTGTTAATTTTGATTAACAATGAAAAAGAAATAATTTTTGTTGCTAATTAAGTATTTTTCTTGTAGTGAATGTAGGTGCCACCTACTAGAGAATGGCTAAACAGATTTTAGATACTTTGATCCATAAAGAGGTGGAAATCTATATGGATGACATGATGATCAATTTGGCTGCCCAATAAGGTCAGTTTAAGGCATTGGATAAGTTATTTTAGTGGATAGATAAGTACAACCTTTACCTCAACCCAAAGAAGTGCATATTCAGGGCCACCTCATGTAAGCTATTAGGACATACGGTAAGCTAAAGGGGAATAGAGATAGATCCTGATAAGGTGTAAGCCATTAAAGAGATGCTTATGCTACAAAAGGAGAAGAAAGTCTAAGGATTAATTCTTGGGCAGCCTTTACTATATAAGTTGGTTCATAGTCAACTTGACTTTGATTTATGGGCCAATCTTCAATTTGCTTAGGAAAGACACACCAACGGTTTGGAATAAGGATTACCAGAAGGCATTTGACATAATCAAAGAGTATCTTTTACACCTACCAATGATGAGACTCTCGTAATTAGATAGGCCTTTGATTTTTTACTTACCCATAGAGGATAGCTTTGTAGGAGCAATGTTGGCTTAGAAGAATGAACACCTACCAAAACATACTTGAAGGTATGACAATAGGACCTAAAGGTACCATACATATCTGAAGATATGAAATAAGAATGCATTAGAAGATACCAAAACATACCTGAAGGCATGAAATCAAAAGGCCCATCAAGGCTAAACAATACAAGAGACCGATTAGCGAACCAAAATGGGGTTGTGATAATCCAAACAGGACCATCTTAATACAATAGCATATACAAATTACCCTTATATGCATGCTTATTTATCCACAACCTAGACACAGATGCAGGCAAAATCCCTTATACAATACCAATCCATACTTTACTTGTTATTTAATCTCATATTTATCTCTGTATATCAATACATGAAGTTTCATACAACATTTGTTCAATAATCAATATTCCAGGAACTTGATGCAATACACATCATTACTCACTTTTATTCCTTATCATTTTATTTTATCATGTAACATACTTGAATGATTAAGAAAACCATATTTATTATGGTACAATGAAACTCTTTCAGAAACATGTTAATATGCTTATAATTGGATTGGATTAACAGTACAATAAGGGAAATTAAACTAGGAAAACCTGAAGCAATCTAGTCAGTTGAGTGGCCAGTCCACCTAGTATAGTGGCTAAACCACTTGATGGAGTGGCCAGTTCACTTGGTAAAGTGGCCAAACCACTCATCTAAGTAGCTAAGCCACTCAATTGAGTGATGGTCCTTAGCCTAGAGTGACCAAAATAGCCCTTTCCCCCAAACAACTCAAATCTTAAGTCCTTAACCTACTTTAAATCATCACTATCAATTCCCAACATTAATCTCATGTAAATCTATCCATTAACTTATCTTCAAGCATCATTAGCTAACTCTTAGATCTATAATCCATTAAATCCCAACTTAATTCATAAATTTCAAGTGAAATTCAACCATGCACAGTATATTAAGCTCACAATCAAAATGTTAGCCTTATAATCGAATACCGATACTTGCTAGAATTTATATGACTCTCTACAACACTCTAATCTAGCATTATAACAAAAGATAAATCAATAACTCAAGTGGGCAAAACTATAATTTCTATAATTAAGTTATCTACTCATATTCATCTCATGAATCTTTTTTATTTCTATAAATCTTTCGATTGTAGATCATCCCAATTACATACAAGAGGTTTAACTAACCATCCATCTACGTTGCCAGCTCTAGCTTTAATTTCATCAAAGAAGACACACACCTATATAAGAAAGATAGAAAAGTTCTTGTAACAAACTCACATAAGCACTTAATTAAACTTAGTTCCCATACGTGGTGTTAAGGCTTCAACTACTCCATTAACACTCTTGTTCTAGCTCTTTGACTTGATGATTTTTTCCCTTCCTTAAATAGAATAGATAACAACCATAATCTATTTAGATCCCTAATTCCAAAAATTGAAAGTTATAAAAGAGAGAAGAAGGATCTTTAAGAGGAGGAAATATTACCTATAAAGGACTCACTCATCAAACCCTTAAGCTATGCATCTTCTTCCATCTAAAACTAGAGAGAGAAGATGAAGTTCCATCTCCCTTTTCTTTTCCTAATTGATTTGCATCACTCATCTCGCTTCAAGTCTCTTTTCTAATAAGCTTTTAAAGGAGTTAGTGGGGTAAACATCTCCTTAGTTAAAATTCCAAAATTACCCTTATACATTAAACCCTTATTAACTTATATTTCTTTTACTTTAACTTAAAACTTCTAATTTAATTCAATTACATCCCTTTCTTTAATTATAATTTAACCATACTTATTTACATTCATGTTGTAATCACCAAAATATCCCTCATGGGACTCTAACTTCAATACTATAAATAAAATTGACATCACCTTATTTTTAACCATAATCCTCATTAATCTCTTATAATCCGATTTGGACTAGGGTTAGGGCCTCACAAATCTCTCCCCTTTAAGGAATTTCATCTTTAAAATCAAACCGATAGTCTATACTATCATCAATATCAACTTTACAAATTTTGCTTTAACTATAAACAACTATAACCATAATTTTTCTATAACCATAAACAAAATCATAGATCTATAACAATAATACCTTTCCTTGGTATCCAGTTACTCTTAAGCTCATTATATTTTCTATCAGTTTTCCGTTATAGCTGGGGTATAAATATAATGTGATGTTATTCGTGTGTTTTCAGATGATGTGCGATACTATGCAATGCATGGATGATTTTATGTATCTAATAGAATACAAACGTGTATTCTCATATGCTGTACATATTCTATCCCATCCCAAAATAATGAAATATATTCAATTACCCATACTGATTATGAAAACTCTGACAAATATATAGAGCTTCTTAAAAACCTCAACTTTGCATCATCACCATGGCAATAATCAAGAGCTCTTTTAAACATATAAAACTTTTCGTCCAACACCATAATAAAGCAATCCAGATATACTGATAAACAAACCTACGCTATACTATACTTCAATCACATAACCTAAATGCACCTAAGCACTTCAAATATCAAAAGAGAAAGTTGCCAAATATTCCTTCAATGCCATCTCACTATCTCAGAATCATAATTCTACTAGTTACTCAAAAAAGAGACAAAACCATAGGTTAACCATCTATAGTAAGTCATCAAACTTGTAAATTATGTTCTAGGTCCATCGATCAAAACTTCTAAGAAATAGATTTTGAATCTCTTATTGCCCCAAAAAAGACTAAACATGGGCGCTCTAATACCACTAACTGTAAAACCCTAATCTGCAAGATATACAGAACCCCCAATATAGATATTAAACCTAAGATAAAATAGGCAAATAATAATGATATAGACCATAATTAAATGTAATCTTCGTAGCTGATTCAAAACTCCAAAATGATAAAACATAAACACATAATCCTTCATCACCAAAGGCAACCCGAGAATAAAATTGCAAACTTCTTGTTCTCCTTTTTTAGGTTGATCGAGTCTTAGCAGCTCTCTATCTAGAAACCTACATGTATTAAAAAAACCCATGCAAAGCTATAAAGCTTAATGGGGAACAATATTTTATAGGCAACCTCTTAACAAGAATCATCAATTATACAAGTGTAAAATTTAATGATGACCTATATGTGTAATCTTAATAATTGGAAACAATGTTTACGATCATTTAAAACTTATAGTGAACTCATTTAGCCTCTATAAGCTTTTCTAATCATTTGCTAACAAGCCTATTCTTACATTTTTAGCAGTCTATAGTTCTAACATATATCATGAACTATGATATTAAAAGCTTTGAGAGTTTTAATAATATATACTTTAGTTTAATATCTTTAATTACATAAGTTACAAAGTGATCAATTTAATATTTTATCATCAACATACTATAGGGAAATATCATTAACATAGGCAAATGGGACCCTTGAAGACATTGTTAGGCATAATTTCTTCATGCATATCGTACAATTTTACAATATTGGATGCATTCTAAAATCACACTCGTGTTCATAATCATGTTGTCAAAATTGTAATCTTAGCATGGTAAACTATATGTCATATAACATTATATGTACCATATACTCTGTAGAGATTTATAACAAATTCAAAAGTATATACACATATATGTAAACATTTATAGGTCTGAAATGTTTATGCAACATTAAAGCATCATATACTCAATAGTATTGCAACCTTCCCTTATTAATCATTTTCATTATGCAGAAGAATAATATCATAAACATCAATTTTGAACTATTAAGTTTTGGTTTCTTTTAGTTCATAGAATAGCTTATTTTCATCTTATATTAAATCTGCTTATTCTAAAGAAATGGATAACAGGCTAATCAATATGTACCCAAAGGTATCAGAACATACCTAAAGGTATGATAGTCATACCCAAAGGTACCAGATCATAACAAAAGATATGAAAGAAAAATGTATCAAAAAATACTAGAACGTACCCGAAGGTATGAAATCCGAAGACTTATTAGGGCTAAACAATACAATAAACCAATTAGCAAACTCAAATGGGGTTCGCTACAACCCAAATGGGGTTGTTATGAACCAAATGGGATAACCTCAATACAATAGTAGCTAAAAATTACCCTTATAGCATGCCTATTTATCCATAACTTAGACACAGAATTAGGCAATAACCCTTTTATAGTAGTGATCCATACTTGTTATTTATTCTCATATTTATCTCCATATATCAATACATGGACTGTCATGCAACACTTGTTCAATAATCAATATTCCAGGAACCTGATGCAATATACATCATTAAGCATAAGCAATCTATAGCTGCAATCAACTCAAGGGTATATATATATATATACACATTCATACACACACACACACACTTACATTATGCAATACTTACCTGATATGTTCCTTAAGTTTCTTCCTAGTTTGTGCAAGCATAATGAGCTATTTACATGTTGTCATACAATAAACAATACAATTTAAAACCATAATTTGATAATACACAAACTAGTCATGATAGTTCATGGAAATGAAATCATATGTAGTCATATAAATCGTGGGTGCATGAAACAACACGTAAACATATAATAATTTTAGAAGAATGTACCCTTAGAATCCATCATTACCATCTTTCCTTCTTTATTATGTTTAGTTTAATCATCACACATTCTAATTCAACCCATACATCAAACACATGTATTCATTGTATTACAGTTGATGAAGATTGTTCAAATTTGAGATCAATACCTACCTATACCATTTCATATTATCTTAGCATTTACACATGCATATACATTCATTATAGTATTCACGTATCTAGATACATAATCTTAAATAGCCCATACTAAATGCAAACACTTGTAAATGTATGGTATTCTTACCATTAGTTATCTTATGATACCACCAGAGCATAAACACACCACCATATCTAATCTATTTGCAAGAGGAATATCCATATAGTTATTCAAGTACCAGATAGATTCATAATGGAAGGAAAAGTTTCTCAGATCATTATACTTTAAGTTGATTCCATTCTTTACATATTTGTATTGCATTTGTACTAGTAGCTTGCTATTATATTAACTACTCCTGCCCTTACTTCAAATTGTAACACCACAATTCCCTTTTATAGTATATAAGATCATACTGATAATTAATTTGCTTATACGATGGGTATTCTATACAATTTTTCCTAATACAATAACCGAATGAATTCTTACTATATACATTACCTGCTTTGACCAACTTCACATACTGACTATGATTCCTTATAGTTTTATGTCATAATGTAACATGCTTGAATGATTAAGAAAAACATATTTATTATGGTACACCAAAACACTTTCAGAAACAAGTTAATATGCTTATAATCGGATTAGATTAATAGTACAATAAGGGAAGTTAGACTGGGTAAACCTGAGGTAGACCAATCAGCTGAGTGGCCACTCCACTTGGTAGAGTAGCCAAACTACTCGGCTGAGTAGCTACGCTACTCGTCCTAGTATTGGTCCTCAGCCCAAAGTGCCCAAAATAACCTTTTCCCCTAAACAACTCAAATCTTAAGTCCTTATCCCAATTTAAATCATCACTATCAATTCCCAACATTAATCTCATGTAAATCTATCCATTTACTTATCTTTAATCGTCATTAGCTAACTCTTAGATCTATAATCCATTGAAAACCAACTTAATTCATAAATTTCAGGTGAAATTCAACCATACAAAACATATTAAGCTCATTATCAAAATGATAGCCTTATAATCTAATAGGAATACTTGCTAGAATTTATATGACTCTCCACAACACTCTATTATAACATTATAACCAAAATTAAATCAATAACTCAACTTGGCAAAGCTATAATTTGAATAATAAAGTTACCTATTCATATTAATCTCATGAATCCTTTTTATTTCTATCAATCTTTAGGCTATAGATCATCCCAATCAAATCAATAAAACCCCAAATCAATTACATACAAAAGGCTTAACTAACCATCCTTCTATATTACCAGCTCTAGCTTTAATTTCATCAAAGAAGACACACACCAATACAAGAAGAGAGAAAAGTTCTTGTAACAAACTCATACAAGCACTTAGTTAAACCTAGTTCCCATACCTAATGTTAATGCTTCAACTACTTTATTCAATCTTGTTTCAGCTATTTGTCTTGATGATTTCTTCCCTTTCTTACACATAATAGATACCAACCATAGTCTCCTTAGATCCTAATTTTAGAAATTTAAAGTAATAAAGGAGAGAAGAAGGATCTTTAAGAGGAGGAAACATTACCAATATGGGACTAACTCATCAAACCCTTAGGCTATGCTCCTTCTTCCATCCAAAATCAGATAGAAAGAAGAGAGATAAAAAGAAGATGAAGTTGCATTCCCTCTTTCTTTTGCTGGCCGATCTCCACCACTCATCTCCCTTTAAGTCCCTTCTCCAATAAGCTTTTAAAAGAGTTAGTGGGGTAAATATCTCCTTAGTTGAAATTCTAAAATTACCCTTATACATTAAACCCTCATTAACTTATATTTCTTATACTTTAACCCAAAACTTCTAATTTAACTCAATTACATCCCTTTCTTTAATTATAATTTAACCATACTTCTTACATACATGTTATAATCACCAAAATACTCTCATGGGACTCTGACTTTAATATTGCAAATAAAGCTGACATCACCTTATTTTTAACCATGATCCTCATTAATTTTTCATAATCCGATTTGAGCTAGGGTTGGGTCCTCACAAGTAATGATAATATTGTTAAGCATGAAGAAGATCAAAAGAAAGATGACCAATCTAACATGAAGGATAAGCCTAGAATAGATGTTAAAACTTTACCTTTTCCCTAAAGATTTGTGAGACAAAATTAGATAAGTAATGTAATGCCCCTCATGATACCCTAGAAGAATCTTTAACTAATTAATAATATGATTTACATTAACTGTATATGATTATGAATGTTACTGTGAATCAAGACATAGAAGGAAATTATCCTAAAGAAAAAGGGGTAAATTTATTTTTTTGATTTTAAACCTTATATGTTTTAAATTAAAGGTAAATAGGCAGATGAGGACTTGATTGAAAGAGGACAGGGCAATTTGTGAGGCATAATTAAAAATAAAAGGAAGTTGAGGACCTAAAATCAAATTTTCCATTTTTTTCCAAGTGGTTCAATTGAATTAGGATACTTAGTTATCTTGAGAAATCTTGTGACAAGAGGTTAAGGGGTTGGTCGGCCATTCAAGGCTGGATTTTCTAGCCATCTTTAACCTCTTGCAAGCCCTATACTCTCTCTCTCTCTAAAGATCTCTCTCTCACCTAGTTTTTTGTAATAAAGAAAGAAAGATCTAGTTAATAGCTTAATTACAAGGTATTATATGCCTCTTCCTCTTTCCTTGATTTGTATAGTGTTTCATTTAAAAAAAGACATGTGTGTATATTCATTGTGATGTTTCTTTTCATATAAGGAGAAGATAGCAAGAAGAAAGGAAAGGAAGCAATACAAGGGTGAAGAAGAAGTGTTGAGCTTAAAAAGGTATAAGAACTCTCATAGTGTATTTTGAGTGTACTTGAGCTATTGATGTGAGTAGCATGATTATTGATATGTACATATGAATTCTTATATGAAAATGAAGCTTAGGATGAATTGAGACCCATTTTGTGAATGGAATCTTTAAAACTGAAATTCTGCTTTAGGGTTCAAATGAACCAATGAGACTAATTTGGTAATATCATGAGCTATAGTGACTCAAATTGAGAAATTCTAGTTGGGATAAAAAATAGACATATATAGCTTGATTCGGTTAGAGAAACCGAGAATTAATTTTCATTGTATGATAGTGAAATTTTGAGTTGAATTATGGTTGTGGCTGTTGCCCAGTCATTGGGAGTAGTCTATGGTTTTCTTTGAATATTAAAAGATTTAAAGGTCAAATTGAGGTGATTTTTAGTGTTTTGGAAACTAGAGACATAGTAGAAGTACACTTATTCTGAAAATGATGTTTAATTTGGTAAACAAGGCTTAGAATTAGCAATTATAATTCTATAATTGGGGTAAAATGGACCTCACAGTTACCAAGTTTTAGCTAAGAACCATGAAGTGGTCCAATTTTCAGTCCAGAAATAAAATCAACCCTATGTCACAGTTACCATGACCCCTTCTCGTGACTTTAGGTTAATAGCTTAGTATTAGTAACCGTGAGGTAGTTAACCTTCAGTCTAAAACCTAATTGCAATCTATGTCATGGTTATTGCACTTTGGGTAATAACTATGACCTCTATTCTATGACTTAGGTCATGGTTTCCAGGTTTTGATAGTAACCGTGACCCTATCTTGAGTTTTAAGATCTAAAATTTTAAGAGTCCGTAAGAGGCCTAAGGCTACCAAAATCTTATAAATCATCACAAACATAAAGTATATAGTAATATACAACATTTACTATATGAAATGTAAATGAAATATGAAGGCAAGGTTATATCTCTTAATGTATCTATGTGTTTACTTAAATATGAATTCATGAATATACTACAATGACTATTCACTGATGATTGTTGTTTACACTATATTAGCTGAAAGTTATATTGCATTATTTTGAGTTAATTTATCTTTTAGTGAAATGCATTAATATGAATCAATGATATAAGATATGTTTTTACCTGCACATAAAATTGGTGGTGGATAGATAGGCATGCCTATAGGGTTACAGTCGCAGCTGCTATTGTTTGACCCATTTGGGTCCATAGTATGTCTCTATTAGGACAACAATTTTGATCTCATTTAGGTCCATAGATTTAACACCTTTAGGTATTTATATGTTTGATAACTTCGGATATCCATAGCACATGTTATCATCACCCGCAGGATTTTAGCAAGAAGTTCATAGAATAAATAACAATTTACATAATGATGTTAAGGAATGAATAAGTCTATATAATTTCATTATACATGAATGATACTAGATTATAGTCATAATACAGTTCGTGCTGCTATAATTGACTTCAATAGCATGCTTAGTGATGGTTACTGTTGAAATAAATGCATTTTTCTTTAGCATTGTTGTTACATACTTGCTAATACCCACTGTACGTGGGCATCAACATATTGTTTTGTTCCCCACTAAGCAGTATAGCTTAACATGGGTGTTTATCCATGTAGGTTTGTAGGCTAGACCTTTACTTCAGGGATAAAGCCAACAACTTTAAAGCCAACATCAGATTAAGGAGAAAAAATTTGATGTATGAATTGTATTTTGTTATTTTTTTGGTTAGACCATACTGTATGTTTTATTTAGGTAATTTAATCATCAAATTCTATAATTAATAACTTAAAGTATAATTATCATGTAATAGGTTTAGATTTATATGACTTATCTTGATATATATATTAGATGGCTCAAATACGACATAGTACATGATAGTCAAATATAATATTTTTATCTCATGTATTTCTTATTAATGAAATGAAAATAAGTAAAAATAATTAGGATAGACTAGTGTGGTCATTACAAGCAATTTGGTGAGTTTTTAAATTATCTTAAGGATATAACTATAACTATTCCACTCATGAATGCCATCAGAGATATGCCCTCATAGGGAAAGATTTTAAAAGGTATAACTACAAATAAGAGTAAGTTTGAAGAGTATTGTTTAGTATTATTAGTGGAAGAATCAAAAGCTATGTACTCTAAGTCCCTACCTAAGCAAAAGGATCTGAGTTGTTTTATGGATCCTTGTGTTATAGGGGGTGTTCCTTTCAAAAAAACTTTTTTTGATGGTGGTGCTAGTGTTAGTTGTATGCCTTATTTTATCTATAAGAGTGTGAATTTAGGGACCTTAAGCCTACTAGTATGTGTTTGTCAATGGCTAATAAAATCATTACTCATCATTTAGGAATTATTGAGAATGTGCTTACTAAGGTAGGTAAGTTTATAATACCAGCATATTTTGTTGTAATAGAAATGGAAGAGGACTTAGAAATTCCTTTATTGTTTAGAAAATCTTTCCTAGTTACAGCTAGTGCTATCATTGATATGAAATAAGGGAAGATTACCTTACAAGTGAATAATTAAAGTGTGGAATTTGATGTTTTTTAAATGATGAAATCTTCACCTATAGAAAGTGTGAGTAAAATTGATTCACTGCCACTATTGAAGAATGCATTTATGGTGTGATACATGATTGTTTGAGTTTAGAGCCTATTAAGACTTTTGATGGAGAGAATGTTCATATGTATCAATTTAAGGATAATGATCATGGATGAGCAAGTTCAATATATGTAGTAGTTTAGCTTACCTAGTTTAGTTTTATTAAATATTCCATTAACTGCATTTTTAGTGTTAGTAGTTTTAGTATGTTCTTAAGTATGTTTATTATTTGTTTTTATATTTTTGTTTCATATTTACACATTTTATATGGACTAATGTTGTTTCTTTTAGTTTTTTGAAATTTGTATTTTTATGTTTTTTGGTAGGGTGTGACAAGTCATAATGCCTGTGCTGACTCATTATAGAGAGTCTGCATGGCAACTTAAGGTTTGTACAAACTTATGTGCGGATTCATTCCAAATCGTTATATCTTGAGTGATCAACCATTGTGCCAATTCATGAAGAGTCATACATGTGTTGAGTAATAATGTTTGTGCCGACTCATTATATAAAGTAGTCATACTTAGTCATCCCTTCTATGCCAATTTATGAGAGAACCAAAGTTGGCCAAAGTTTTCTCTACCTTATGTCTTTTAAATACCCTATTTAAGTTTTGTTTTCAATCTTTATTTCTTGTCATTATTTTTAATTTCTTTTTCAAATTATTTTGAAAAGGTGTGAGAAACCTAAAAGGGTTATGTCTTTTCCCATAAGGAGTTATACCTCTCTTACTTTTTCTCATCCCTTTTCAAAAAGTTCCTTACCTATAAATACTAGTCTTCCATCTTCTTTATTGTGGTAGACTTTTATTATTTTCAAAGAAGTAATTTCTCTATAAATATTACTCTTTTCCTTCTTCCTCCTTACTATATCTATGTTTTCTCTCACTTATTTCTTTCAAACCTTTTATTTTCAAGTTCTTAGTTCTCTTTGTTCTTTATCTTTCATATATTCTTCATTAACTTTGTTTTTCATTTTCTTTTGAGTCTTTCTTGTTTCACTACTCAAGATGCCAAAGACTAGAGGTTCAAAATCTTTATGGCCTTAAGAGGAGCTCTTTTTTAAGATGAAGATTTAACTTCCATGTACAAGCCCCTATTTTCCATTTCTTCTCATAAGGAAGGTGCTAGGTTTTTTTCTCTTAAACTAATAGGAATAGTGGCTTGTAATTATCTTTCTACTAGCATCTTTGAAGATTTATATATGCTTGAAACTATTAGTAATCTTTTGAGTTCTTATGGTCCTGCTAGATTTCTTTCTATGCATGAGCTTACTTATATTAAATTGGTGTTAGAGTTTTATATTAACTCACCACCCCTTTCTCCTTCAGAGCCTAAGGGAAGCATTTCTTTTCATTCTCTTTTTTATTTATTTTGAGTTCACATTGGGGATAATGTGCATCTTAAGTGTGGGGGAGGGATGTTTGTTTATGTTTATGTTCATTTTTAATTTTTGCATGTGTTACATGTTTAGTTTGCTATGCTAAGTTCATACATGCTTTTACATTTATCCTCTATCTTTACTTTCAAATAGTTTTTCAAAGTTTATCTTTTATGATGAAGGGAAATTTAATGCCATGTCAATAACTTTTTTTGGTGTTCAATTGGTAGAATCCTAAAGTTTCATGTAGTATAATTTTTATGTTTTTCTTATTGTCTTTTGTTGTTATTTTGAAAGTCGTCGGATCTTTAGTCATTTTTCTAGCTACACTTGACATTTAGGATGGCATAATTCAAGTCTAGTGTTTTAAGAGATTTTATGGTCTTAGAAAAACTATAGCCATAATACTCATTGCTCGCTCTTAAATAATGGATGAAGACCTTAAAAAATGCAAGAAAAATCAAGTCATCTAGTAGGATGGAGCATAAAATGCACTCATTATGCATGGTAAAAAGAAAGAAAAAAAGTGGGATTTAGTATAAAATGAACCCATAAAACTATAAAAAAAGCTATGTTATTACAAAAATTATAAGCATCTAAAAATATAATGAGAATTATGAGTTAATGTGTGAGCTTTCTTTTGTCCCAATGGCTATAGTTGGTCTTGAATCTCTAAGTTTGCAGATTATTCATCCTAGTTGAATAGTTTGGTTAGATTATTGACTCTATATTCTTGATTTTTATTTTGATAAATTAAGATAGTAGGTTAAATTTATTATCTATGCTATGCATCTTGTCTACTCTACCATTGTTTAGCATTAGGAACTAGCTATTTGGCTATTTTATTCTAAGCAATTTCTTATGTTCAAGATAATTCTTAGTGAAGTTTCTTTTCTACTTAGAAGGAAAAAAATTTTTGTTAGCTCTCTAACTTAGATTTTTACATTATTATATAAGGGCAAGCAAGGCTTTAATGTGGGCGAATTTGATGCCATGAAATTTAACATAGTTATTTAGTGTGATACTGCATTATTTCTTTAGTTATTTTATTCATATTGTTATGTTTTAGGTTACTTTTTATGGCTTCTTTTTTATAGGTTAAAAACTGCCTAATTGAGTTGAAAGAAGTATAAATAAAGGGACTTTCATGAAATAATAGATGAAAAAGGTCTTTAAAGAATTCAAGAGCTTGTGCCGACTCATTACATTATATGCTGACTCATCGCAAGGACTTAGTGTGCTAAATTATATTGTGTTGAAATGACTCATGAAATAGTTGAGGATGTGATTACTCATTCCAGGTGTGATAACTCATTATAAAGCCTTGGTATGATGAGCAATCTAACTCGATATAGGGTGTGCTGATTTGTGATAAAGGCCAACAATTGCAACCTTTCATGGACGTTTTTCAGAATTTCAACCACTTTCTGAAGAGATACCAATTGGGACACCCTTAGGCCTTGAAATACTTAAAGATAACCATATTTTGATATAGAGAAGAAGATAGAAAAACTACTTTTAACTTCTATATCCATTAAAAAATTATAAGGAAAAATAATACACCAAGAAAGAGGAGAAAGCAAAAGAGGTCAATCAACATTCAAGTACTTTTCTAAAGGAGCATTAAGGAGTTTTCTACCATTCTTCCTTATTTTCTTCTTTAGATTCTACTTAACTTTAATTTCTCTTATCTTGTGTATTTATGTTCCCCAAGATGTAATTAGGCTAACTTTACTTTGTTAGAATTGCAAGTATGAATTGATCTTTATTTATATATATAATATTTTGTTTAAGTATGAATGAATTACATTTAATTGGGTTATTAATTTATTATGTATGCTTAATCACCATGTGTAATATGATAATTAATTTGTTCACAATCAGAATTAGGATATTTTGGTGGAAAGGTAATTAATCTTACTCAAAGTTGGAAAATCACTTAAGGGACAAGGGTTTCACTTTGAGGGGCTTAAGAATAGGCATATAGCTTTATGGTTCTCATCTATCTCCATGATGTTAAGAGAGTGCTCATGGACTTGAGATGGGAATACCCTTATTTGATAATAAGAGTTGCATATAGGGATAGTAGGCCTTATTCTCCATTTATTATATACTTATATATTTATTTTCGTTCTTATAAGATCAATTGATGTTTTGTAATTCTAATACTTATATTAATTGATTGTAAGTTATATTTTAGATTATATATTAGCTTATTTTAGTAAAAGATTCATGTAATCAACCCTATTTTTTTTGGTATTGCCTATCCATTTTAGTATCCAGCCATTTAATACAAGACAACACTTATACCTAGAATTGATTCCTAGAGTTTGACACCCTACTCATTATATCCATATCCTAGAGCTATGGTAATAAAATTTACATCGTAGCAATTTACAATGTGCTTGGCATCAATAAGGTCTTGAATATAATCCCTTAGAGCAAGATAATGGTATGTTAAGTGGCCTGTGTGCTGATGAAAAGCACAAAATTGATCAACACTATGACTTGGAAAACCCTAATTCCTGGCTATCCTTAATGGTAAGGGTTGCAAGTTCCCCATTTTAACCAATTTTTCAAAAACCCAAGATAGAGACTAGCCTAAATCAGAGTACCTTCTTTGCACTACTTCTACAGTTTGTACTCCTTCCATCCTCCCAACATTATTGCTACAGTCTGAACCAATTAATTTGTCAACCTTAGTACTATTGCTATGATTTCCATCTCCTAGGATGAGGGGATAGAAACTTTTGGATAAGTAGCCTTTTATGCTTACATAAATGTATACCTAAATAAATTCACAATCATTCATTAATTCTTTGTCTAATCGATGATACCAACCATTTGGGGGTATTACACCACCTAGTATTAGAGGTTGAGTGCCAGAAACCAAAGCTAGATTGGCAATAAGTCAAATAATGGTTTTCCTTTCAAGGTAATCAATACTTTTATCTAGTGTAGCTATAAGTTCAATTACCATTGACATGACTCTGCTTTCATGGAGCGGTCAGAAGTACCAACTTTCTAGGGGGCTCCATCATTATTGTTTCTACTAGGTATTATATTAATTGCTCAGAGGCCTTATCTGAGTTTGAATTTAACCTTGAACCCAATTCTAACATTTTGGACTCTAACAACTCTAAAAAAATTCCTAATATAGTGATCATTAGATCCCTTAAACCACCTAGGTGAGTGATCTAGGATCGCTATAAAATCAAAAGGTTTGAGTGATGCATGATAAAACAAAATGATGTATGATTCAAGATGCATACATATGATTGTCAACTCAATTATGATGTGTGATATACAAGTGATACATGGCATACATATAATGCATAGAAAGAATTATACACACAAAGTAGAATATTCAAGCTAAAAAAATTAATGCAGAATATACATTTTATGACACATAAAATGAAACATACACATCTTTATGGTAAAGAAAATCCACACATAAAATGCATATGTTTCACAATATCATATTGTTTATTTTTTGCACACAAAATGCAATGCATGCACATACACATTTTATTTGGTGCAAATTTATACACACAAGATGAGATGCATATACGTCAATTTTATACACACAAAACATGCATATTTTATTACTATTTCCATTATTTTTGTTATTTTATTAAAAATGCATGTATGTGCATGCTTATAAATAAACACATGCAAAAGAGAAAGGAAATTCCTTCCAACCTTATTTCTCCTACACAGAAGGTCATGTGGTCTCTTTTCAAGGAGGGATTAGCTCATAGGTTAATAAGGAACCCGATGAATATGTATGAAGCATGGTGGAAAATCGACAGTATAACCTCTCATTATTAAAAATGCATGTAAATGGATTTTTCCTATTGCATATTTAAACAATCTAAATAAACTAAAATACACTCACTAGGGCATAAAAGCCTTTGATGAGCAAACATCCAAATTTATTTGGATTTATTCAATGCATAAGGGCCTATATCACAAGAAATGTATTATGGCATATGCCCCTAGTGGAAATGTATATGCCTTCAAATGGACTTTCGATCTAGTAATATGGCTTTAGGGCTACTCAAACATGGTCCCTACTAGTTGATTTAGCTCATCACGAGCATGACGACCGACTAGGTCACCATTTGATATACGAAAGAGTACAAGGATTAGGCTTGTGATCCTCCCTAACAATTCTTTACATTAAGTGAACATAGGGTCATTCTTTAGAAATACACCAGGACTAAAAGAGGGATACCTAACTTAATTCTAAGGTCTTAATATGAATGTAATACAATTTTTTTGAAAAGAGATAAAATATCTTAATCTCTAAATCCATTTATGTTAAATTGACCAAAGGTATTATGAAACCAAAATGTCATGGCTTCCTAATGGAATCACCACTATGATGCACATTAAACCTCGAAGACATCTGATTTTCTCTCAAAAGTTCACCTTTAAGACTCAAAACTAGAAAAGGTTCATTTAACTCATGAAAGCTTATCGCTTCACAATAGATGAGGTGTTATTCCTTTTTATTGTTAATGATCAACTATGAGGGCATCTATTGAGCATCAAATGGCCGACCAACCCCTTAACATCAAAAAAGTAAGTTCTAACCTTATAAGTCCAAAACTAAAGAGAGTTCAAGACCTCACTCATATTTGTATCTTTGGTTAATGTTATACAAAGGAGTTTTAATGATTAGTTTATTTAACTCTTTTCTCACACAAGTTATCATGCTTAGTAAAGTAAGGCATAATCAAACACATTAGACAAGCTGTAAAGCATAAATATTAAAAGCCGTAAATCATGTTATAAAAAGCATTTAAAAAATATGAATGAAAAAATAAATCATACATAAATTGAAGAATTAATTTAAAATGTCTAATTTGATGAGGACGTTGGTCCTCGCATGCACATTAAAAAGAAGAGTTTCGGGTGCATTTTGGATAAAAATAGGGACGTTGGATCCCTTGTGGCTTTTGAAAAAGAATCACGTTAGTCAATTTAAGGTCAAAAATCACGTGTATTTATAAAGAAAAAATCATTAATTTACATGTTATTTTATGGGTAAAAATATGAACATTGATCTTTTTATTATAGAGAAATCCCACTTAAACTTGTAAATAATTTTGTATGTTTTTAACTTATTGCTCGAAAAAATATTTATCACATCGTTTGCAATAAAGAAAGGCATGAAGGAAAAAATAATATAAGTAAAATGGAAAACATAAATTGGGGATATTCATTAGATTTGGGAATATTTGTTCACTCATGCATATTCATAAAAATCTTTTTGTGTGATTTTGAGGTAAAGAGTAAACGTTAATCCATTTTATTAGAAAAATCTTGATTAATTAAGTAAACATAGTTTTGGAGTAATTGTAATTTAAACACATGAAAATTTTTTATTATTACACGTTTTACAAAAAAATAAAGAAAATTAAAGGAAATAATTAATTACAAACCCAAATAATGAATAAATAGCAAATAAATAAATTCTAGACTATTCTCCTCCATTTGGCCCGAGGTTCGTGGATGCGTGGTGTCTCCCTCGAAATAATGGTCAAGATAGAAAGTGATATTGGCTAATAATAAATGATGAATTTAGTTAAGTTATTTAAATGATAAATGGCAAATAATTAATATTATTTGAATAAATTAGATAATGATTAATTTAATATAATGGAAGTAAATTACACAAAATATGTAAAATGCATGACGCAGTTGAAATTCATTCAACATTTGTTAGCTAGGGATGAGCATGGACTGGTTAACTGGTCCATTAGCAAAAAAATTAACCAATCCATATACATCAGTTTTTTCAAAAGACTAACCATTAACTAGTCCATTGCAATCAGTTAATCAGTCTATCGGTTTCACTTTTTCGGACTGGTTAACCAATTTTTTTTTGGTTAACCACTACATTTATAAAATAGAATTAAAAATTTAAATTATCAAATTACTTAAAAATAAAAATTGAATAACATACTTAATATTGAAACAGTCAGCAATTGCTTCATTATCCCAACAACTATCATCTGATCCTCACTTCCTAGCCATGCGAATTCGACACACCTTGTTTCTTCACTGTACACTGCAAGATAAGTTATGAATTGCAAACATGCTTAATTAGTACAAAAGAGTTAGTTTATTCACTGCAAACTACCTGAAAAGTTGCGAATTGTAAGAGAGAAAGCTGAGCACTGCAAATTAATTAATATGTGAACTGATTGAAATATTTAGGCTAAACAAACCCCACTAGTTTAAAGTTATAAGAGGAGAAAAAAAAAAGTTAACTAGGGAACCTCAATCTATTTTGAAGAAAAGGAAAGAAAGAGTCAATTTGCTATAATGAACTACCCAGCCTATGTGATAAGACTACTCCCACAAGCAGGGTAATCTCATATAAGGACAAAATCTAGTACATACCTATGTTTAGAGGTTACCATACTTAGCAAAATGAAAAAAAAGATCAATTTCCAGAAAATTGAAGGTGTATGCTAGTTCAAAATTGCTATCATGCAACAAATTTTCTGAATTGTCAATGCAGCTAGATAAATGATTCAAATGAATTTATAACTACAACACAAATTTTTGAGGAAAAAAATTAAACACCTGACAACAATTTACAAATTTTAGTCACTAAAAAAAAGGAAGGATTTCAAATAATTTTGGAAAAATTAATGCCTAGAGATAGTAAAAAATATATGCAAATCTCACCAAATTCCCCGAGCTTTTGCTCAACCTCCAAGAGTTGTTTAATTACAGTATTTATGGTCATATATCTAGGTGGTTCATACTTCTTTCTTCCTCTAAAACAATTTTAGGACAAAATAATTACTGGAAAAAAACATTAAGAGAAAAAGATCCAGCAATGGATGAACATTTAAAACTGCACAGTAGACAGCAAGAGGAAAATGTTATCCAAGTAAAAGTTAAGGCTTTGCCAGCCTCTTGAATGCATACCTGGACATGGATTCCCATGAAGGTTCCTTCACTCGTATATCTGTAAGGGACAAATACAGGAGCTTATAACCTCTGGAGTTAGATACGACACAAATTTAGAAGAAATCACAATTACCAAATAAAACATTGGAATATCCTAGAATAAATGAAATATTATCCATATATGGACTTCATTTGATTGAATATAGGTCAATCAATGCTTTGATGATGCTAAAACTGCAAGAAATAAAGTAAAATATAATGTTGTCGCCAATAGCATGCTTCATAGTTCTGATGCAGATATAATACAACTTAAAACCTATTTCGATGCTCAATACTATGGAGAAATTGGTATCGGAACCCCTTGCAGAATTTCACTTCGTATTTGATACTGGTAGTGCTAATCTCTAGGTTCCATCATCGAAATGCTATTTCTCTGTGAGTTGTTTAGCATTGATATTAGTTTTCATATCGTCCCAAAACCAAAACAAGTTATTAATTCTTTCTACCTATAGCTATCCTGTTATGTCCATTCTTACTACAAGTCAACCATGTCCAGTGCATACACGAGTAATGGTAATCACTCGGTCTCTGCAGTCTTTTAGTTTCATATTCCTAAAGATCGAAAGTTTAAAGATTATTTGTGCTTATACTTTTTTTCGAATGTAATTTAGGAACAGCTTTGGAAATATAGTATGGATCAAGAAAAATTGCAGGCTTCTTAAGGAAAGATTGTTGGGAATTTTGAGATAAAGTTAACTCAACAAACTTGTGTTTTACAACATAGAAGATAACCCAAAACTAAATTATGCATTGATCGACAATTATCACATTAAAAATAAAAATAAAACAGAAGAGTCTATATACAGACACAAAAGAGAGGGAGATCATAAGTAAGATTTCTAATCAGTAATAATACATTATCACAAAGATCGGAGAACAAAGAGCGACCGGGGTAGGAGATCGGAGTAAAACGGCCACCGACGTGAAGGAGAAGGGCGGCGGCTGTCGTGAGGAGAGGGGTGTGAAAAATAGGGTTAGCTTATATATATATATATATATATATATATTAAAAAAATTAATCCAGTCGGTTAACCGAAACCGATGATTTTTTAAAATCATGGATCGGAACCGAATTGAAAACCGAAAAGCTATATTTTTAAAAACTTTAACCATTTTTTTCATTTGATTAACCTTAAAAATTGATTCAATTTTGGATCGATTTTTCGGTTAACCATTTTTTTCGTTTTTTTTGCTCATCCTTATTATCAGCACGCACATGGTAAAATATTTAAATAAGTACAATTTATATATGTACACACACAATGAAAAGGGAAAATTTAATTAAAAAAACACATAACCTATTTAATTTAAATAACAAAATAATAGCAATAATAATAGTGGTAATGATAGCAATTTGCATATTAAAAAATAGATAAAAGGTTAAAATATAATTTAAGTGGCTTTAATTAAATGAATAAGAAATAATAAATGCATAAAATAACATGGATTAAAACAAAGTAAAGGAAAAATAACAATCATAAAAAATTAGTAATAATTTAATGGTAAAATTAAAGGAAATTAAATATATACATAAATACATAAAATATAAAAAAATCACAAACATCAATTATTTATGCCAATAAAAATGAATAAAATAATATTAAATAAAAAAATAAATAATATTATAAATGGAAAGTAAAATGATAAATTAATAAAAAAGGCAAATTGCATGAATAAAAGATTTAAACAAATAATAATTAGTTAGACTAATTAGGCAAATACAAATATAAAAAAATAATATTAATAAGAAATATGTCAAAAGAATATTAATAATGTGATATTAACAAATTAAACAATACTATATATAAATATAATTAAAATAATATTAATAATGAAAATAAATAACAATATAAAAGTATATTATAATAAAATATACAATATTACATAAAAATACAATCATATAAACAAACAATATATAAAACATATTAGAAAATAAATGATAAAAATAAATTAACAAATATGCAAGAATAATTAATTAATAAGTAAAAAATAAATCAATTAAAGTAATGAATAAACTAACAAATTTAAAAGCCAAGTGAATGAACTTGATAAAGGTGAAGAAAATAAATGAAAGAATATGAAATGCATTTGAAATGTTAAAAAACACCATTTGCGCCAACGAACAGTGTAAATAAAATAATAAATAAATGAAAGAAAGAAAGAAGGAAAAAGTGAGATGAGCAATGGTGAGTGACGACGTAACGTGCGCGCAAAGAAAGGAATCCAGCGTGAGTGGAGCGCAAGGGGCAGCAAGGATCGGGTCACCAGATTGAGGCACGTCGAGTAAGGCTCAATCACGGTCCAAAGGAATGACTTAATCCGGCTCAAGATCGTGACTCAGCCCAAAATCCAATTCCAGCAATTGAAACAATGCCGAAAGCTATGGGAACCAATAAAATCCATCAAAAACACTAATTTAACTATTTTAATTCATAAAAGGCCCAAAAACCTAATATAACACATGAAAAAATGGTTTTCACAAAAAAAAAATTAAGATTAAAGCAAGAAACATGAGATTTAATAATTGGAAAACTTGAAAAAGGTGATGAATAGTAAACTCTAAATTATTTATTTAATCAATTTTAACATGATTTAAATTAATTAATATGAATCAATGAGTGAAATAAGCATAAAAATCAATTAACAATAAATTTACAAGTTTAAATTCAATAAATCGCATAAATAGAAAAAATCACAGAAAATAAAGAAAATTGACTATTTACTATAAATTGAATCTAACACTAAATTTAATTGATTTTAGGGCTCAAAAATATTACTTTCGGGTTGGTTTCATCAAAAACCAAGGAAACCCAGTGCTTTTGGCCTTTCTATTTATTTTTCTTGCTTTGTATATGTTTTTTTTTAAAAACAAAGTGAGTTTGAGGAGAGGGAGAGAAAATGTGAGAGAGCATGAGAGAGAAAGAAAAAAGCCCTTTATTAAAAATTTGTTCCTTTTTACATAAATATACCCCTAACATTTAATTTTGGATTGGGATAAAAGGATATAAATCTTCTTAATTTCATCCCCTATTTTGAGATGCAGAATGCATTGTAGGAGTGAGTCGCGGGGGTTGAGGTTAGTCACTAACTTGACCCGTGAGTCAAGGTGTGACTCACACTTTGATCTTTGACTTTAACCTTTTTCTTCTTTACCCCTGAAATTCCTCTAACCTTACTGACAAAGGGAAAAGAGGAAAAAACACCCAAAAAAGATTTTTAAACTTTTAAAATTCATAGGAGAGCTCAAAAGGAGTTATAAAAATATGAAATCTACGAGAAACCCCAACACTTCCATTCCTTATCTATTTATAAGAAATTATTTTCTCATCAGGTAACCCTGATCAAGAGTTGCCTTCAGATCCAGTGTCTACAAGTTTATATATGCAATATAAATTAAGGTGACCACATGAAGGGCAACGCTTCAACTAGCATCATACTATATCTTTATTCTTTTTTTTTTTCTCATTTCTATAATCATTTCTTACTTATGGTGTGGAACCACCTTTGGTCCACTATTACAAGTCACTATAACTCGCTACCATAGTGAATGGTCCTATGGCTAGCCATATGCTTCATATACCTCTGGTTTCGATACTAAACATTAATAGAAAAACTATTTTCATATTATTTACATAAAATAGGCACATTTCTTCACATTTTCTCACTTTTCCACATTATACATCAATCTCATTTCATGCCATACATATCACTTTCATTCATTTATCACATACATAATTCCCATGTTTTAAATCAACATATTCACATCAATTTAGCCAAATGTACCATTCAACCACTATCAGTAATATGCTTGCCATGATTTCTTTTTATGCCATTTATAGTTCTCTTTATGTTCACAAGATTTAAATCATGTTTATTTAATATTTCTTCATGATTTCCACCATCTATTCTTTCCTTTATTCATACCATGATGCACATCGGAGCCTTTGCTGGTTTTCAGGTTCACTTTCAAAGATCCACTATTAGGATTCGAGATCAGATAAGGCTTATGTTTATAATAATCTAGCCATTTCCCAATAAGAAGGGTAAAGTCCAATTAATTATTGATGGTCAACCCATGAAAGGCATCTACAAGTTGATTCAAAGAGCTAGGTGTCATGGAGTTGCCACCCAATAGAACATTATGAATTGATTTTTAACCTTGTTTTAATACCCGATCAGAGACTAGTGTTCAGGATATTCCTCTTATTAGGCCTTTTGGTTAGGTATTGGTTTATAATTAAGTTTTAAGAGTACTCCCCTCCCCTCTCTCACACAGTGCATTTACGATAGAAAATAAGTAAACATCCCAACCAAGAAAAGAAAGCAGTAAATAAAGTCCTACTTAAATTATTACATAAGCAAACTATCTCAAAGAATAATACAGAATAAGACCAATGTACATACATACGTATATACATACATACATATATACATACATACATAAATACATACAATGGGGAGTTAATTTGGATTAGGAATATTGGTTCCCTCATCCATATTTACAAAATACCTTTATTGTGAATTTTGATTAAAAAATTAGATATTGATCCATGTTTTATAAAAAAGCCCAATTTGTTTGATAAAAAATGCTTTAAGTGCCTTTTTTATTTTAATATGCTTAAAAAATCCCTTTTTTACTAGCTATTACAACCTAAGAAATTAATACATCCAAAATAAATAATAAACAATAAATAATGGCAAAAATAAAGAATAACAGAATAAATGAAATGGGGTAAATGATATAACCGAGGATGAAGGAGATGGTTAACTCAAGAGCATGACTTTCTATGCAAAAAAAAAAAGAATCCTCCAAAAATTACAAAGGTACCGATTACCCAAAAAATCACATAAAATCAATTAGTATTCATGAACAAAAATAATAAAATAATTATAAACTTAACTATACAGGAAACAAAATTGAGTACAGAATCATGTCAAATAATGCAAACATATGATAATAAATAATTAAAAGGCATAAAATACATAAAAAAATAAAAAGATATGTGCAAAAAAGTTAAAAAAAAAATATACCCAGGGATAGGCCAAGGGAAATAAGGGATGAATTGGTGGAGGCAAGGGATGGACTGAAGAACAGGCCTTTGCACATCTCATTTATCAACTGACGGACGACTATCCATTAACCTGTCTTCCCATCCTTCACCCCTAGATAAAATGAAAAATCAAAGAAAGGCAACAATAATGTAGAAAAATCATGCATAAATTATTCCTAACTTCACCATGCATTTATACAACTTAAATCGCATTTGAACATGTTTTTTAAGTGAAATACACATAACATATATAAAAATAAAACTATGCATTTATAGGATTAAAGAGACAATAAATCAAGTTTTACATATACAATAATTGAGGAATACCAAAGGATACATAATGCCTCCATCAAGTTAAAAAATCCATAAAATAAATCATATCTCATACACATATGCATATTATTCAAGTAAAATGATTAAAATGCACCAATATGCATCAAAGAATAATATGATCATGTCAATCAAATTATAAAGAAAGAAAATAAAAAAAAGGCCTAGAATATTACCCTCAGTAAATATTCTGACTATATGGTGATTATAGTCAAGATCTCTTAATTTGATTTATAATCCTTTTACTCAAGAGAAAATTTGAAATTCATTTTTATATGGTGTGTATTCAACAGGAATTGTTAGGGTATTGACCGGTGTCTAGCAAGTGTACTAGATCGGCTAGTAATATAGGGAAATAGAATTAAGACCCAAAATATCGAACCCAAGGGAAAACTTGTGCTTGGTGTGTTAATTTAATTTCAAAACAAACTTTTGTGTGTAAAGAGAGAAGAGAAATCCCAAATTTTATAATGTTTTGAAGAATAAAAACCAAATCCAAAATAAAACAAGTAAAGTAAACAATAATTAAGAAAACTCTATTGAAAACAAGTAATTTAAACGAGGTAAAAATCAATGATAAAAACAACTTTCACTAAAGGACTATCCACCTTAACCAATATTGTTATGACTTAATTAAAATAAAACATACAAGTGATTATGGAGAATTCAGTTTAACAAACCCAGATAACTTTATCAAGATTATCATTCTAAGTATTAAACTCTCTTATTCAGAACAATTCAATACTTAGCATAAAAGTCTGAATTAATCCCCTAGATGTCTATTAAAACCTTTCTCAAGAGCTTTAACTTCCAACTATTCTTGATTACACCTTTCTTAATCTCAACTTACTCAAATTAACACATAGTCATAACTTATTCAGATTATAACATGCATTAATCCAACTAAATTAACCTAAGAACATGCAAGTCATTAATCAACTTAACTCAATTAGTTAACCGATGTTTAGTCACGTTAATAATTAACTTAAAGTTGAATAAGAACAAGACTATACTTAAGAACCAAGAAATAATCAAACTTGTAATTGGATTGAAGCACAAACTTAAGTCATAACAATACAAGTCAAGGATTCAAGTATCATTTAGCAAAAGTTAAAGAAAACTACTCAAAAGACAAAGTTAAGACTAAAAACAAAAGCTTGAATAAAAACTGAAAAACTTGGAACGTAAAAACTTAAGAAAAACAAAGCTAAAACTAATGATCTCCTCTTCTCTTTTGTTTTTTTGGAGCTCTATTTATAGGCAAAAACATGGTAGAATTCTTCTTAAATTGCAGAATCAAGATAGGAAAGGAAGTCTGCTCAAAACAGGAAGTCTGACGAATCCTTCGCGCAATTGGAGAATCAAATCACGTGGCCACGCCTCACTCTTCCTTATTCTTCACGTGGCCACGCCTCATGTAAGTCTTCTTCCACACGTGGCCACGTGATTTCTTGTGTAAGAACACACGTGGTCACGTGCTTCATATGTCTTCTTCAAATCTCCCTTTCACGTGGCCATGTGTATTTACTCTTTAATTCCTTCTTTCACTTCACATGACCACGGCTTCTCAAGCTTGTTCTTCACGTGGCCACGTGTGAATCTCTTCAATAATTCACGTGGTCACGTTTCAGGGCTCTGGACTGGACGCCAACTTTTCTTACATCAATTCTTCAAATTTGCACTTTTGGCCCTAAACTTTGCCCTTTTTACACTTTAAGCCCTTTTTCATCATTTTAGCCCTAAAAATCATGCAAAACACAGAATTAACTCTAAAAATATAAATATTAACAAAATAACTATAATTTAACCCAAATAAAACCAAAATAACTAAATAAAACAACTAAAAACACATTAAAAACTACATATAATTCACACTTATCAAATACCCCATACTTAAACCTTGCTTGCCCTCAAGCAAATTAGAACAAACCCTCCTTCAAAACCATCAAACTTGAACAAAGCCTTGCAATTTCAAAACCAAACTTAGCATTTTAACAAAAGCACTCAATATAAACTCTAAATAGATTAACTTCAACAAGAGAATATAAACTAGTTTCCTTGAGTGTGTGCAAGACCAAATCATTTTAAGCAATTTTGAAAACCAAAATATCAACACAACTAAGTAATGAAGTATAGAATATATGAATGCATAAGCATACAATCGGTTTCATGCTTGAAACTCTAGAAACACAATAGGCCTCTCCTTTAGCACCGGAACCCGTAGGTCATCTCCGCTAAACAACTCAAATCAAACTTAAAATCACATAGGTCTTACAAAGGTTGTAATGGGGCTGAGGGTATGTTTATCAAAGAATGGATAGAAGATAGTCGAAATGAATATAGCCACTCTAAGACCAAATAGATTACAAACACCCCAATAACTTAAACAATACAAATTCAGCTCATCCTTGCCTTGATTCCAAACTTTTCTTTATGCTCCTTCACCAAGAAGTCAATATTTTTCTATTTTTCCTTGTACTACCCCACACTTATTTTCTTCATATTTACTAATTCTCTTTTTCTTCTTTATATTTTTTCTCAAATATTTTTTTTTTCAAGTAGCACTAATAAGCTAACATCAAGGTAATACAAGGTCTATTTTCATTTGACTTCATCAATAACTTTGAAACTTTCTTACTACACCCAACAAAACTTTATTCTTTCCATGTATCCATTTAGTCCTAAAGTGGCTAATTTCATAGGGTGAGATAAAAGCTTTTTAGGTTATATGGTTAAAATATTAAGTGTAACAAAAAAATATTAATGGTACGCCTTAAGCATACCCTTATAAGCTCAAAATGGTTTAACAAAAGATAGATTTATCAAGGTAGGACACAAGTTTTTTTAAAAAGAGTTTATCAAGAAAGTTGTTGCCTAGATCATTTTCTAAGATGCTTGAGTTGTTCATATGCTTTGAAGGGTGATGAGGAAGGTTCTAGTGTTCTAAATTTTCTTACTTCACTACTTCATTGCATTGAGTGTTTCTAAGTCAAAAACTGGTCTAAGTGCTTTTAAGAATTTAGAAACTAATAAATATTTATCAAGTTGAAGATTAATCCATCCAAAGACATATTAAACAACATAAATGTTCTCTTGCTAAGCAAAGGTCCAAAACATGCATACTCCATATCCAAGTTCAAAGTGTTCAAATTTTGAAGTTAACTAGGGCAAACTAAGTTTTCATGCGAATTAAATGAAAAGAGTGAACTACATAAGTCTTTAATACGTTTTCTAAACTCAAACAAAACATAAACACAATAAGAGAAAACAAAACAAAACAAAATAACAGAATTTTGATTCATGAAAAAGAAAAATAAAGTTGAAGAAAAACTTCCTGAAAGGAGGCTACCCCCTCCTCAAGACTTTGCTGTCCACAGCAAACAAAGATTTGGAAGTGAGAAATTCACCAAAAATGTAGCACAAGGTGGAGATAGTGTGTGAGATGTTCAAACCTAAAAATGAGGATGCAAATGTGGAGACCAAGGTGATGAATGATGGAAGAGAGAAGAAATTGAAAGAGGAAGCTAATGGAGATGATGAATGTTGAAAGGAGGTGAAAACCCATGGGCACGTGTTAAGATTAGTGTTAGTGATGCGTGGGCACGGGTTAGAGTGAAGAAAGAATGAGAAGTGAAGCAAAAACAGTAAATCGTGAAATGTATATAGGCAGCAAGTGGCCACGTGAGGTTCCAAAGAAGAAACACACGTGGTCATGTGTGGGATTGCTCTTGTACAAGGCGTGGCCACGTGATTTCTTGTGTAAGAACACACGTGGTCACGTGTATAAATGGAGTTCCTCCTTTCTTTAACCCGTGGCCACGTGGATTCTCCTTGAGAGACCACAGTGGTCACGTGAATGACCAATTTTCATTCCATCATTTTAACCCACTGCCGGGTATATGTCTATGTTTGAATCCTACAATAAGTTGTTCCCACATGTCTCTTAAAAACCTGATTTTTCTCATTTCTTTCATGAATCAAACACACAAACATACAAGCATGCATAAATCAAACATTTAAACACACAACCATGCAGAAATCACAAATACTGACTGAAAACAAACAAAGATAAAGTTCTGAGTTTTTGGAGTCTCCAGCTAGACTCTCCAAACCGGATTTTAAATATCTTGAAGGACCATGGTTGCTTCAGCAACCTCTTGCTGTCCGATTTGGTATGGTTTGCCCCATTTTGATTTCATCCCTTGATTAGTCTTTTCTTTATAAAATGCTCCATTGTCATATAACCATTTTTGAATGGCATTAAGCTCATTGACCCTTGTGCTTACTGGCTTAAAATTATCTTCCATGGACATATGATAATAGCTAGGACTAACTCCTTTTAAATCGGATATTGCCCACTCAATTTTTCCCTTGTGCTTCTTGAGGATTGCAATGAGCATTTCTTCGTCCAACCCTGTCAATGAAGATAAATTAATTACTGGCTTAGCATTATCATTCAAAGGTATATATTTCAAATGAGATGAAATTTCTTTAAGTTCAGAATCTCCCTTAGGAGGGGACGGTTCATCCTCCATTTCATCATGTTCACTGTGCTCTTGTTCCAAAATTTGTATCAACTTCATCTCCTTTGCTTCCAACTCTTCCATTTCCTTGGGATGCATTAAGCAACTTTGAAGCTCATCATCGAGAATGATTTCCTCTTGTTTTGCGTTGACACATTCTTGAATCTCATCAACAAAATAAATGGATTCTTCAAAATCATACGAGGGGTGTTTTAAAATTTTATTGACATTGAAAATCATTTTCTCCTCGTTGAATCTTAAAGTGACCGTTTGTCCATGAACATCAATTAAAGCTCGTGCGGTGTTCAAGAATGGCCTCCACACAATTAAAGGCACTTTTTTATCCTCTTCCATGTCCATCACCACAAAATCTACTGGAAATATAAAATTCCCTACTTTAACCAACAAGTCTTCAATGATTCCCTTTGGCCTTTTTACCGATTTATCCGCCAATTGAAGCATCATTCGGGTTTCCTTCAAATCACCTAGATTCAATTTCCTGCAAATTGAATAAGGCATTAGATTAATACTAGCACCCAAATCACATAAAGCATTACCAACAAAATTTCCCCCTAGTTCACAAGGCAATGTAAAACTACCTGGATCTTCCAATTTTTCAGGAATTTTGTTAGTTAATATAGCACTACAATTACCGGATAATTGAACCGTTCCTATGCCTTCTAGCTTTTTCTTATTAGTGCACAACTCTTTCATGAATTTAGCGTATTTAGGCATGTGTAATAAAGCTTCAGCAAATGGTAAGTTTATATGTAGCTTTTTAAACATGTCTAAAAATATACTTAATTGTTCATTTTGTTTCTCTTTCCTAGCTAGAACCGGAAATGGTAATTGAGATTCATCAAGAACAGTGGATACAAGCTTTTCTTTACCTTTACCCTTCTCGACCTTAGGAGGCACTTCTTCACTACTTTTAGAATTAGAAATACTTACCTCCATTGTCGGTTCCACCTTTTTAGAAGCATTCTTACCAAATTTAGTCTCCTCTAGTTCCTTCCCACTCCTTAAAGTGATTGCTTTGGCTTCTTCCTTTGGATTTCGGTCAACATTTGATGGAAATGTTCCTTGAGTTCGGTTTGACAAAGAAGAAGCAAGCTGTCCCATTTGGTTCTCTAAGTTCCTAATGGATGCCTCTTGATTTCTCATCCAAATATCTTGTGCTTTCCATCTAGCATCTTGACTAGCTAAGATGGAATTTTGGGAAGCCATGAAATTTGCAATCATCTCTTCAATGTTGGATTTCTTATCTTGTGGAGGGGGAGGTTGAGTTTTTTAAAAACCGGGTGGTTGGTGGTATGCTTGAGATGGGTATTGGTTAGGGTAGTGTGGTGGAGCTTGGTTTTGGTATGGAATGTGATTATTGGAAGTAGGGTTGTGATTAAATGGGGGTTTCGGGTTTGGGTTAGAAGAAGTAGTACCTTGGTTACCTTCTCTCCATGAGAAATTTGGATGGCTTCTCCATCCCGGATTGTATGTGTTGCTATATGGATTCAAGGCATTCACTTCTTCCACCATATTTTCAGCATTCTTCATCCCCAAAGGTCCTGAAATTCCTGCATAAGAATCAACTTCATTAGACAACATAGAGACATTTTTAGATTTAAGCTCATTAATTTCTTTTAAATGTCTTTTTTCCATTAATTCCAATTGAGCTTTTAATATGGCAATTTCATCAACATTATGAACTCCCTGTTTCTTTTGAGTTGCTCTTGAGCTTGCCCATTGAGCATCATTGGTGGCCATCTCATCAAGGAGTAGAAATGCGTCCTCGGGAATTTGATTCATGAAGCTTCCATTGGAGGCTACATCTAGCAAAGATCTTGTTGATGGATGAGCACCTGCATAAAAAAATATGCATCAATTGAAAAATAGGAACTTCATGATGAGGACAACTTTTCAAGAGTCTTCTAAATCTTTCCCAAGCTTCATGGAATGGTTCCTCATAAAACTGCTGAAAATCACTAATTTGTTTCCTAATGAGGGCGGTCTTAGTAGGTGGGAAAAGCTTGTAAAGAAATTTCTCTTGCATTTGTTGCCAAGAGTGGATGGATTGATTTGGTAGCATTTGAAGCCAATCCCTAGCTTTTCCTATGAGGGTGAATGGGAAAAGTTTCAACCTAATTGCATCAGTCGATAAATTAGGAATTTGCACAGTGTCACTCACTTCTAAGAACATATCCAAATGTTGTGCTGGATCCTCTATATCTGAACCCCAAAATTGGTTTCTTTGTACCATAGTGATGGTAGCGGGTTTAATCTCAAAGGGTTGGTGGTGAGGAATTCTAATGGTTCTATGTTCTTCATTCCACCTAGGGATAGCATAATCCCTTATGGTTCTAGGTCTATACCCATTCCCGGGAGCTTGGGGTGGTGCATTTTGCTCTTCAATCCTAGGTGGTGGATCATTCATAGGCTGCTCAATTTCTGGATCGTTCATATTGTCTCTTAGCCTTCTAATCCTATGGAATGTCCTCTCAATTTCAGGGTCTAATGGCAAGATGGGGTTGTCTCTAACCATAAACCACTTAGTTAATCAAAAAGAAAATAAGAAATTAGACGAAGAAGAGAAGAAAACACACAAGAATTTCTTTTAAAATCAAATTAAACAAACAAACGCCAATGTACTTTCCCCGGCAACGGCGCCAAAAACTTGACCGGTGTCTAGCAAGTGTACTAGATCGGCTAGTAATATAGGGAAATAGAATTAAGACCCAAAATATCGAACCCAAAGGAAAACTTGTGCTTGGTGTGTTAATTTAATTTCAAAACAAACTTTTGTGTGTAAGGAGAGAAGAGAAATCCCAAATTTTATAATGTTTTGAAGAATAAAAACCAAATCCAAAATAAAACAAGTAAAGTAAACAATAATTAAGAAAACTCTATTGAAAACAAGTAATTTAAACGAGGTAAAAATCAATGATAAAAACAACTTTCACTAAAGGACTATCCACCTTAACCAATATTGTTACGACTTAATTAAAATAAAACATACAAGTGATTATGGAGAATTCAGTTTAACAAACCCAAATAACTTTCTCAAGATTATCATTCTAAGTATTAAACTCTCTTATTCAGAACAATTCAATACTTAGCATAAAAGTCTGAATTAATCCCCTAGATGTCTATTAAAACCATTCTCAAGAGCTTTAACTTCCAACTATTCTTGATTACACCTTTCTTAATCTCAACTTACTCAAATTAACACATAGTCATAACTTATTCAGATTATAACATGCATTAATCCAACTAAATTAACCTAAGAACATGCAAGTCATTAATCAACTTAACTCAATTAGTTAACCGATGTTTAGTCACGTTAATAATTAACTTAAAGTTGAATAAGAACAAGACTATACTTAAGAACCAAGAAATAATCAAACTTGTAATTGGATTGAAGCACAAACTTAAGTCATAACAATACAAGTCAATGATTCAAGTATCCTTTAGCAAAAGTTAAAGAAAACTACTCAAAAGACATAGTTAAGACTAAAAACAAAAGCTTGAATAAAAACTGAAAAACATGGAACGTAAAAACTTAAGAAAAACAAAGCTAAAACTAATGATCTCCTCTTCTCTTCTATTTTTTGGGAGCTCTATTTATAGGCAAAAACGTGGTAGAATTCTTCTTAAATTGCAGAATCAAGATAGGAAAGGAAGTCTGCTCAAAACAGGAAGTCTGACGAATCCTTCGCGCAATTGGAGAATCAAATCACGTGGCCACGCCTCACTCTTCCTTATTCTTCACGTGGCCACGCCTCATGTAAGTCTTCTTCCACACGTGGCCACGTGATTTCTTGTGTAAGAACACACGTGGTCACGTGCTTCATATGTCTTCTTCAAATCTCCCTTTCACATGGCCATGTGTATTTACTCTTTAATTCCTTATTTCACTTCACATGACCACGGCTTCTCAAGCTTGTTCTTCACGTGGCCACGTGTGAATCTCTTCAATAATTCACGTGGTCACGTTTCAGGGCTCTGGACTGGACGCCAACTTTTCTTACATCAATTCTTCAAATTTGCACTTTTGGCCCTAAACTTTGCCCTTTTTACACTTTAAGCCCTTTTTCATCATTTTAGCCCTGAAAATCATGCAAAACACAGAATTAACTCTAAAAATATAAATATTAACAAAATAACTATAATTTAACCCAAATAAAACCAAAATAACTAAATAAAACAACTAAAAACACATTAAAAACTACATATAATTCACACTTATCAGGTATAATTTTAGAGAGAGAATGAAATTATTATTCTCCTCTAATGTTCGCTCTCCAAAAAAATATGATTCCTTCCTTATTTTCTAAAACCCTAAAAATTTGTATTTATAGTTAGGGAAGAGTTTTAATTGAAATCCAACACAAATCCCTTTATATTTGGAGATAAACCCCTATAAATCCGGAAGAGATCCTTTAGAAATCGTAACTAAACATGCCCAATGGTGACTAATAATCGATACATTATCTATAATTACATTTTAATTGGTGAAATAGTACATAATTACTGTAAAGACCCAATCATGGTCTGAACCAGAATATAGTAAAGTGACGAGGATTATGGTTAATTAAGGCAAATATTGAATTATTTTGCATTATTAAGGTTAAGTCCCTTTAGGGGTATTTTGGTAATTTTAGCATGTATGTAAATTAATTATGGTTAAAATTAAGATACAAGAGGGATATAGTTGACGTAAATTAGAAGTTTGAGTATTAAATGTTAAGAAATAAATGTTGATGGGGTTAAGTTGAATAAGGGTAATTTTGGAAATTCATATAATGAGATATTTACCCCACTAACTCCCTAAATAGCTTCTTCGAGAAGGAAAACAAGGGGATTTGAGAAGAGGGGATCGACATTTTGAGGGAGATAGCTCTCTCTCTCTCTCTGCTGGTTACGGGATGGAGAATGGATTTAGGGTTTTGGGCATCCTTAAGGTGATGTTTTTCTCTTGCTTTCTTTTTGGTTTGTGCTTCACTTCTGGATTTAGGGTTAAAGGGTTTATGGTTGTTATGTTCTTGTATAAGAGGAAAGGATAATCTCAAGAATGGGTCAGTGGATGTGGAAGGAGGTGAAGCTTTATTTTTAGGTACGAGATTTTTTTTGGAATAGTTACTGTATATGTTTTCCCTCTCATGTTGTATGGGTTTTCTTTGTGAGATTAAGGGTTAACCTAGTAGGTGTTGATATTATAACATGATTTGGAAATTAAATAATAATTTAAGTAAGTTGAAAGGTGAGATTTGTGATTAAATTTCATGTCTGTTTAATCGAAAGTTGGTTCTTCTTTACAATGCATGGCCACACACTCCTACTTTATGAAAAATGCATGGCCACTCACCCCATTTCTTCTTTGATGTATATGGCCACGTGATGTTTGTTTCTTCAAAACACATAGCCACATGTGTGTTAGTTCTTCAAAACACATGGCCACGTGTGTGTTTGTTCTTCCAAACATATGGCCACGTGTGTGTTTGTTCTTCAAAACACATGGCCACGTGTGTGTTTATTCTTCAAAACACATGGCCATGTGTGTGTTTTATCTTCAAAACACATGGCAACATGTGTGTTTGTTCTTCAAAAGACATGGCCACGTGTGTTTTGTTCTTCAAAACATGCACTCTTATAATAAAAATAACATGCACTATATAATCATATGATAGCATCCCAGTGTACAAGAGCCTAGAGGTCAATATTACGGTATAATAAGAATAACATGCACTCTTATATGAATAGTGGCATTAAGTAAAGATGTTGTATTAAGTAAAGAAAAGAATGTTGAATCAAAATATGCTTAAGGGTTAAGCCTGTGGGTCTTAGTTTGGTTGTGGATTAGATAGGCATGCCTAGAGGGATACAGTCATAGCTGCTATAGTTGACCCCGTTTGGGTCTTGTTTCTTAATGGAACCATTGTTCGACCTCATTTGGGTCTATTATTTGTTCCTTGCTGGAACCATTACTCGACCCCATTTGGGTCCATTATTTGATATCTTTGGATATGCATAGTTAATACCTTTGGGTATCCACTGCTCCCATTATCCACCCTTGGAACTATTACTTAGGCAGGCTATCAAAGATGATAAAATGTACATAACATAAAGAAAAATATACAATGATTGCTCCATTTATATGATGTAAGCATGATGAATGGCCTACGATAGTGTTGTATCTTAATTTGTTTTTTGGAAATAAACTATTTTTATGAAATGATATGCTATATTACATGCTTTATGATTGTAATATCTCAAATTTATTATGAGAAGGTTCCCGTGTGAGTGCCATGGCAATTTAGTTTCACCAATGGGCTTCATGGTGAATAGTTAGGCCATTTTGGCCACAAACTTATAATATTATGTTAAAAGTTATATGAACCGTAGCATATGGAATGATCTTTATGTCGGTAGAAGTTATGACATGTTTACATATGGTATGAAGAGGTTGTCTGTTAATTGTAACATGTAATTCCTATTCGTGAAAATAGCATGCAAACCCGTTAGCATGTCTATCAACATTCACACATGTATATGCATATGTATGATTCTAATATAACCCAAAAGTTCATAGCATGATATAAGATTATGGGGTTTGCTATTTAAATTGCAATGGTAAGATAGCATTAAGGAATGAGTGTGTATAAACCTGAAATGAGAATTAAGTAAAGATATATGAAGAAATCATGTCTAATAATAACTCTATGGTTGTTACATGGCATAAGCACTTATGTGTGTATGGAGTTAATATTAAATGCAATAATTATGTAATGATATGATTAATGTATTAAGTTAATGTTTTGTACTATCAATAACCTGGATGCATGAATTATGAAGTAGTAAGGATTGGGAAAGGCATAAATCAAGCTAGTTTTATGGAAGAAAGGAAGTAAAATTATGATAGTAATTTGAAAAAGTTTTGAAATCAGATAATTTACAGAATGCTTTAGATGTTAGTAAGCATGGTTTTATAATTAAGTTGAGGACTCTCCCAACATGTCCATTGTGATACGATCAATAAATAAACTTATATGTTATCCCATGCTATTGTGAAAGTTTACATGATGAGATGAATTTTGTAAAGAGGTTATGTTCATACATATAGAGTTTGTTCCCTATAGCTTAGCACAGGTTCATTTATCCATGTAGTTTTCAAGTTCAGCTCTAGAGGATCAAGCTAGATGCAGTTGCCTTAAGGATTTCAGGATTCTTGAAGGCCCTTTTATGTTATAATTATATATTTATAAGCTTGCTTATTTTATTGTAGCACGTAATTATGGCCTGTTCTATTATTATTATTTTTGCCTGACCTCTACTAGGTTTATGATGATGATTGATGATTAACCATGGTTAGTGGATTAGGGTGTTACAGTTAGTGGTATCAGAGCACACATGTTTAGCCTTTTCTGGGCAATAAGAAATTAAGAATTGTTCTTGAAGGTTGATATGATATGGTCTAGACCAAATAGCCACACACGGTGTTATTATTATTGAGATGCAAATTTTGATGATCGTGATGGTTGATTAACTTATGATTGATGGATATTGGAGTACTAATAGGATTTTGATTTAGAAATCATGAGATGACATCTAAGGAATTATTTGTTTATCTCTTATTTATATTGGAAGTGCTTAAAAGCCTTGATGTTCTATGATTGAAGTATAGCATCAGTTGATTATAAGTATGTCTAGATTATTTATTCATATGTTTGAGGAAAGGTTTATATAATAAGAAGAGAATTTGAGTTCTGGCATTGTTGAGCATGCAAGATGTTGAGCTTATTAAGATGCTCTATATATGATTGTCAAGATTTTCCTAATTAGCTTGGGCAATTGAGCATGTTTTATTGTATCAGGATGGGATAAGACATGTATAGTTTATGAGAATACCCAGTGGTATTCTATTGCATACATGAAGTCATTAACGCATTGCATTACATCCCATATCACATGAAAAGCATTGCATCACATATCTAGCCCAGCTGAAAGGGGAAAACTGATAGGAAATGTAATGAGCATAGGAGTATCTAAAAATCAGAGATAGATACAAATGAAAGAGATGGATGACTTTGTTATTACTATAGTTGCTGGAGATAAGATCGAGTTTAAAAATTTATAGCATTAAAGATAAAGATTATATGTTTCAATTTTGAGGATGAAATTCTTTTAAAGAGGAGAGAATTGTAAAGACCCAATCATGGTCCTAACCAGATTATAGTAAAGTGACAAGGATCATGGTTAATTAAGGCAAATATTGAATTATTTTGCATTATTAAAGTTATGTCCCTTTAGGGGTATTTTGGTAATTTCAGCATGTATGTAAATTGAGTATGGTTAAAATTAAGATACAAAAGGGATATAGTTGAAGTAAATTAGAAGTTTAAGCATTAAATGTTAAGAAATATAAGTTAATGGGGTTAAGTTGAATAAGGGTAATTTTGAAAATTCATATAATGAGATATTTACCCCACTAACTCCTTTAATAGCTTCTTGGAGAAGGAAAACAAGGGGATTTGAGAAGGGGGTGGATCGACATATTGTGGGAGATAGCTCTTTCTCTCTCTATCTCTGCTAGTTACGGGATGGAGAATGGATTTAGGGTTTGGGGCATCTTTAAGGTGATGTTTTCCTCTTGCTTACTTTTTGGTTTGTGTTTCACTTATGGATTTAGGGTTAAAGGGTTTATTATTGTTATCTTCTTGTGTAAGAGGGAAGGATAATCTCAAGAATGGGTCAATGGATGTGGAAGGAGGTGAAGCTTTGTTTTGAGGTACGGGATTTATTTTGGATTAGATACTGTATATGTTTTTCCTCTCATGTTGCATGGGTTTGCTTTATGAGATCAAGGGTTAATCTAGTAGGTGTTGAGGATTATAACATGATTAGAAACTTAAATGATCATTTAAGTAAGTTTAAAGGTGAGATTTGTGATTAAATTTCATGCCTGTTTAATCGAGAGTTGGTTTTTCTTCACAATGCATTGCCACGCACTCCTACTTCATGAAAAATGTGTGGCCACCTACCCTGTTTCTTCTTTGATGTACACGGCCATGTGATGTTTGCTTCTTCAAAATACATGGCCACTTATGTGTTTGTTCTTCAAAATACATGGCCATGTGTGTTTTTGTTCTTCAAAACATATGGCCATGTGTGTATTTGTTCTTTAAAACATATGGCCACGTGTGTGTTTGTTCTTCAAAACACATGGCCACGTGTGTGTTTCTTCTCCATAAGATCTTAAAGAGAACAAGATTTGAGATAATTGGTCTAGTAGTCGATATGAGTGATGGTAAATAGTTATTAAATGGAGATTGATATGTTAATTGATTACTAAGGGAGTAATAGGTTATGAAAGTCTTTTTTAATGCTAGAGTCTATAAAGATATGATTCAGAAAGACATGAATATAGCATGAATTATTATAGAAATTAAAAGGCATAAAAAGCTATTATAATATGATGAAGATTGAATTAAGCTATAAGTTACCCACAGGTGCATAAGGTATGATCCCTTAATTTAGGAACTTCCACACATATATAGAGAATGTGAAGCTTAATGTAATCAAGCACATTGAGTTAAGTAATGATGGTTCACTTGAACTCTAAATTAGAGGGGCTTGCGCATGGCAATGTTAATATGAATTATATTGCAAAAAGGTATGTTAAGGCCTAATGAGCATCGAACTGAGAATAACATGAGGTAATATAGTAACTTAAATGATATGTTATTCAATGTGTCTTATAAAATCAATATAGGATATGCACTAGGTCAAGGAATGGTTCTGTCCCAAAATTACTATGATTTAACCTAGTGGTAATAAGAGAATAGTCGTAAGGTTGCATGTCTAAGTGAAAAGAAATGAGACATCACATCTTATGTTAAATTATGAAATTATATAAGCTTGGTTATACTCCAAGTTGCAAAAAGAACTAATGATTAGAAGTAATGTGTAATAATTTGCTCATCTATTTGTTCATGCCTATTATACAGTGCAATTAGCACAAGAGCATTTGTTGTGTGTTAACGACTAAGATGAAATGATCTCACACAACATACCTAAGTATAAAATGTTATAAGAAGAAAAATACAAGTAAGATGATTGAAGTATGTATGACTATGTTAAAGTGTATAACTTGTTATTTTTACTCTAGTGAATCATGAATGTGAATTCAAGGGATTAAATATGAACAAGTGTTGACCTTAAGCTGTCAGAGAACATACTTATTTTATTATATGGATCAAAAATGCTTAAGTGTCGCTATATATATATGTGTGTTTATTTATTGATGTGAATAAGTGTAAGAATAGGGAAATTATTCAAAGCGAGCAACAATAAGGTATGTCATCAAAAACTCTCTATGAGTTATTTAAGTACTATATATTGCATAGTTGGTATGAGCATGCTATGATGAGTAGCTTAATTTAATATGTGAATAAGTTTGAGTAACGAAAGCCTGTATTTTCATGATTTAAACTGCATATACATGTATATGCACATGTGGACACACACAATGATAATAATGAAAGATTACATGTTATTATTAATTTCATAAACCTGTGACCATCATAATATGAATGAAAGGAAGTCGATACAACTATATAATCATATGATAGCATCCTAGTGTACTGGAGCCTGGAGCTCAATAGTACGGTATGATAAGAATAATGTGCACTCTTATATGAATAGTGGCATTAAGTAAAGATGTTGTATTAACTAAAGAAAAGAATGTTGAATTAAAATATGCATAAGAAGGGTTAAGCCTGCGGGTCTTTGTTCAGTTGTGGATTACATAGGCATGCCTAGAGGGATACAGTCGTAACTACTATAGTTGACCCCATTTGGGTCTTGTTACTTAATTTGAACCATTGTTCGACCTCATTTGGGTTTATTATTTGTTCCTTGCTGGAACGATTGCTCGACCCCATTTAGGTCCATTTTTTGATATCTTTGGATATCCATAGTTGATACCTTTGGGTATGCATTGCTCCCGTTATCTACCCTTGGTACTATTACTTAGGCAGGCTATCAAAGATGATAAAATATACATAACATGAAGAAAAATATGTAATGATTGCTCCATTTATATGATGTAAGCATGATGAATTGCCTACGATGGTGTTGTATCTTAATTTCTTCTTTGGATATAAACTATTTCTATGTAATGATATGCTATATTACATGCTTCATGATTGTGATATCTCACATTTATTATGAGAAGGTTCCATTATGAGTACCGAGGTGATTTAGTTTTGCCAATGGGCTCTACGATGAATAGTTGGCCCATTTTGGCCACAAACTTATAATATTATGTTAAAAGTTATATGAATCGTAGCATATGAAATGATCTTTATGTAGGTAGAAGTTATGACATGTTTGCATATGGTATGAAGAGGTTGTCTGTTAATTAAAACATGCAATACCTATTCGTGAAAATAACATGCAAACCCTATTAGAGAGTATGCCCTAGAGCCTATGTAAAACGGATGAATTTCATATATATAAATTTATATTCTTAATAAAAGGCATTATTCATTTATTAATGCTATGTTTAAATGCATGAGTTTATAAATCTTAAATTAATGAAAGTGTTCATGATATAAGGTGTCTATTACATGCAAATGTGTTAATATAAACACAGTGTAAAGGCAATCATGAAAGTGTTCATGATATGAGGTGTCGATTACATGCAAATGTGTTAATATATAAATATCTCTAGTCATAGAATTAACAAGTTAGGACATTGTTAATTCTGACAGACTAGCACATGTTATGCTTCTTAAATGATTCAATCAATGGTTCTCATAACTATGATTATAAAAGATAATCAAAGATAACATATGGATGCTTGTTAGAAGAACAAGTTCATTGGAGACCTGCAAAGTGAATCCTCACATGGATATTAAATCTATGTTAGTGAGGAATCTCTTTATAGTAGTTGTGCAGGTATCCTTAGACTTGATATCACCAAAGTTATCTTAAGTAGCAAGTGGTATATTTTGACTCCATAACTAATTATTTCCAACTGTAAGTGAATATAGTTAGGAGATTGGGTATATCATGACCTACTTGAAGATAGTTGAGTGATTGACAAAGGATTCACCATCCCATATTTAATAAGGGAAGTTATCTCGCATGATTCTATAATTACCTTATTCATAAAATCTCTGGCCAGAGTAATATGCCAAGATGGATAGAGATCCATGAAGGGCATTTTGGAAACAATGGTTAAATTAATAGAACATACATAATTAGATTTATATGAGTTGATAGAAATCCATACTCAGAATCTGATTGAGTTAAGAGTGGTGAAAGGAGTAATTGCACCGTAACTGTTCTATGGAAGGGTATAGTGAAATCACTTAACTTTCTTGACATTTGGGTAGTCATGATGTCGAACTAGAGGCCACTTATGATTTGTGTAATAATGTATCATAAATATCAATAGGGATTGATAAAATGATTTAAATGAGTTTAAATCATTTGAGTTTTGAATAGAACTCACAATTACATATTATAATGCCAGCATAGACAAGAACCCAATAGGTCACACACATATAGAGAAAAGGATAAAATGGTAAAATGACAAGGATAATAATATTTGATATTATTATGGGGATAGAAAAGTGAATAAGAGAATAATTAATTAAAGAGTTTAATTAATTATGATCAAGTAAAATTGTTCGCATAACTTTTTTGAAAAGTTCTATAAAAGTGGACCTAATTGAAATAATGTATTTCATAATTAATTATTATTGAATTATAAGTGTTATAAGACTGATATAATAATTAATAGATCCATTGGAGGAATTAAAAAAGCCTAAAAAAGTGAAGTTGGCATAAAAACCCTCTAAAGGGAGGGTTACAGGCCAACTACAAACATAAGGCCTTAGAGGCCTAATTATTAGACAAAAATAAGTTAAATATATTTCATAAGTTTTGTGGAGCCTACATATTTAATTTTGTTGGATTTGGAATTCATTTGGGTAATTAAATCCAAGTATATGCACAAAGGGCCCAGTTTGTGGGTTTTATGCATAGTCTTTTGTGAAAGGGCTTAAATTAGATTTAATTGAGCCCAAATAAATTATTAATAATTCAAAAAGCCCAATTAATATTTCTCTAGCAATTTTAAAGAGTCCAATCCTATTATGAAATTGGATTTTTAACCTAACTATAAAAATGCAAGTGATAGGGTATTAGGGCTAAGTGTGAACAATTAAGAGAAAAATTTTCTCTCACACAAAAGCCCTAGCCACCACCTTCCCTAGCTAGCATCTAGGGTTTTTGACCAGCCCTTGTTTCTTCCAATTTTGGTTTATTCTATCCTTCTCTTGTGTGGATTACTCTTTAGAGGTGTTCGATTTTGGACACTGTGATTTGCGACAACTTGGTGAGAAGGAAAATCAACTGTTCAACAAAAATCAAAGGTGATTTTTCTTATTATGATTAATGTGTATATTTTAAATTCATGGCAAGATCAGATTTATTGGTTAAAAATTTTAAATTCCACTTATGTATGAGATGCATGTAACCGATAATTCCCAACATGGTATCAGAGCCTAGGTTTTGCCATGAATCTATAATTCTATATTTTTCTGTGAAATTGTTTTTGTTTTAGAGTTATTTATTTCATGAACTTTAAAATATTAGATTTTATTGTTCATGAATGAGAAATATTGATTTCTAGATGTATGTGATCAAATATATAATTTATGTGTTTAATATGTGATATTAAGCCATATGATCAAACAAAATTAAAATCGAATAAGTTTTGTATGAAAACTAGTTTAGTTGAAAAGTTCAATAAATTGGTGTTCTTCGTGTGTTCTTGCTATGTTTTTGGTGTGTTCATATTTAGAACGATTTTTAATCTTCTAAATCTGATATATCTGATATATTAATGTGTTTTTAATTAATTGGATTAATTAAAATGGGCCTTAAATTAATTGGATTAATTTTAATTCATTAAAACCACTTAATGGGCTTAATTATGTTTATGGACTTGGTTTAAATTAGTGAATGACTTGGTGGACCCAAGGAGCTGATTTAAATCAAATATAATAAACTATAATTAAGTTTATTAATGGATTTTAAGGGCTGGAGTGGGCTTGGCTCATTCCAAAAGACCTAAATGGTCCAATAGACACAAAACTAGTTTGTGTGTGAACACATTTAGGGTTTAGTTTGGTGGGTTTCGGCCTACCCTTTTTCTAAAACACAAAAATAATTCTTTTAATTATTTAATATGATTAATTAACTAAATAATCAATTAATAATTAATTAATAAACAATTGAATTGATTATTAAGGCAAAAACACATGCATGCAAAAGGGTTTCCTAAAATGGAAGTTTCCAAAATGAAAAAGATTCCTAATTTCATCACATTATTAAAATAACTCAAAAGAAAGTTTCAAGAGTTGAAACAAAGTTAGTAATCCATTACTTTATGCATTAGAAATGCATATAAGGGTGTATGATTGGCATGATGGATAGTTATGGACAAGGCCTAATGTGATTGAGCATTATGCATGTTTTGGCCCAATGAGGACTTTCATGTCCCGGCCACTTGGTTTTGGTTTGTATTTCTTTTTCAAATTGTAATATGTAATTAGATTACTTAGATTAGAAATAGAGATAGAGATAGAGACCACTATCAAGGAGCAAGATAAGCTGGATGGAGATCAAACAAGATTGAAAATAATGTAAATATTTTTACTTGTTTAAATCATGCATACTACCTAGGGGTGACCTTTTAATTTCCCTTTTGGCTCGGGGAAATCAATGTAGTAAAGTCCATAACTATACCATATTTGTATGCTTATATTTATGTTATAGATATAGGATGCATACCAATATATGCCAACCATATATGATCAGACTTAATTTGAGGAGAAATAGAGTTCTTTATAGTGTGGGTTGTTGACCACAGTCAAGCTCACATTATATCAAATATATTCAAATCTAACTAAATGGGTCATCTTAGCTAGCCTATTAGCTTATTGACCACAGTCAAGGCTAATGGTTCTAGAGGCAAGATTAGGGAATGTATATATGATATGCATGCATTAAGAGTTGATAACCTAATGATCCAATAGTTGTGTAGAGACACAATTGGTATAGAGATACCTACCTTTCAAGGGTATGGAGTTTGGTTTGTTGACCACAGTCAAGGTTAAATTACATATCAAGGATTGGATATTTGACCATTAAGAAAACCATCAGGTTTTCTCGGATTAAATAGTGAGGGCTATTAATTCGCAATAAAATAGTGGGAGTATATGGATTAATTAAAGACCTAATTAATGCATACATATATATGAAAATACTCTCATATGTTTTCTTTTTCACATCTAGGTCATCATCATGAGCAAATCAAACATTAATATACAATCAATCTTGGATAACAAGATAGTTGGCAGCAACTATTCTGACTGGATCAGGCAAGTGAGAATTATTCTCAGAGCTGAAAAGATCCATTTTGTCTTGGATAAAGATCCACTACCACTTCCATCAGATGATGTCATTGATGAGATCAAAGGCACTTACTGTAAATACATGAAGGATAGTGAAGCAACAACATGTCTGATGCTGGGTGCTATGTCCTCGGAGCTTCAGAAGCAACATGAGATGATGGATGCTAGAACCATCATTTTGCATCTAAAGGAGCTTTATTCTTCTCAGGCTAGAATAGAGCAATATGAGATTGCTCGAGCTCTATTTAGTTGCAAAATGGTGGAAGGAGTTTTGAGTTGTCGAGAGACATAAGCAATCGCCTTGCCTTCCTACATTAGAAAACAACCTAAACCATTTCTATAGGAGTCACTATAGATCACAAAGTCTTTGCTTGACTCAGGTTGAGTAAGGATAAGAGCTTTTGTCAATATAGTTTTAAGCTTCTCAAAGCATTTTTGGCACCTATCAGTCCACACAAATTTAGCATTCTTCTATAGCAGTCGTGTCATAGGAACTGCAATGGTGGAGAAGCCCTTGATAAATCTCCTATAATACCAAACTAATCCCAAAAACTCCTTACTTCAGTCACATTCTTGGGTGGCTTCCACTAAAGGATTGCATCAATCTTTAAAGGATCCATTTTAATACCTTCTACAGAGATGGCAAATCCTAAAAAAGAATGCCTCATTCAACCAAAAATCACATTTACTGAATTTGGCGTACAATTTTTTTCTCTCAGAGTTTGCAGAACAATTCTCAAGTGCTTATCATGATCCTCTGGTATCTTGGAATACACCAGGATGTCATCGATGAAGACTACCACAAATTGATCTAAATAGGGGTGGAAGACCTTGTTCATCAGATCTATAAAGGTTGCTGATGCATTTCTAAGCCCAAATGGCATGACCAAAAACTCATAATGGCCATACTTGGTAGGAAAAGCAGTCTTCGACATATCAGTTTCCTTTACTCCCATCTAATAATAGCCCGAACTCATACCAATCTTGGATAATATGCTTACTCCCTTAAACTAATCAAACAAGTCTTCAATATGAGGGAGAGGATATTTATTCTTTATAGTTGCTTTGTTCAGCTGCCTATAATTGATGTACAATAAAAGAGTCCCATCATTTTTCTTTATAAATAGGATAGGTGCTCCCCAAGAAGAAGTGTTGGGTCTGATAAACCCCTTGTTAAGCAACTGCTAAAGCTGAATCTTCAACTCTTTTAACTCTACAGGTGCCATCCTATACGAAGTGATAGAAATGGGAGCAGTACCAAGAGCAACATCAATGGAGACTTCCACCTCTCCACCAGGTGGTAAGCCGAAAAGCTCATCTGGAAACACATCCTGAAACTCCCTCACAGTAGGCACATCTGACACCTTTAAACTGTCTTTCTTCACTTTAACTAAATAACACATATAGGCTACATAACCTTTCCTGATTAATCCTTTAGCAGCAGTAGGTGATATTACATTAGACAGGAAATCGGATCTCATCCCCACAACTGTGATCTTATCTCAATTTTGAAGCTTTAAGGTGACTTTTTTCTTTCTGCAATCAATGGTTATTTTGTGGGCAGATAACCAATCCATCCTTAAAATCATATCAAACTTATGGAAGGGCAACAAAATCAAATTTGCCAGGAATATATGACCTTGAATGCCAATAGGACACTATCTATAAACCTTGTTTACTACCATAATATGCCCTAGAGGATTCTTAACAAGATATCCTGGTCCAAGCATGCCTTTTTCATTCCTTTATCTTTAGCCTGTTCTGTGCTAATATAGGAGTGTGTGGAACTGGGAACAATAAGTGCATGTAAAAAATTAGATAACAGAAGAAACTTACCCATTATCACATCAGGACCATCCTCTTCTTCTCAGGCCCTAATAACATATATTTATCCCACTGCTTGCCTCTGCCCCTAGAATGACTAACTAGTTGGTCTAGAAGCTAAACTATGAGGGGTAGCTCCCATATCTCACTCTTGTGGTGTAGATGACCCTATACCAGATGCTGGTGAGGAAGCTAAAGCAGTCTGTAGCATAGAACAATCTCTGATTTGATGATCTCTCGACCCACACATGAAGCAAGCTCATGTCAAAAATCTACACTCCCAAAGGTGTGTCTTGCCATAATGATCACACTATACCACTGACCCACTATCTCAACCTCGGGGTGCACTGGAAGCTATAATGGTTGTTGACTTACCACGGGAGGCACTGTCCTATCCTCAGCCTGTTGGTGGATGACCCTGAGGTGCCTGTGGTCCCTTATGCTTTTTACACTGCCCTATCATTCCACTACTCTATCCTTGCTTCCTTTACTATTGAAACCGAGATTGTCTATTAGCTTGCTCAGTTTCAGTGGCTTCAAACTTGATAGCCGCTTCAACCATGGATCATAGATCAGGGTATTTCTGAGCCTTAATGATTTCGCTCAACTCAGTGTGCAATCTTCTCTCAAATTGCTGACATAATCTCTCCTCTGTGGCCTGGCTCTCATCAAGATAGGCACTCAGGCGCTCAAACTCTTTTTCATACTCTACCACTATATGGTCTTCCTATCTCAATCTCCATAAAACATCATGCATAAAGGCTTTATACTCATACCTAATATATTTCTTCTCAAACTGATCAATGAAGAACTCCCTGTTCAGATGGTCTGCTGGAGTATGCCTCCTGACTGAATGCCACCATATAAATGCTAGTCCCTAAAGTAAGGCAACTATACCTTTAAATTTCTCCTTCAAAGAGCTATACGTGATTTCAAATAGCCTTTTTATTTTATACAACTACTCCTCTGCTGGTGGTGGTGTTAAAGGGTCACGCCCTAAGAAATCTTCAGCCTCTAGGATTTTTAACTGCTCCAAAATAGATTTTCTTTTAGGCAGAGCAGGTAGCTGAATCTGTACCACTGATGGTTGTGCCTAGACTGGGCAGTCTATAATTTATATTGAATATAATCTGACATTAAGTTATGGAAGTCTATCTGAGAGAAGGGGGAGGAGGAGGCGCTACTAGTGGAGGTGATTGCTATTGTGGAGCCTCTTATTGTCCTACATTGCTAGAGGCCTCACTCCTATTATCTCCCACCATATGGCTGTGTTCTCCAGACATCTTTTCACTATAAAACATAAGGGAGTAAGAATATATTAATTCCAAAACACCTTCTCAAAATAGCAATTTGCATGTATATATGTAATTAAATCAATCATTAATTCCCTTTCCGATCTTAGAACCGTTAAAACCACTGCTCAAATATCACTAAATGTAACACCCTTATCACTTAACAGTATACTTAGCACTGTTCCGACCAATATAAGCCAAAAAAATTTTTTCCAACATATATACTTACAATTCACTATTTCTTTTCTTATAGTCTTAAAGTTTCTAATAGGTCTTGGCAATGACCTATAACTGTCCAAATCACTATGCACCTAATAAAATTTTGGCAATATAATGGTTTTATATTATACTAGCCTCTTGAAAAGTAGCAATCACACCGCCTCTTCGAGGCACTACAATATTAGAATAAAACATTCCATTCACTATCTAACCTGTATCTCATTCATATTGCCAACACATACATACAACTTATTTCACTAAAACTCAATTCTTTATCATAGACCATTCAATATTACAACCAAAAATGTTAAATCTTACATACATATTTATAATATACAGATCCATAATTACTAATTTCATATATACATGTCATAAAAATATAAGTCCTATATCCATCAGAAGAAATCATGCACGGTGTACTCTTGCTCCTACTTCTGCATACCTGTATGCAACGATAACTACACATTGAGCACTAAATATGCTCAATAGTGACAAATAATCAATACATTTCCTATAATTCCATTTTAATTGGTGAAGTAATACATAATTACTAACCTAACTTTTTCAAGCAAAGATTATACAAGATTTATTGCATTATTTTTATAATAACCATTTTAATCTTATTTACATTGTTAACCATTTACTACTTACTTTTTATTAACCTTTTCAATTTAACTTGAAAACTTCCATTTCTTTTCAATTTTTCCCTTTTTATTGCATAAAGACTAAATTAATCTTATTAAGCTTATTTTAGTTTTTAAGCTAGTAAATGACGTATTTTATATCAATTTAAACTTGTTTTGTAATTTTTATGCAGAATTACATTTTAATTATAGTTGATAAAAAAACTTCATTTTTACCCAAATTAGGCACCAATTGACTATTTTATCCTTATTTAAGCAATTCTTAATTAATCTTCTAATGGCCTATATTTTTTGTGAAATTTCTATTTTGCCCCTAAACTTTTGTTTTCTTTCAATTTAGTCCCTTTTATCTTAACACATTTCATTCTCCTTTCATACATTTAGCATTTTACTTTCATTATGCCTCTAGTATAGACCTGGTAGAAAATTTCAAATTGGATACACGAAACGTGGATCCCATTGGGCCACCACTGATAGAGAAATGACCCCTCAAGGAACCATTTCCTATAGAGCACTTTACTTACACTTTCACTTATACACTGAAGCTATGGAGATCAGGGATCCTACCCATAGCAAAGTAAGTCACCATGACTTGCACCGTGACATAGGTGTTCTTATAGCCAGTCAATTATATCCTGAGCTAGTTTTTACTACTTGACTATCCCTAAGGGGATAATTATATTTACTTCATTAACCTTTTTAATTTAAAAAAAATTCGTCGGTTGACTTTTCATTTCAATTTCATTGGCTGTGAATTAATTTCATATTGATTCACTATCTTTTTACTGATTTATTGAATTATTCCTTAATAATTCAATATTTTTTTTGTAAACATATTAATTTTTATTTCTCAAAAATATTCTATTAATTCACATAATTTCTACAAAAATTTATATGAATTTTTACATTTATTACCATTTTTCACTTGTTTTATGAATTATTTCACAATAATTTATTATTTTCACTATATACATACACAATTGTTAAACTTAAAAATTCTCAATTTAATTCCATAAATTCTTTAAAAATTTGTATACACTGTTTATTATATTTAGGGTTGTTTTGAGCTATTATTCCTTAATTCCATGCAAAAATCTCTTGAATTTCCTTTGAAGAAAATTCAGCCACCTTTTGCAAGTCACCCTAAATTTTTTTTTTACTTAACTTTAAGCATTCTAATGACATTTCTCATAGTTAATTTCATTTTCTTCACATTAATTTCAATCATTATGCAATTAAACTTAAATTTCACTAATTAAATAAAGGAATTAAATTCAAATTAATAGAAAATGTAAAGATTACTTAGCCACTTATATTTCTTTTCTTGTTTTATGGTGCCTAAACTTCCTTTTCCTTGCCATTGCCTTTCGCTACCCTTTCTCCTTCTTCTTCACCTACCATGGCCGAATTCCATAGCTTTGTAAGCCTTAGTTTCTTGTTCACCAATACAAAATTAAGCTCATATCTGAATTATACTCATAAAAATCCTATAGGAAAACACTAAAGAACTAATTTAAATCAACTAATTTCTTAAACTTTAACTTAAGCCTTTATCTTTCCAACCTTAATTTCTCTACTTCTTTTGCTCAAATAAGATGCTAGAGGCTAATTTAGTGATCTAGAGGGATGGAATTAGAATTTTTGTGTTAGGACTTAAGATAGATTTTGAGTGGGATCAAACAAAATCAAAAGGGACAGGAAAAGTGAGAGTTTGGGCCACTTTAGGGAGATAGGGATAGCTAGAATAATCTGGGAATTTGCCAAATTTTTCTAGACTTAAATACCCTCTCTAATGGGCCTCTTAGTGGATGAACAAAGTGGGCTTAGCCTAAAATAAGTTAATAGCCCATTTTAGGCCATTTAAGGCTCAATCTAAGTTCTCTTACTTCCCATCTTCAAATCACTCCAAAAATGATTTCATCACTTTTATCACATCAAAAATAGATAGTACACAAAATTTTGGCTCAACCAGGGTCTGTTATCTATCCAATTCAAACTTATCAGTCCAATTCGACAATTGTTGTGTCTCCAAAAAATTCAATTCTCATTATCAAAATATTCGACAAAAAATTTAAGAAAGGTATACAAAATATGGTAATTTTTGGAGTATATTAACTATTTTTAAAAATTTATGCAAAACCAAATCACCTTCCTAACCAGGAAAATTGACTTGCTACCTTTTTTGTACTTTTGACTTTTCGAGGCCATTTTAACCTCGATTTCACTTCAAATTCCAACTTCGAACTTACCATGACCAATACTTTTCGATGATCAAATAAAATATTTTTAACTTTCGGATGTACCTTCCTATCTAAAAAGTACTATTCACCATTAAAAAGTACTATTCATAGCTGACCCGCTGTTGAGGCCATTACATGCAGAGTTGAGACAACAAAGGAAGGTTTTCTCTTATCAACGCCTAGGGTATGCAAGATCAGGTTGACTTGATTGCATTTGATTACCACTTGGGACATATAGAATCAAATTGCAGAAGGGCATCTAACTAGTGCCAGTTTGTTGGCATTCAGAGTCAGGCTATTCGAACACATTTGATTTGCACCAGAGGTATGCAAAATCAAGATGGCTCATTATGTTTGGTTGACACTTGGGTGGATCTACAATATTAAGTGAGGTGATTAGAGTAATATTTGATAGGTATCAATTCTTTGCTAACCTATTTTGTTATTGTTCCTGCAAGGCATAATTGCTTTCTTACAGTAGTATTCCACTAGGAAGATTTTTGATAAGTATGTCTCTTGTCCTCTTAGAAGATTTCTAACAAATATGCATATGCTAGGAGTCACTGAGATGCTTGAAATTATTCTAGCAAATATGCTTTTGTGGGGTGTCACCAGGATACTAGAAGTCATTTTAGCAAATATCCCAATAACGGTGTCACCACTCTGTAGATTGACACAAATATAGGGAAAACCATCATCATTAAGGTGGCTGACGCTCCTTTTGCATCTTTCCAAAATTTACATTATCATAAAACTTTTATCTCTTATCCAATAGTTTTTTATTGTCAACATCAATCTTGTAACTTTTTATAGGTTCAAATCGAAACAACTCATGTTCCGATGGATAGTGAAGAGGATCCAATTCATGGTGAATGGGTTCTCTCAAACATAAAGAAAATCTCTCAAAATAAAAAAAAAATATATCAACACTTAATTCTATCTCTTTTATCTCAAACTGTTCAAGTATTCCCTCATGATGATGGAGAACTCTTGCATTCTCATAGGAAGAATAGTCATATACCCCTTAGTGGAGGTCTCTGTACCTATTGTGAAAAGTTAGCGATGTCTAGCAAGTGTACTAGATCGACTAGTAATAGAGGAAAATAAAGTTATAACACTTAAATATCGAACCCAAGGGAAACTTATGTATGTATGAAAGATTTTAGATTTTTAAAATGGAAACTATGTGTGAGAGAGAAAATAAATCCTAAAATTGTGATAATGAAGGTTAACTTAAATAAACATGGAAATTTGAATAACTAATAGTAACAATCCAAAGTAAACAACTAAAAATAAAATAATTAAACTAAATCTTGAATGAAAGTAGACAAATAGGATAGATAAAAATCAATATTAAAATAACTTTCACTAAAAGACTATCCACCTTAACTTTATATTGCAATGACTTTAATTCAAAAAGAGAACACAAGTGATAATGAAGAAATTAGATGAAAAAGGAAAGACATCTTAACACAAGAATGCCATTCTTAAGCATTAAACCTTTCTTATTTAGAATTATTCAATGCTTAGTATAAAAATCTGATTTTAACCTCCTAGATGTCTATTAAACTCTTTTACAAGTAAATTTAACTTTTATCTATTTTTGATTTTAACCCTTCTTAGTCTTAATCTATTATTACCAATACACAATTACCCTTTGACTTAGGATATAATCATTCATTAATACCAATAAACTAAATTAGTCATTAATACCAATAAACTAACTTAAGAACATGAAAACCAATAAACATGCATAAATTAATCATCAACTATTACTTTAAATAAGTCAAAAATCAAATTACAAATAATCAAAGGTAAGAAATTGTACATAACAAAGAAATAATCAACTTGTATCACATTAGGGTCAAACTAAGTCATTACAATAAGGATTCAAGTATCCTTTAGTAAAAGTAAAAAGAATCACTCACTATTCATATTGAAAACTAAAGTAAAATTAAGAATGAGAATAAAAAACATAAAGTATAGAAGCTCCCTTGATCAATGTTTATAGAAAATCAGGGAAGAAATTTATGTTCCAAACTTTTGTTCCATACAAGCTAAGAAAAATAATGTAAAAACTAAACGAAGTTAAATTTCATAGTTGAGTTGATGTTTCTTTCTGTGTGTGTTGTCCTGGTGCTTTAATGCCCCTTTTTATAAGTGTTAGAGAAGACTTCTACCCTTTATTGCTTCCAAATTAAAGTTGAAAAAGAGTTTTAATTAAATTAGAAGTTATATCATCTTTTGCCTTTTTGCACTTAGAAGAGTGGATCTATTACTCAGGAGAGTGATGCTTTTACCTTGGGTGAGTGACTTTGACACTCGAAAGAGTGAATGCTTACTAGACAAAATAGCTTGCTTTCTTTTGGGTGAGTGACTTTTCTTCTTTAGGTGAGTAAATTGCCCATTAAAGAGAGTAACTTTACTTCTCACCTAAGAGATCTCATCACTCAATCAAGATACACCATAAACCTCTCCTTTAGCATCGAAAACTGAAGGTCATCTTCTCTAAATAATTCAAAAATGAAACTTAGAATCACTCAGGTCTTTTAAAGGTTGTAATAGGGCTAGGATGTTGGTTATCAAAGAATGGATTAAAGATCAACAAAAATAATAGCCACTCTATAATAAAATAGACTAACATTTCTAAAATTATATCCCACTAACTTAAAAATTAAAGTACTTATCAAAACTTGCTCAACCCTTTACAATTTAAAGTACTTATGAGAGAAATAACTATTGAAATTCTCTCAAATTTATATTTCATCCCTTTTTTGGAAGTCATAATTGCTTTTCTTTGTAAATACCCCACACTTAAGATTTTGCCATGTATGCTAGCTTTATTTTAAAATTTCTCTCTTTTTCTTATCTTTTTTCTTTTTGTTTTCACACTAGCTTTATTGCTGGCAATACACTAATAACATGGGTAAAAATAATGAATTTTTACTTTTTACTTGACTTCATCAATAGCCCTTGACAATAAAACCAAAAATGTCTTACTACACCCATTAAGATACCCAACTCCCTATTAATCTATCCAATCTTAGAGTGACAACTCTATAAAAGAAGGCCAAAGGCTTTTTAGGCTATAAGGTAATTGAGTAGGTGTACAAAGAAAAATTAAAATGACATTCTTTTAGCATGTCTCATTAAGCTCAAATTGGCTAACAACGGTAAATGTAATATAAAAGGTAGGAAAACAAGTTTAAGATATGGCTCAACAAGAAAAATATTACCTAGATCACTTTTTAGCTTATGTTTTAAAGGGTGATGAGAAAAGTTCTAGTGCTCTAAAATTCCATACTTATCTAATTACTGCATTAGTTTTTTCTAAGTTTAAGAACTAGTTTATAATGCTCAAAGAGTAAAAACCAACAAATATAAGTCTAGTTGAATATTAAACTAGATAAAAAATTATTAAAAATTATGCTTGTTCTACCGCTAAATAAAAAATTTGACTCATGCATATTCTAAATTCAAGCTCAAAATGTTTAGATTTTAAGGTTTAATTGGGGCAAACTAAGTGATAATTTTAAACTAATTTTATTTTGAACACAACTTGAAAATTTATACTTAAAGAAACTATTATTATTATTAACTATAATTTAAAGTCACTACAATTATGTCCTAACCATAAAATATCAAAAATAAAATAAAAAAACTAAAATGAAACATCAAAATAAACATAAGTAGATTCATAAACTAAATGGGGTGTGAAATGTCTACTTCCTGAATAAAATTTTAAGCTTATCTTGAGTAAGCTCTACCCCCTACAAAAAAACTTTGTCGTCCGTAGCAAAAACATCACATCAAACTAAGGTGACAAAAGTGAAGGTGGTGGATAGCATTTCCAAAAGTCATTGATGAATTTTATTAAAGTTTACTTCATCTCAATGATAGTATCCTACATGGTATCCATTTGTCTTTGTATCCTATCTATGCATACATGCTGGGAATCCAATTGACTATTCATTTGATCCAGGAAGGAAGTTATCTAAGGTTGGATGTCAGCTACAACCGATTGATCTTCTTTAAGAGCAGCTACTTCTTCATTCGATTTCTCCTATTATTCTTTAACTTAAATGCCATTAAATCTCAAGTACTCTGCTCTTGTTATCCAATAGCAATAGGCTTTAGGGTGTAAAAGTTTCATATGCTAAAGCATGGCAATATCTATGCACTCAATGTCTCCTTCAATAGTATTTCCTTAATTTGTATGGTTCACTACTTCAACTAAGATAGCCGCAATCCACCCAATAGAAATATCCTTGATATTGGATAGTTTTTTTGTAATTTCTTAATTTTTTGTACTATAGTCGATGCACCATTTGTGGAAATACCATCAACCATACACCTTAGGAGCATAACCTTTGATGAAGAATTCATAAAGCATAATCTCACATAGTATGAGCTTTAAACCTTCCTCTTTTCCACGATTCTGGAGTAAGTAGATCCCTAACCTTTTCCCAATTTTCCTGATAAGTAGCATTTGGTAATTCACTCAGTACATCCATTGAAAAGCCCAAGTGTTCTATAGGAATATGCTTGTCTATTTGCTCATGCCCTATGTCTTATTATGTTTAACACATGCTCGCAAGTGGTGTGCTAACGTATGAGATGGGATAATCTTACTTAAACTTACCTACATATAAAATGTTATAAGATACAAAGTACAAGTAAGAAGATTTGATGCATATATGATCATGTTAGGGTATATAACCGGTTGTCTGTGATCTAATAGACTATAAAAGTGGACTAAGGGGTGAAATAGGAACAAGTGTTGACCTTAGGATGAAAATAACTTATTCATCTTATTATATTGATCATAGATTCTTAAATGTTGTTTAAAGTGATTATGTATTGATGTGGATAGCTATGATGTTGAATGGAAGCTACTCACGACAAATAGCAATAAGGTACATCATTAAGAACTATCAATGAGTTACGTAAGTTCAATATCATATTGTTAATGCAAATATGCTACGATAAGTAGCCTGACTTAGTATGTGAACATGTATGAGTAACAAAAGCATGTATTGCCATGATTCAGGTTACATTATATATATATATATAATCCTATAAAGACATTTAGTAGCAAGAACTACACTTTCATATTGCCTTATTATCATCATCCATAATGTTAATTATGATGAGATAGATCAATGAAAGATTATAGCTCAATATTGTTTGCATAATCATGTAATTACTATGATATGAATGAATGAATGTTGATGTAACTATGTAATCATATGACCGACATCCATGTATACTAGAGCTTAAAGCTCAATACTGATATATGATAAGAATAATATGCATTTTTATATGAATTATGGCTATGAGCAAAATGTTGAACTGAGTAAAGAAGAATATGTTGAATAAAAGATGTTCTTAAAAATGGTAAAGCCTATAGGTCTTAGTTCAGTTGTAGATTAGATAGGCGTACCTAGATGGATATTGTAGTAGCTGCCATAGTTGACCCAATTTGGTTCAATTATTTGTTCCTTTAATGGAACCATAGCTCAGCCATTTTGGGTCCATCATTTGATATCTTCGAATATCCATTATTTGATATGTCGAGTATCCATCAATGGTACCAATTGATATCCATTGCTTCCATTATCCATCATTTGAACTAGTACTCAGGCAGGCTATCAAAAATTATGAAATGTGCATGAAATAAAGAAATACATGTATCGTTTGCTTCACTTATATAATGTGAGCATCATGAATGGCCTATTATATTACTTTATCTTAAATTGCTTTTGGCTATAAGTTATTTCAATGAAATGAAATTTATGAAATGTATGCATGTGACATTGGGACTTACCGGGTAATTATGATATGTAATACTTGTTCTTTAAAATCATATGCAAATTTGTTAGTCTGTATATATAAATAATTACACATATATGTACATACTGATAACTCTAGCATAAACCAAAGGATAGTGTGTGACATAATATGATGATATATGATATTTAGTTTACCATGCTAAGATAACATTAAGGAATACATGATTATGAACAAAATGTGAATTATGAATGTATTCTATACTTCAGGTTGTGTGATATATGTGAAGTAATTATGCCTAATTGTATCCATTATAGATGTTACATGACATATGCCCTCCTTTATGTTTTGATTAAACCTTGATTGCATAATTTATGTAAATAATGTGATTAAATGCATATGAATGAAGTTTGTACTATCAATAACCATGATGTCTAGTTTTATTAATAGAAGGATTAGGAGGTGTATGAACTATGCTAGATTATCAAATAAGAGTTTTGGTTATAAAAGCAAATTGAAAAGTCTTAAGGAACTAGGCAAGTTCATGTAATGTTTTAGATTATTGTGAGATTAATACTTTATTGATATGGTTGAAGACTCCTTCAGAATGTTCATTGTGAAATGATTAATATGGTAGACTTATGTGTTTTCTTTAATTGTGAAGGTTGAATGAATTAATTATATTTTATTAAGAGTTTGTCCATAGAGTTTTGTTTCCCCACTAAGCTTTATAACTTAGCATGGGTTTGTTTATCCGTGTAAATCTCAGGATAAGCTTCACTTTTGATTGATAGCTGTAGTGGGTAAACCCACTTTGAGGAGAAGATCTGGCAAGTTGTAGTTGTTCTTGAGGTTTTCATAATGTATTGAAGGCCAGTTATGTTATGTCTCCTTATTTTGGAGTTTGATTTGGTTATATTATGGCATGTAATTAAGACCTGTATCATTATTACTTTTATTTCTGCTTGATCTTTGCTAGGTTTATGTTGTTATTGATGATTCTGCATGTCTTATGGATTAGGGTGTTACATTGGAAGCTTTCTCTAGGTATTCTTCTCTCTCTTCTCCTTTTTTTCTTTTATTTTCCTTTCTGTCTATTTCTCTTTTAGTCATTTATTACTATTCATTCTCTTTGGACCTAGATTGCTTAGAAAATTCCATTACCATGACAATTGGGCTGGAAAAATTACACTAATTATTGGACAATCCAAGAACTTTAAAAGACCCTATCCTGCTTCCTCTTTTGATTTTAAGATTTTTATGAAGCGCTGGTCCTGATAAATATTTACTGATTACTACCTTTCGATTTTAGGGCCTAAGACTTCATGTGTTTTAATTCACTCACAAGTGTTATACCCCTTGCCTAAAGATTTTGATGCCATGGTAAGTGTTAGATTCGATCTTGATAATCGACCATGATTATCCACACCTATGGTTAGCTATACCAGAGAGGTGGTTCATGCATTGGGCATCCTCCCTTCTGAGGTAAGGTGTTTGGTAACTTATATATAGATATTTTCATTGGAGCAATTGATAGATGTTATGATTGATTTTGATGATGTTCCTACCTTCTATTATGGTGTGATGTTACTTTGTTGTCAGGCTCATTGCTTATTGACACATGTTTGTGGTCCTATGATTATATATTATGGATTGTTCAGTTTTATGGATGGTACAAAATGGGGGTATAACCAGTTTCCTATGAGTATGGCTGAGATCATTAATAGTTTGGATGCACATCATAATTCCCCTACTCAGTATGGCTCTTTTTCACTTTTCCATCGGTAGCCTCATGCTTTTTCAGTTACATCCTTATATTTTAAGGTAGTATGTCCCTTATGGGTTTTCATACTAGCTTTTCTTATTGAAATATACATCCTTTCAGATTTTCAAGCATTTTTATGCCTTATGTTTGCTTGAGATGGATCCAACTCACCCAGTAACTTTTTTTTAGGTATGGGTTCATGAAAAACTACAGCTATTGTTAGGGCCTCCTCCTAGAGTTAGATGTACAAGCACCTACCCTATGAGTTACATCATAGTTCGATGCTTGAATCGAGTGTTTAAGTAAGTTCAGGATGTAGTTGATTGGTTACATCATTTGATGGATGGTGACATCAAATTAAGGTGTTCCTAGTTGCCTATTACTTATGGTGTCGAGGATGGGGAGTCAGGATATGTCCCTCTCTGTGGACTTTATTAAGCCATCTTTTATGTCATCCCCTATTATGTTCGCCAGTTTAGAGGTAGATAGGAAATTGTTAGGCATCCATTGGGCTTTCATAGAGGAATTCTCACTGCTCACTTCAAGATAAAGTATTATCAGAGGATCTAGACCTGACTTCCAGTGAGGACTGCCATTTTTGACATTGGTGCTCGTAACTTCATCACTTCTGACTTATACAAGTAGTGGGTTACCAATTCAGCTATCGATAATAGACTTTCACACTTGAGGCCCCTGCATGGAGAGAGATATATGATACTGATAGATTAGATTATGACATTTTTATAGATGATGTTTCTTGCTTTATTGAACATGTGGCAAAAACATGCTATTCTCATATACTTCGATGAGATTTATAAATACGTGCATAACATTTGTTTGTAATTTTGATATACATGATCATCATTTGATCTTATCTTAAAAAATATATTATTTAATCTCAGAACTAAATTTTGGTGAGCATCATAACTCCTATAACCAATTAGCCCTCTCCAGTTTTCTTGATTGATTATTTTCTCTCAAGCTCAAAATTATGCCCAGGATGCCTTTTTATATTTTTACCCTGGTGAAGAGCCCAATTTTAGCAAGGCTACAATTTTTTCTAGGTTTTAACTCATAGGGCATTTATTCTCTTTTTTATTCTTCAGCCATTGAACCTTTTCAATCTATCGATATTTATAAGTTCTTTGAATTAGTTGCCATCACTGTTTGATAAAATAGCATTGCCTTTGGATAGTAGCTTAAGCATAAAAGGTGTTTTCCATATGGGCCTGAATTTACCTTAGATATTTGGCATCCCTAGCCTCATCTATTTGAACACTAAGTCTCCCTCTTTTAGTTGGATACTTCTTAACCTTGTTTCAAAATGAATGAGCTAGCCTTTTTTAGTATACCTAATTATGATAATAAGCCCTCATTCTATCTTTATCTAGTAGGTTAAAGCTATGATAGTCTCTATCTGGTTAATTCTTCTTCTAGTATCTCCATTTCCAAGACAACCTTTAAAGATTGATGCTCAATCTCTACCATCAATACTACTTATGTTCTATAGACTAAAGAGAATAGAGTGGACCCTATCAAAGTTTTAGATGTTGTCTTATAACTCCATAGTGCAAAAGGTAGTTTATTAACCCAATCATTGTAAGCTCAAACCATTTTGGCCAGAATTCTCTTAACATTTTTATTGGCTGCTTTGACCACTTTATTTTCTTATGGTATGTAAGGAGAAGATTTGTGATGTTGAACCCCATACTTGATGAGTATCTATTTGGTTTCCCTTGAAAACTATAACCTATTATCTAATACCACATGGTGAGGTAACCCATATCTGCATATTAGATTCTTTTCGATGAACTTGGCCATATCACTTGGTGAAGTAATTGATGGCTACTATAATGAATCTATATCCATTTGAGTATATGGGTGGATCATTCCCATGATGTTTATTTCTCATGTAAAAAATAGCAATAGTGATGTAAGGTTGCATAGTTTTAAAATAGGTAAATGTCTTAATTCGGCATATTGTTGGCATAGCTGGCACTCTTTTACACGCTTAGAGCAATCAGTATCCATTATAAACTAAAAGAAACCTTATCTCATGATCTTCTTTGACAAAGCTACACCATTCATATGGGCTCGGCACACTCCCACATGAAATTCCTCCATCACCTTTTTTGTGTCTTTTTCATTTAATCACCTTAACTAGATTCCATCAGGCTATCTCTTGTAAAGCATTCCTTCTATGGTAATGAACTGATTTGATAACTTATGGATCATTCTTTAATCTTTTTTTGTAGCCTTTGTAGGAAACACATAATTGTTTAGGTAATTTTAGATGTTATAATACCAAGGCTTTCCATCATCCACCTTGATATCCATGACTTACTCTTTTCAAAGTATGGCTTGTCAAAACTCGAAATCAGCATAAGCTTTATAATTATCCCCTTTAGATTATCCAATATGGACATTACGGTAGCTAAGGCATCTGTAAGTTGGTTTTCCTCCTTAGGCATATAATCAAAAGTGTAAATCTCAAATTGGCTGCTCAAATCATTTAGGTATCTGAGATAGGGCATCAAGTGCTCTTCTTTCATCGACCATTCACCTTTTATCTGATAAATTACTAAGGATTCACTTTTGTAGTCTTTGGCCCTATAATTAGTAAAAATTCTAACCCAAATATGTAAGTTTTGTATTTTGCTTCATTATTGGTGGCTTGGTATCTTAATTTCTTGGCCAATTGTATTCTTTCTCCTTTTTGGGTAACTAAGATTACTCATACTCCTACTTCTTTATTATTCATAGCTCCATCAAAGTACATTTGCCATCTCTACACCTTTATACCCATAATGTATTCATCAAGAAATTTATAAGTTGATATGAGCCTAAATAGCTCATATTTAATCCATGTTTTGTTACCAAAATAATGTTTAGTTATATTAAATTATGCTAGAATTTGGTGTATTTAATGTTTTTGTCAAGTTTTGTGTATGTAGGAGAAAAATGGAGAAAAATGTGAAGGAGGAAGAGAGAAAAGATAGTATCACGAGTGCGATGGTGAAGTCAGGACGCGATGGGGTACGAAGAAGAGCAAAGGCAACATAAACATATTTTTGTTGAGTAACATATAATTAGCCAAAATCCTTTTCCAAACAAGAATCTATTTCTTTGTGTTACCCTTTTTGTGAAGAGAAATAAATTGCTATATCATTAGAAGATATTTTTTGTTAATATAAGCATGATGATATTTAAAATATGAGTTAAGTTCCCTTATTCTCTAGGTTTAATATTAGAATAAGGCTAGTTTCTAAAGGAAGAATGAAATAGGATGGAGCATAAAATGCACCTACAATTTAAAAAAAAACTAGTAGATAATGTGCCATTGAGAAGGGAATATGAATAATAAGTTACATCATGTGATGGTTAGATTCTTAAACATGTCTCTTATGATATGGTGATATTGTTTCTATTCACAATTTAAGCTACTTAAACCAAAAATTATCCTACCATAACCTAAGCCAAGTTATAACCCTCGTAAGACCCTTTTGATTTCATGTATCATTTTATACTAGTAGTGGATATGTTTACTAATTACAAGCTTATGGTAGGCTATGGTATGTTTAAGTAATGAGAAAAACACTAGCCCATAAACACATAGAGTGATTAAGTGCTTTAAGAATATAGTGTTTGAGTGAGAACTACTTTAGGCAATACTTAGTGTGAAATAATATTTACATGTGTTAAGATATTCAAGTTCTTAAGTTCACGCATTTTCATGTTTTGCAACTTTATAATTTTCCAAATGTGCAAGGTTGTTTAAGTTTAATGGATAATGGTTTTGTTTGAAAATTTGCATACTTGGGCTAAATTTGTGAAGAAATGAACGTTTCTGCATGTGATTTTCAAATATTTACCAAATATAAATGCGAGCTCCAAAAATTGTACGTTTGTGTTCTTTGCTTGTTCGTTAGGTTTTGCTTGGGGATAAGCAAAAGTTTAAGTGTGGCAGTTTGATATGAGCCTAAATAGCTCATATTTAATCCATATTTTGTTAACAAAATAATATTTAGTTATATTAAATTGTGCTAGAATTAGGTGTGTTTGATATTTTTGTCAAGTTTTGTGTATGTAGGAGAAAATTGGAGAAAAATGTGAAGAAGGAAAAGAGAAAAGATAGGGTTGTGAGCGCGATGGTGAAACCAGGATACGATGGGGTGCAAAAAAGAGCAAAGGCAACAGCACTAGGAAAGAGCAAGCAAAAGAATGGAGCATGATCTGTCATGAGTGCGACAGGTGCCGCAATCATGACAGATTGAGGTTGAAAATAGTTGAACTTGAAAAGTCACATAAAAGGGCACCAAACTTTACCAAGGGTTGCATACCTATGGAGGGGTACTTGAAGGGACTTGATGCTTGGAAAATTATATATCTCTTGGAAGTTATTTAAAGAAGAATAGGAATCATTTGATAGATTAACTCTTTATTTTTTCTAACTTTAAAACAATAGTTTTACTTTTTCGTTTAGTTTATGTTTTGAAGAAGAGACTTACAAAGAAGTTGAATCATCATTCATGAGTAAAGGATGAGAATTCTTTTACTTCATTTCTTGTTACTTTCCTTTTTTGTTATTATTATGAATACTTTTTAAGAATTTGAATGTCGTTATTCATATTTAATCATTTCTCTTTCATTTATCTTATTATATAGAATTTGCTATTAAAACTTTATTAGTATCATTATAAGTTAAGGAAAAATACCTTATATGGAAATTCCTTCTTTTAAAATCAACAAAATGGTTCTAAGTAAGAGAGTTGGCAAAAACAACCTCTTTCTGATAGTTAATAGAAAATTTATTATCAAAGAATAGTTTGAGAGATCGCATTTGGAGATAATTGTTATAGGTTGTTTTTTATTCTTTGAATATGTGTTTATGTAATTCAAGTCTAAATGCAATAGCTGCGATTTAGAACCATAAATGCATGTTTAAGGCATAATCTAGTCTAGATATGAGAGCTGCGACATAGAACATTATTCCAACTTGGCTTGCATGATAAAGATTGAATTATAAATAAGAGAACAATATCAAATTCCATACTTATGTATATGTTATATTCATCATACTCATAAGTCTTTTTGGATTATCATTAAAGTAAAATAATATTTAGTTTAGAGTAGTAAAGTATTAATTTTAACTATCAAATTAATGATCATTATCAACGAGATAATAATTAAGTAGTAATAGTGAGTGATATTAATCAACATTCTTTGTGGGATTGACATCTTTTGTACTGAGATTAAATAAACATTTGTTTGTTAAGTTAATATCAAATATGAAAGCTTTAAAATCATAATCATGCAAAATGAAATGAAAAGAAACATCACACAAGTAAGCAAAATTGTTCATCTCATTAATATAATAAAAAGGGGAAACATTGTTTTCATGAAAAGTTTTGGAACATAAACAACATCAACAAAAGTGTCTTTTTTGATCTTGTCAGCATCAAATGCCTCTTCAATCTTCGGACTGGTTTTGGATGATTCATCAGATTTCATCTTCCCTTTGCCTTTCAACTGGGTGGCAACTAGCCTCTCTATTAGAACGTTCTTTTGTGCTTCTTTATCCTAGGATAAATGGTGCAACAGGATCTCTTCATCCCAAAAACCCTCAACTGTCTTGATGATCCTTTTGTCCTAGTTAAAAACATCATTAAACAACTCAAATCTCAGCACTAGCTCACCTTTTATCATCCGAGGCTCATTTTCTGTATAATACAAGCAAAGATCTGAAGCTAGCACAAAGCTCTGAGAAATATGAGGGATCCCTTTCATTGTTTCCTTTTCTTTACCCTTCTTACTAGGACTTATAAAGCCTAACCCTTTCTTGTTCTTCTCACCTTTAGTAGCTACACCAGTCTGAGTTCCTTGAGAATTCTTACCTAAACCAGCACCATATAATGAATTCATATTTTTAAGCATATTAATCACTTGAGGACTATTAAGGAAGCTATCTTTATTATCTTCATCCTAAATAACTATCGCGTGAAACTCATTAAATGGTTGTTTGGCTATTTCAAGCATAGACACCTTATTCTCCCTTGCTGCTTTGATAGTGACCACTTATCCATAATGGGGGATTTTAATCATCTAGTGCAAGGTGGATTGCACTCCTCTTAGCTTATGAAACCATAGCCTTCCAAGAAGTATAGAGAAGTTTGCTAGGATAGATAACACTACAAAATCAACTTATGTTTCAATAAGCCCTATCTTCACTATAGCCTTAAATACCCAGTACCCTGCCTATTAGAATTATCATATGCAGAAATAGTTAGATCAAACTTACTCAACATGTACTCATTTAATCCAAAAGCCAAGATTACCATTAAAGGATATATACTAATGGAAGATATGTCATCTACCATCACACAAGCCTTATGTTTTCCATTAACCTTTGCCTTGATGTAGAAAGGACAATTATATTTCCTTCACTCTGCAAGCAAGTTAGCATCTGGATATACCATGTTCTCCCCGATTCCTCCTCTAACAAAGTCTAACAATTCAGAGGGCGAGATAGTGGTAGCAACGATAGCCTCGCTTAAAGCATTTACCAACTTCTATCTGTGCAAAGGGGACTATCTCCATAAACCTCAAATATCTATTTAAGCTTGTGTCTTTTTTAATTGTTTAATGATTTGATCATGCTCAAATTCCTTTTTGCAAGTATGGTAGCTGGAGCTGGTTGCCTTTCAATTTTTAGGGCCACTCTTTTACTTTTTATGACCATCTTGACTTACCTCTCTTCGTTTACTTCTTCCTCATGCTCACTGGTTAAGCTCCAGATATCAATGGGCATTAAAGTCCCTTTGTCCTCACTTTTTGTAGGAGTATCACAATAGTCAATTGTAGAAACTAGCCAATTTTCCTCAACTTGCTTTTTTACTTTATGGCTGGAGCAATTAATGGCCAAATACTCATTCCTATACAAATCGTGCATCACATACCACTCAGGTAAACTTGACCCAATCATGTACACTAGAGGAGGCATGACATTATAACCTTTTTTCTTCTTTTTATCCCTATTTTTTGTGTCTGAAATCTACTTGCTATCTATCAAATCTTCAATTTGTTCATCAAAGTGCAGTTAAAACCAATCAAATGCCCTATATGCTGATGATATGCATAGTATTGGTCTTCCCGATGTTAAGGAAATCCCTAACTATTTATAGGTCTGGATAGTAAAGGCTTAAGCTTCCCTTCCTTAACTAATTTATTCAAAATCTATGATGGCAATTTCCCTAAATCAAAATAAACCCTCTAACTAGCCTCTATAGCAAACACTTATGTGGTCTTTCCAACCTTATTCTATCCGCTATTGTTGCCACTAGCCTTGTTATTGCTGAAATTGCTTCTTACATTCTCACTACTTGCCCTTCTACCCAGATACTCTCCTTTAGCTCCTATAGTTATATCCTTCATAGATTCTTAGTCTTTTAGACCTTTCACCTTCAAACCATCTCTCAAATACATACTTGCATTCCTAATAAGCGATCTTATTTGATCAACTATGTTAGGCTTCCTTTTCATTTCCATCACCATATTCCTCCACCGAGTGAGGCACTCATGGAAAGACTTATCATGATTTTGCTAGAGTAACTTAAGGTCCTTTAAGGTGACCTCCATCATTGTGCTACAGTCATATTGTTTAAGGAACTCCTTAGTTAGTAGGTCTTAATCTTCCTTTATTCAAGTATCTAACTTGTAATACCCATCTTTTATGAGCCCAGTCAAACTTAAACAAAAATACTTTACTTTCTGCTTATTGGATAAGGTGATTCCCTTCATGATCAGCATATACTATTTGATATATACTGAAGGATTTGAGGTACCATCAAACTTTGGCAAATTAGGCATCTTAAACCTTTAGAGCAATGGCTCATCTCTATCTAAGTCCCTATCTTCAGGTTTCATCCCTTTACAAGTAGATAATAGCCTAGATATAGCTTCAATCTTTTCCTCTATCTTCTTTAATGCTAAATCCCCAGCACTAAGACCCTTTATCATCATGTTCATCATTGGAAAACATAATCCTTATCCTTTTCTTCTATGAAATTGTACTTTGGATCATCCCTCTTTTCCTTTTTAAGTGGGTTTTGAAGCACAGTAGTATCAGCTGCAGCAGCGTTTGCAACATGAATTATCTCCGTTGTCCTATGAACGAGTGTTACAGGCTAAGCTTTGACATTAGGTGCTATATAAGCCATAATCCCACCGATCATATATGAGATTCTTTCTTCAAACTCTTATAGATGTCTATGGTCCAAGTCATCCCTCATTATCAAAGGTCCAATAGAAGTAACATTTACCTTTTCCCTTAGAATTGGAAACCTTATGGTGTTGTCATCAGTCACCCTTCTAGTCTCATTTCCCCCTTTAATCTCATTAGCTTTGTCATTTGCCATTTTTGAACTTATTTCTCGATCATTTTTTGATAATTAACCCTGAAGTCAACTCAAAATTGACTTTTAAATCCAAATCTAAACATGAGTTTAATCTCAGTAATTAGAATATAAATCTCGTAACTAAGCATCCATCCAACCCTCTAAACCACCTAAATGAGTATATGATGGTTGCAATAATTAAAAGGTAGGAGTGATTCGTAGTAAATGATACATGGGTATGAAGTATACGTGTTAATTTAATGCAATTCATGATTTTGTTAGACGTTAATCACAACCACGTATAATTATAGAAATAGCCTTCCAATCTCATTACTCCTACATAAAGGGTCATGCGATCTCTTTCCTAGGCGAGAGTAACCCATGGGTCAAAAGGGTACCCAATGGATATGCATGGTGCATAACAAAAAATTGGCAGCATAACGTCTCTAATTTAAAGTGTAGGCAAATGGGTTTTGCCCATTATATATTTTGACTAAATCATACAGATCAAGTTAGGCCTACCCCGGATTGCAACCTTTGACTGGTACCCTCTTAATTTGTTCGAGTTTGGCAAATACATAAAGGTCCACATAACAAAGTGAAAGATTATTATGGTTATACAACCTAGGGAAATTTGCTATTGTCATTACATGGGCTTAAGCCGAGGGTAATGAAACTTTAGGGCTATCCAAGTATGGTCCCTGCTAATAGGTCTAGCTCATCATGAGTATAACGACTGATGGATCACTTTTTTATATACCATTCAATACTAGGCTTGGGCTGGTGGATCTCTTTGACACCTTCCAATATTGAGTGAATATATGGCATGCTTACTATAACACTGGGGCTAAAAAGGGATGCCTAACTTAATTCTAAGGCTCTAAGAGAATGCAAGATATGCAATTCAAAAAAGAGATAGATTAACAACAAAACTTAATTATAAATAACTTAACCAAAATGCTTTTTGAAGCAATATTTCTTTATCCCATTGGAGTCACCACTATGATACATGCTGAAGCCTTTGGTCATTTTTGAGTTCACTATCGGAGGCCTCTTTTAAGGTTCAAAATCAAATGAGGCTCACTTTTATCATAAACGGGAATAATAAGAAGGGTAAAGTCCAATTCACTATTGACACTCAACCCATTAAAGCATCTACAAGTGGCCTCAAATAGGTAGGTGTAATGGACTTACCACCCAATAAAACATGTGAAATTGATTTTTGACCTTGTTTTAATGCTCGATTAGAGACTATTGTTCAAGATATCCCTCTTATTAGGCATTTTGATTAGGTTTTGATTTATAATTAAGTTTAAGATTAATCCCCTCCCCTCTCTCACACAATACATTTACGATCAAAAAATAAGTAAGCATCCTAACCAAGTAAAAAAAAGTAGTAAATAAAGTACCACTTAAATTATTACATAAGCAAACTATCTCAAAGAATAATACAGAATAAGACCAATGTACATACATATATATAATGGGAAGTTAATTCAGATTAGGAACATTGGTTCCCTCATGCATATTTACAAAATACCTTTATTGTGGATTTAAGTTAAAAAAAATTGGATATTGGTTCATATTTCATAAGAAAGGCCAATTTGTTTGATAGAAAATGATTTAAGTGCCTTTTTTATTTTAATATTCTTGAAAAATCCCTTTTTCGTACTAGCTACCACAACCTAAAAATTAATAAATCCAAAATAAATAATAAACAATAAAAATGGCAAAAATAAAGAATAACAAAATAAATGAAATGGGGTAAATGATATAATCGAGGATGAAGCAGATGGTCAACTTAGGGCTATGCAGAAAAAATAGAATCCTCCAAAAATCACAAAGGCATCAATTACTCAAAAAATCACATAAAATCGATTAGTATTCACAAATGAAAATAATAAAATAATTACAAACTTAACTATACTGAAATAATTTTAAGTATAAAATCATGTCAAATAATGCATACATATGATAAGAAATAATTAAAGGGAATAAAAGATATAAAAAAGAATATAATACGTGCAGAAAATTAAAAAAAAAATACCCAAGGATAGACCAAGGGAAATGAGGGATGGACTGGTGGAGGCAAGGGATAGACTAAGGGTCAGGCCTGAGGATGTCTCGTTTTTTAAGTGACAGAGGGTCATTCGTTAGTCTATCCTTTCGTCTATCATCCCTTGATAAAATAAAAAAATAAAGAAAGGCAACAATAATGAAAACAAATCATACATAAATGATTCCTAACTTCACCATGCATTTATATAACTTAAATCGCATCATAACGTATTTTTATAATGAAATACACATAACATACACAAAAAATCATGCATTTAAAGGATTAAATAGACCAGAAATCAAGCTTTACACATACAACAAGGGGGAAATAGAATAGGACCCATATGCCACTATCATGTTAAACAACCTATATAAAATCATATCTTATACACATATGCATATTATTCAAGTATAATGATTAAAATGTACCAATATGCATAAAAAAATCATGTGATCATGTAAATCAAATTCTAAAGAAAGAAAATAAAAAGGTCTAGAATATTACCCTCAGGAGATATTCTAACTCTATAGTGATTATAGTCTATGTAATGTTCCAAACTATACCTTGATAAACATTTGTAGGTGTAATCGGTGTTAGAGAGTATGCCCTAGAGCCTATGTAAAAGGGATGTATTTCATATGTATAAATTCGTATTCTTAATAAAATGCATCATTCATTTATTAATGCTATGTTTAAATACATGAGTTTGTAAATCATAAATTAATAAATGAAGTCCTAGATATTATAAACATAGTACAAAGGCAATTATGAAAGTGTTCATGATATGAGATGTTTATTGCATGCAAATGTGTTAATATCTAAATATCCCTAGTCATAGAATTAACAAGACAGGATATTGTTAATTCAGACAGATTAGGACATGTTATGTTTCTTGAATGGTTTAAGCAGTGGTTCTCATAACTGTGATCATCGAAGATAATCAAAGCTAACATGTGGATGTTTGTTAGAAGAACAAGTTTATTGGAGACCTGCAAAGTTAATCATCACATGGATATTAAATCTATGTCAGTGATGAATCTCTTCATAGCAGTTGTGCAAGTATCCTTAGACTTGAGATCACCAAAGTTATCTTAAGTAGCAAGTAATATACTTTGGCTCCATAACTAAACATTTCCAACTGAATATTTCCCATTTAATTTTTTATAATTTTTTCAAAAATTATATATTTTCTATTTTCATTCAAATATATATACATCTAAAAATATAATAAATATTTTCATTTCATAGATCAAAAAGGAAAAGTTACAAAATATCCTTATGTTTTCCAAATGTATTGTAAACACAAAATGAAACTTATAAGTAATAAAACTAAAAAAAACTACATAATTACATGCAAAATAAAACCTTTTGTGCTTAATTTCTCTATTAAGTAATAGAATTAAAATTCCTACACCTCATCTAAACATTCTTGACTCTTCTTTTGGAAATCCACAAACTACTGGAGTTAGATAAAGATAAGACAATATATCAAAATGCCAAACAAATGCAAGCATAGTAAGAAACTTTCAAATAAAATGGAAAATAAGTGTTGGAACTATTAACATAAACTCTCTTTAAAATTACCATATGGAACCAAACTAATATTCAAGCAAAATTGAGATCGTAAGGCTTAACAACAACAGTAACACAAAGATAATTCCATCATTTTTTTCTTGAAAACAGCTTATTGCATCATTCTTGGACTCATAAACTAGTAATAAGATTTAGTATAAGAATAGTAAAATGCCTACCAGCAATAGAATTACTACAAATACTGAATTAATTATAAAATCTAATCTAAGAACATTAAAATAAAAAGACATATAAAGAAACCATATACAGTAAAATCAAAAAGTAAAAAGAAGAAAAAGAAATAGCCACCTTATTATAAAGGATGAAAAATAGCAATAAAACCCACAGAGAATTCCATAGAGAGAATCGAAGTAAGAAAAAAATTAAATCAATGTCTTCCTATGTATATTAAACATCTATCACAGTTGCTAAAATTATATTACAAATAGAAAAAGAACAAGAAAGGTATGTAGTTTAAAGAGCTCCTTACTCTCTCAGAGATGGTAATAAGCCCAGAATAAGAAGCAAAAAAGTGAGCAGAGTGTTTGTTTGGTATTGTAACCCAACAAAAATTGGCCTCAATCAAGTGACTAACCCAATAAGCATTACTAATAAACCCTAAAACCAATCAAAACAAAATAATTAAAAAATGTTGAGGACAAACCATAAAAGTTTCTTAATGCCCCAAAATAACATCGATTATGAAAACAAAAGCAAGTAGAATGTTAATTCAATCAATTAAAGCTATTAGAACAAAGGTAATCAGCCCAAAATAAGAAGCAGAAAAGTGAGCAGAGTGTTTGTTTGGTATTGTAACCCAACAAAATTGGCCTTAATCAAGTGACTAACCCAATAAGCGTTACTAGAAACCCTAAAACCAATCAAAACAAAATAATTAAAAAATGTTAAGGCCAAACCATAAAAGTTTCTTAATGCCCTAAAATAAAATCGATTATGAAAAAAAAAGCAAGTAGAATGTTAATTCAATCAATTAAAGCTATTAGAACAAAGGTAATAAGCCCAGAATAAGAAGCAGAAAAGTGAGCAGAGTGTTTGTTTGGTATTGTACCCAACAAAATTGGCCTTAATCAAGTGACTAACCTAATAAGCATTACTAATAAACCCTAAAACCAATCAAAACAAAATAAATAAAAAATGTTAAGGCCAAACCATAAAAGTTTCTTAATGCCCCAAAATAAAATCGATTATGAAAAAAAAAGGCAAGCAGAATGTTAATTCAATCAATTAAAGCTATTAGAACAAAGATAAACAATGACTGTTGATTTATCAAAATATAATCAATAACAAAAGTGCAGTAATCAGTTTAGCTATAACTAAGAATTTATCCATCAAATTTTTGCAAAGTTTATGAGCAAAAATATACTTAAATTAGTTTACATATAGCTATTTTAAATTTGTCCATTGAATTTGAAAATAATTGCTAATAAATTCTATATTCTATCCTTTATCTTTTTATAGAGGACCTATAAACCCAAGCAATGTTCCCATTTGTTAAGTCTAGCTAAATACTAGTATAACACCTATCATCACAGCTCTATCAATATTTCTGTTAGAGAGTATGCCCTAGAGCCCACGTGAAAAAAAGGGTATGTATGTATATATATATATATATATATATATATATATATGTTGTTAATGAAAGGCATCATTTATTTATTAATGCTATGTTTAAATACATATGTTTGTATATCTTAAATTACTAAATGAAGTCCTAGATATTATAAACACAGTGCAAAGGCAATCATGAAAGTTTTTTATGATATGAGATGTCTATTGTATGCAAATGTAATAATATCTAAATATCCCTAGTCATAGAATTAACAAGATAGGACATTGCTAATCTGGATAGACTAGCATATTTTATGGTTCTTGAATAGTTTAAGTAGTAGTTCTCATAATTGTGATTATGGCATATGATCAAAGCTAATATGTGGATGCTTGTTAGAAAAACAAGTTCATTGGGGACCTACAAAGAAAATCCTCACATAGATATTAAATTATATCAGTGAAGAATCTCTTCATAGCGGTTGTACAAGTATCCTTAGGCTTGAGATCACCAAAGATATCTTAAGTAGTAAGTGATATACTTTGACTCCATAACTGCTTACTTCTAACTAGGGGTGAACATAGTTAGGAGTTTGGGTATATCATGACCTACTCGAAGATAGTTGAGTAATCGATAAAGGATTCACCATCCCAAATTTATTAAGGAAAGTTATCTCGTATGATTCTATAATTGCATTGTTCAAAGAAGCTTTGTCCATAGTGATATGCCAAAATGGATAGGGATCCATAAAGGGCATTTTAGGAACAGTGATTAAATTAATAGAATATGTATAATTAGATTAACATGAGTTGACATAAATCTATACTCAAAATCTAATTGAGATAAGAGTGGTGAAATGAATAATTGCACGGTAATTATTTCCATGGAAGGGTATAGTCAGAACCACTTGACTTTCCTGACGTTTGGGTAGTCATAATGCTTAGCTAGAGGCCGCTGATGACATTTATAATAGTGTATGATAAATATCAATAAGTGATTGATAAAATGATTTAAAGACATTTAAATCATATGAGTTTTGAATAGAACTTTTAATTACATATTATAATGCCAAAATGGACAAGAACTTAATAGATCACACACATACAGAGTAAATGATAAAATGGTAAAATGACAAGGATAATAATATTTGATATTATTATGGTAGAAGAGAAATAAATATGAGAATAATTAATTAAAGAGTTTAATTAATTATACACAATTAGAAATATTCACATAACTTTTTAGAAATATTCTACAAAATGGACCTAATTGAAATATTATATTTCATAATTAATTATTGGACTATGTTATAGGACTAATATAATAATTAATAAGTCCATTGGATAAATAATTAAAGGCCCAGGGTTTTGGTTTTAGCATAAAAGCCCACCGGAAGATGGCTTATATGAAAAACTCATATAGAAGGCCTTGGAGGACTAATTTTTTGACTAAAATAAATTAAATATATTTCATAAGTGTTATGGAGCCTATATATTTAATTTAGATGGATTTAGAATTAATTTTTGTAATTAAATCCAAGTGTATACATAAAGGGCCTAGTTTATAGATTTTGTGTAGGGTCCTTTATGAAAGGAATTAAATTGGATTTTTCTTATTCTCATTAATATATATATCAAATATTTATGGTAAGATCAGATATATTGGTTAAAAATTTTAATTTTTTCTTATACATGTGATGTATGTAACCGATTAATACCCAACATGGTATCAAAGCCATGATTTTGCCATGAATCTACAATTCTATATTATTTACGGAATAGCTTTATTTTTTTAGTTATTTATTTCATGAACTTTAAAATATCAGATTTGGTTGTTCATGAATACTAAATATTGATTTCTAGATGTATGTGATTAAATAAATCAAATGGAAGAAGAAGAAAATGATTCTTTAATGTAAAGAATCGTTTTCTATGCATGGAGAAATTCTTTCAATATAGTTAAAGGGCTGTTCTAAATGAAAATTTTAATTGATCCACTCTAAAATTATTTTGATGATAATGTTAGAGAGTATGCCCTAGAGCCCATGTAATAGGGATGTTTTTCATATGTATAAAATTGATATTCTTAATAAAAGGCATCATTCATTTATTAATGTTATATTTAAATACATGAGTTTGTAAATCTTAAATTAATAAATGAAGTCCTAGATATTATAAACACAGTGCAAAGGCAATCATAAAGGTTTTCATGATGTGAGATGTCTATTGCATGCAAATGTGTTAATATCTAAATATCCTTAGTCATAGAATTAACAAGATAGGACATTGTTAATTCGGATAGACTAGCACATGTTATGCTTCTTGAATAGTTCAAGCAGTGGTTCTCATAACTGTGATTATGAAAGATAATCAAAGCTAACATGTGGATGCAAAGATAATCCTCACATGGATATTAAATCTATCTCAGTGAGGAATCTCTTCATAGCGGTTATGCAAGTATCCTTAGATTTGAAATCACCAAAGTTATCTTAAGTAGCAAGTGGTATACTTTGACTCCATAACTGATTACTTCCAACTGGGAGTGAACATAGTTAGGAGATTGGGTATATCATGACCTACTTGAAGATAGTTGAGTAATTGACAAAGGATTCACCATCCTAGATTTAATAAGTGAAGTTATCTCGCATGATTCTATAATTACCTTGTTCAGAGAATCTCTGGCCATAGTAAAATGTCAAGATGGATAGAGATCCATGGAGGGCATTTTAGGAACAATGGTTAAATTAATAGAACATACATAATTAGATTTATATGAGTTGACGGAAATCCATACTCAGAATCTAATTGAGATAAGAGTGGTGAAAGGAGTAATTGCACGGTAATTGTTTCTATGAAAGGGTACAGTCAAACCACATGACTTTCCTGACATTTGGGTAGTCATGATGCCTAGCTAGAGGCTAATCATGACTTGTATAATGATGTATCAAAATATCAATAGAGATTGATAAAATGATTTAAAGGAGTTTAAATCATGTGAGTTTTGAATAAAGCTCACAATTACATATTATACTGCCAACATGGACAGGAACCCAATAGGTCACACACATGTAGAGAAAAGGATAAAATGGTAAAATGACAAGGATAATAATATTTGATATTATTATGGAGGTAGAGAAGTGAATATGATAATAATTAATTAAAGAGTTTGATTAATTATAATCAAATAAAATTGTCCTCGAAACTTTTGAGAAATGTTATGTAAATTGGACCTAATTGAAATAATGTATTTCATGATTAATTATTATTTTCTTATAAGTATTATAGGACTACTATAATTGTTATAGGATTGTTATAATAATTAATAAGTCCATTGGAAGAATTATTAAGGGCCAGAGGAATGAAGCAGTTGGCGAAAGCCCTTCTGTAAGGGCCACATGCCAAGTCCAGAACAGAAGGACTTAATGGCCTATTTCATGCACCAAATTAATTTATATATGTTACATAAGTGTTATGGAACTCACATATTTAATTTGGTTGGATTTGGAATCCATTTGGGAATTTAAATCCAATTCGTTGCACAAAGGGCCTAGTTTGTGGATTTTGTGCATAGTCTTTTATGAAAAAGGTTTAAATTGGATTTAATTAAGCCCAAATGATTATAATTAATTCCAGAAGCCCAATTAATAATTCTCCAACAATTTTAAAGAGCCCAATCTCATTAAGGAGTTGGAATTTTAACCTAACTATAAAAGGCCAACTAATGAGAAATTAGGGTTAAGTGATTAAAACAAAAAGAAAGTCTTTTTCTCTAATCTCTCTCTCTTTTTTATACCAACTCCAAGCTAGCTTCTTGGAATTTCGGCCAGCCCTAGTTAAATACCAATTTTTTGGTTCAATTTATCCCTTTCTAGTGTGGATTACTCGTTGGAGGTGTTCGATTTTGGACACTATGGTTTGCGACAACCCGGTACGAAGTAAAATCAACTGTTCAACAAAAATCAAAGGTGATTTTTCTTATTCTTATATAGTTATATTGTGTATTCATGGCAAGATCGGATCTAATGGTTAAAAAATTTTAAAATTTCGCTCATGCATGTGATGCATGTAACCATTAAAATCCAATAGATAATTTATGTGCTTAATATGTGATATTAATCTATAGGATCAAACAAAATTAAAATCGACAAGTTTTGCATGAAAACTATTTTAATCGAAAAGTTCAATAAATTGGTGTTTTTCATGTGTTCTTGGTAAGTTCATGTTTAGAATAATTTTTAATCTTCTAAATATGATATATTTGATGTATTAATGTGTCTTTAATTAATTTGATTAATTAAAATAGGTCTTGAATTAATTTGATTAAATTTAATTCATTAAAGCCACCTAATGGGTTTAATTATGTTTACATGTTTAATTTAAATTAGTAAATAACTTGGTGGGCCTAAGGAGCTTATTTAAATTAAATATTATAGACTTTATTTGAGTTTATTAATGGGTTTTAAGGGTTGGAGTGGGCTTGGCTTATTCCAAAGGCACATATGGTCCAAAAGATACAAAACTAGTTTGTGTGTGAACACACTTTTGGGTTTAAATTGTAGGTTTCGGCCTACCCATTATTTTAAGCCCAAAATTGATTCTTTAATTATTTAATGTCATTAATTAATTAAATAATTAATTAATAATCAATTGGATTGATAATTAAGGCAAGAACACATGCATGCAAAAAGGTTGCCTAAAATAGAAAGTTTCCAAAATGGAAAAAGTTTCCTAATTTGATCACGTTATTAAAATAACTCAAAAGTAATTTTCAACAATTGAAACATAGTTTGTATTCCATTATATGGTTTTAATTTATGCATTATAAATGCATATAAGGGTGTATGATTGGTATTATAGATAGTTATGGACAAGGCCCAATGTGATTGAGCATAATGCATGTTTTGGCCCTTTAAGGACTTTCATGTTCTGGCCACTTATTTTGATTTGTATTTTATTTTCAAATTGTAATATGTAATTAGATTATTTAGATTAGAGTTAGAGATAGATATGGAGATCACTATTAAGGAGCAAGATGTGCTACATAGAGATCCAACAAGATTGAAGATAATGTAACTATTTATATTTGTTTGAATCATGCATATTGCCTAGGTTTGACCTTTTGATTTCCCTCTTGGCTCGGGGAGGTCAATATAGTAAAGTCCATAACTATGCCATATTTGTATGATTATATTTATGCAATAGATATAGGATACATACCAATGTATGCCAACCATATATGATGAGACTTAATTGACTAAAATCCCTCAAAACTAATACTAAGGTATATAAGCTTTTCATTAATTTGATGAGAACCAAAGTTCTTTATAGTATGGGTTATTGACCATAGTTAAGCTCACATTATATCAAATATGTTCAAATTTAATTAAATGGGTCATCTTAGCTAGCCCATTAGCTTGTTGACCACAGTCAATGCTAATGGTTCTAGAGGCAAGATTAGGGAATGCATATATGATATGCATGTAACAAGAGTTGATAACCTAATAATCCAATAGTTGTGTAAAGACATAATTGGTATAAAGATACCTACCTTTCAAGGGTATGAAGTTTGACTTATTGACCATAGTCAAGGTTAAATTTCATATCAATGATTGGATATTAGCTCACTAAGAAAACCATCGAGTTTTCTCGGATTATATAATGAGGGCTATAGATTTGCAATAAAATAGTGAGAGTAAATAGATTAATTAAAGACCTAATTAATGCATACATATATATGAATAAACTCTCATATGTTTTTCTTATTCGCATATAGGTTATCATCATGAACACATCAAACATAAACCTACGATCAATCTTGGATAACAAGCTAGTTGGCAGCAATTATATTGACTGGATTAGACAAGTGAGAATTATTCTCAGAGCTGAAAAGATCCATTATGTCTTAGATAAAGATCCACCACTAATTACATCAGATGATACCATTGATAAGATCAATGGCATTTATCATAAATACATGGAGGATAGTGAAGCAGCGGTATGTCTAATGCTGGGTGCTATGTCCTCAGAGCTTCAAAAGCAACATAAGATGATGGACGCTAGAACCATTATTTTGCATGTAGAGGAGCATTATTGTTCTCAAGCTAGAACTGAGTAATATGAGATTGCTCGAGCTCCATTTAGCTACAAAATGGTGGAAGGAACTTCGACTACTACTCATGCATTAAAGATGCATGAATACATTGAGCATTTGAGTAGACTTGGTTATGTAATGGATAATGATCTATACATAGATTTAATCTTGTACTCATTGACTCCAAGTTTTTCACCTTTCGTGCTTAACTTCAACATGAACAAAATCCAAGTAACTATTCCTGAGTTAATCAATATGCTCAAAACAGCTAATGGATCCTTCAAGAAGGATTCAAAAAGTGTCATGGTTGTCACTTCTGCTAAAGGCAAGAAGCAGAAGAATAAGATGATGACCAAGGCATAGCCAAAGCATGGTGGAATTTCTAAGAAGAAGGTTGCCAAGAAGGAGAATCTCAAAGGAACTTGCTTCCACTATGGGAAAGATGGTTATTGGAAGCGTAACTACAAGGCCTATCTAGATTCTCTCAATGAGACGAAGCAAGCTGATGCTTCTACTTTAGGTATTCATATGGTTGAAATAAATACTTATTCTATTGCTTTAAAACAATCTTGGGTATTAGATACCAGATGTGGATCTTATTTGTGTAATGATCTACAGGGGCTTAAAAGTAGTAGAAGAGTTGGAAAGGCAGAAATATATCCACAGTCAGCTACTAGACAAAATATGTCTACAACAGCTATGATAACTTATCATTTACCTCTTCCATATAGATTAATACTGGAGTTAAATAATTTTTATTATGTTCCAGCATTTTCTAAAAAGTATTATTTCTTTCAGTTGTTTATTAAACGATTATGACATTTCTTTGAAGGAGGAATGTTGTTACATCTTTTAGAACAATATATTTTATGCTAATGCTATCATTGAGAATGGTATATTTATTCTTGATTTAATTAAAGAAGTGCATAATATGGATACCAAGAGAATGAAACAAGAAAATCTAAACACCTCATATTTATGTTTAGGCCATATAAATGAGAAACGCATGAGCAAATTACACAAGTCAGGTGATTTGGGATCATTTGATTATGAATCATTTGATACATGTGAATCTTGTTTATTAGGAAAAATGATAAGAAGCTCCCTTTATTGGCAAAGGAGAACGAGCTAGAATGATTTTGGACTTAATACATTCAGATGTATGTGGTCTAATGACTACACATGCCAGAGGAGGTTACTCCTACTTTCATAGATGATTACTCCTAGTTTGGATATATCTATCTAATGAAATATAAATCATAAGCATTTGAAAAGTTCAAAGAATTTAGAAATGAAGTAGAAAAGCAACTTGAAAAAAGTATTAAGACACATAGATTAGATCGAGGTGGAGAATACTTAAGCCAAGAATTTCAAGATTATCTTAGAGATAATGGGATTTTATCTCAATGGACTCCACCTTATACACCATAACATAATGGTGTATCTGAGAGGAGAAATCAAAAACTATTAGATATGGTTCGATTCATGATGAGCCGTTCAGACTTGTTTAAGTACTTTTAGGGATATGCATTAGAAACTATTGTTTATATGTTAAACAGAGTTCTTAGTAAATCTGTTAATGTTTCTCCATATGAGATATAGAATAACAAGAAACCTATACTTTCTGATATGAAGGAATAGGGTTGTCCTGCTTATGTAAAGATGATAATGTCAAACAAACGAGATGTTAAGTCTGACAAATGCTTATTTATGGGATATCCAAAAGAAATATTTAGATATTATTTCTACCATCCCTTAGACCAAAAGGTGTTTGTTTCAAGGCATGTTATCTTCTTATATTGAGAGTTTCTCCTATGAGAGGACAGTGAGAGTAAAATTGAAGTTGGTGAAGTTCAAGACCCATAAATAGAAGGTTATCAAAAGATTAAACCCGAGACTGAATCTAATAATGATGAGATTATAGTTGAACCTAATTATATACAAAATCATAGAAGATCTACTAGGATGAATTCTATCACTATGAGATATGGATTTTATATTGATTTAGATAGAGATTTAACTGTAGTAGAGGACAATGAGCCTATAAGCTATCAAGAAGTCTTGAACAGTTCAAAATGTGATATATGGCTTAAGGCTATGCAGTCTGAAATGGACTCCATGTATGAGAACAAAGTATGGACTTTAGCTCAACCACCTAAAGGGATAAAACCCGTAGGGTGCAAATGGGTCTTTAAAAAGAAGACCGATATGAAAGGTAATATAGTTACCTATAAAGCTTGCTTAGTAGCAAAAGGTTATCGTCAAAGAGAAGGAATTGACTATGATGAAACCTTTTCTCCTATAGCGATGCTTAAGTCTGTAAGAATAATTTTTGCCATTATAGCTCATTATGATTGTGAGATTTCGCAAATGGATGTGAAGATAACTTTTCCAAATGGAAATCTAACTGAGGATGTGTATATGACACAACCAGAAGGGTTCACATTAGGAGATGGTGAAAAGGTATGCAAGCTTTAAAGATCCGTTTATGGATTAAAGCAAGCCCTAAGAGCTGGAACATACGATTCAATGAGATAATCAAAGAGTTTGGTTTCTCACAGAATAAAGATGAACCTTGTGTGTATAAAAGGGTCAGTGGGAGTGCAATTGTCTTTCTAGTTCTATATGTGGATGACATATTGATCATGGGAAATGATCCAATAGGTTGCTAGGTCTTTCTCAAAGTATATATATAGATAAAGTATTGAAGAGGTTTAATATGGATCTTTCTAAGAAAAGGTTTTTACCCATGCTACATGGGAAAGACCTTTCTAAGTAAATATGTCCGTAGACACTAGAGCATAGAGAGAGCATGTGTAGAACACCATATGCATCAGCAATTGGTTCTATCATGTATGCTATGTTATGTACACATCTAGATGTAGCATTTGCTTTGAGTTTCACTAGTAAATTCTAATCCAATTTTGGAGAAGAGTACTGGACAGCTATCAAAAATATCCTTAAGTACTTGAGAAGGACTAAGGATATACTCTTGGTATATAGAGTGGGTAGTTTGGAAGTAAATAGATATACTGATGCCAGCTTTCAATCTAATAAAGATGACTATAAATAACAATCTGGTTTTGTGTTCATAATAGGAGAAGGAACAGTTAGTTGGAAGAGTTCCAAATAAGAAACAATTGCTAATTTCACAACAGAAGCTAAGTACATTGCTGCTTCAAAGGCAGCCAAAGAAGTAGTATGGATCAAAAATTTCATATCTAAACTAGGAGTGGTGCCTAGCATTATTGATCTAATTCCTTGATATTGTGACAATAATAGAGCTATTACATAAGCAAAGGAACCACAATCTCATTAGCGATCCAAGCATGTCCTCAAACGCTACCATCTCATAAGGGAAATAGTAGCTACATAGGTTTAAGACATATCTGTGATTGGCTCTAGTGCAAGTGGGAGATTGTTAGAGAGTATGCCCTAGAGCTTACATAAAAAGGGATGTATTTCATATATAAATAAATAAATATATATATATATATATACATATATACATGTTGTTAATGAAAGGCATCATTCATTTATTAATGCTATGTTTAAATACATGTGTTTGTATATCTTAAATTAATAAATAAAGTCCTAGATATTATAAACACAGTGCAAAGGTAATTATAAAAGTGTTCATGATATGAGATGTCTATTACATGCAAATGTGATAATGTCTAAATATCCCTAGTCATAAAATTGATAAGAAAGGACATTGTTAATCTAGACAGACTAACACATATTATGCTTCTTGAATAGTTCAAACAGTAGTTCTTATAACTGTGATTAAGGGAGATGATCAATGCTAATATGTGGATGCTTGTTAAAAGAACAAGTTCATTGGAGACCTACAAAGAGAATCCTCACATGGATATTAAATCTATGTTAGTGAGGAATCTCTTCATAGCAGTTGTGCAAGTATCCTTAGACTTGAGATCACCAGGGTTATCTTAAGTAGTAAGTGATATACTTTGACTCCATAACTACTTACTTCCAATTGGGGGTGAACATAGTTAGGACGTTGGGTATATCATAACCTACTTGAAGATAGTTGAGTAATTGATAAAGGATACACCATTCGAAATTTATTAAGGGAAGTTATCTCGCATGATTTTATAATTGTCTTGTTCAGAGAATCTCTAGCTAGAGTAATATGCCAAGGTGGATAGGGATCCATAAAGGAAATTTTGGGAACAATGGTTAAATTAATAGAATATACATAATTAGATAGATCTGAGTTGACATAAATCCATACTCAAAATCTAATTGAGATAAAAGTGGTGAAAGGAGTAATTCAATGGTAACTATTTCTATGGAAGGGTATAGTCAAAACCACTTGACTTTCCTGATATTTGGATAGTCATGATGCTTAGCTAGAGGCCGCTCATGACTTGTATAATAGTGTATCATAAATATCAATAAGGGATTGATAAAATGATTTAAAGAGGTTTAAATCATATGAGTTTTGAATAGAACTTGTAATTACATATTATATTGCCAATATAGATAGGAACCCAATAGAACACACATATACAGAGTAAAGGATAAAATGATAAAATGACAAGGATAATAATATTTGATATTATTATGGGAGAAGAGAAATAAATAAGAGAATAATTAATTAAAGTGTTTAATTAATTATGCATAAGTAGAAATTTTCACATAACTTTTTAGAAATGTTCTACAAAATGGATCTAATTGAAATATTATATTTTGAAATTAATTATTAGACTATAAATGTTATAGGGCTGATATAATAATTAATAAGTCCATTGGAGAAATAATTAAAGGCCTAGGGTTTTGGTTTTTGTGCATAAGCCCATCAGAAGATGGCTTCCACGCAAAACCCATATATAAGGCTTTGATGGCCTATTTTTTGGACAAAAATAAATTAAATATATTTCATAAGTGTTATAGAGCCTATATATTTAATTTGGATGGATTTAGAATTAATTTGGGTAATTAAATCCAAGTATATACATAAAAGGCCTCGTTTATGGGTTATGTACAGGGTTCTTTATGAAAAGACTTTGGATTTAATTGAGCTCAAATGAATTATTAATAATTCCATAAGCCCATTTAATATTTCTTTAACAATTTTAAAGAGCTCAATCCCATTATGAAGTTGGATTTTTTAATCTAGCTATAACATCCAAAATAAAGGGATTTTAAGATTAAAAGTTTTAAAAAGAAAAAAAAAATCTCTTCTTCAAAAACCTAGCTACCACTCTCCTTGCTATATTTAAGGATATTTCTACCACCTTGTGTTCCAATAGTTATTTGGTTCATTTGATCCTTCTCTTGTATGGATTACGATTGGAGGTGTTCAATTTTGGATACTATGGTTTGCGACAACCCGGTAAGGTGAAAAAATAATTGTTCAATAAAAATCAAAGGTGATTTTTTTTTATTATTATTATTAATATCTATATTGTATATTCATGGCAAGATCAAATATATTGGTTAAAAATTTTAATTTTCACTTATACATGTGATGTATGTAACCGATTAATTCCCAATAATGTCATCCTTTTAAGTAGTCTGTAGCTTACAATTGACTCTTCCTACTACTCCTCAAGGGCCTATTAGTGTTGCAGCAGTTGAAGATATGATTCAAGCAAGAAAACGTTGGATTCCTACCTCAAGAACCAATTCCCTATCTTGTAGAACAAAATGAAAAAATTGTTTGAAAAAAAGAGGTCAAGAGTGAATTTCAAGTGTGTTATTAGGGACAAGAATGTTCTAAAGGAGTGGATATTGTCACATATAAATGTGTGTGTGTGGGGGGGGGGAGGGGGGAATTAATTAATTTTGTTATGAATAAGAAACAGACAAAATTAGTTACACAACTATCCATGTAAATTTGTCATGGACTATTCTCTCATTCCTCTGTTGCTCACAGTTGTTTAGCTTTATTATGTCATTTTTCTTTTAGATATATGTAACTAATTTAAGTATATTTTCGACATTAAGAACAATTTAATTTAAATTTCATAATAAAATTTAAATTTCCAAATTAAACGGATAAATTCTATCAGCTACGGTAATTGAAATTTAAATTTCCAATAACCATAATTGACACTATAATTTTTAAGTTGAAAACATGCTTTTAATCTAGTTTTGGCATCTACTAGTTAATCGAAGCTAGTTCATACTCGCCTTGACCACTTTTTTCAAAATAGATTTAGGAAAATATCATCGATATATGCCATCTTGTATTCAGATTTTACTTGAAAATTCTTTCTTTGGTTAATACTAAAGGAAAGATTTCTAAGTTGAAGAAATATACTTAAATTTATACAAGTATGAGCATACATAAAAGAAAAAATGGCCATATTGGAATTCAAATATCAAAAATCAATTCTAAGCACAAGAAATAATAACTGACACTAACATAAATAAAATCTTAAATGTGCCCAATAGGTAAAGGATCAAAATTTTTAAAATTAGAATGTTAAAAAGCCTATAAAATTTGAAATTATTTGGCTATTTAACCAAACAAACATTCTGTAACTGTAAAACTTATGCGTAGTGAGCATTAGAATAAGCTTTAAGCTATATAAAATAATTGATGGGCTAATATACTAAAATTTTCCTGTATTTTTCAACTAATAAAATAGAAGTAAGAAATATAAAAGTGTGTGCCTTTGACCCAATGAACTGGCATACATTTCAAACATCCATCACACAAAAAAAAAATTCAATAAGGTAAATTTAAGCTTGCTAAAGCCTGAAAAGCTATATTTTTCCAATAAAAAATCAATACAAAAACAAAAAAAAATCCATACTTAATATCATCCTTGAAATTTCAAAGCTATGTAAATGAAAATTAAAAAAAATAGAGTATTAATTATATAAAATTGAAATAAAAATAGAATACCTGGTAGTTCCATTATCAGGATTATAACTAATAACAATAGCATAATCGCCAAAACATCTAGCAAAAGCCCTTCTATCACCGACATGATGCTCTACATTGCAAACAATAGCTCCTTTAGCAAACAAAAAACAAGTGAAAAAGCAAATAGAGTTATAAGCTTCAAACTTATTGTGATTCCACCATTTCACATCCATTTAAGAGATTCTCATGCAGATGGACCTAACACATTTATGGTTCAAATAAGACAAATAGATATCAGATAAAAAAAATAAAAACAAACACGGGGATAAGGGGGAGAATGTATTAGATTATTGCATCTTTTCTTCTCATGGTTATAACCAATCCTGTATCATCAAATGTAGGTCGACTAGCCCTCCCACACATCTGTATTAGAAGCGTAAAAATTTTTTACATGGAGATATACTATTTTACATGTAACAATATATATATTTATAGACAATTACAAGTAAAATAACACATCTCCATGTAAAAAATTTGTAAACTATTGTCATAAAAATTGTTTAACAACTCATCAAGGCATTTTGTGCATAAACACTCTAATTGGTTTACAATAATCATTAACAAACTAAGATATCATTAATGTTATCCATGAAAATTATCTTGGTTATTCAATCTAAAAGACTCATAATGTTGACTTATATGTAAAATCATCACAAAGACTCATAATGTTATTTGACGTATATGCAAAATCATCACAAAGACTCATAATGGCCTTAATGGAACAACTCTAAAATCAAAAGAAATAAATACCTCTTCAATATCTTATAATTTGTTAATGATAACAGCTAAAGCTTTTTTTAAGTTTCCCATTCTTTGAAGTATGAAGACTTGTTCCATTAAAAGATCTCTTTTGACATAAATGTCATATGCCTGAAATTTGGTTCAATGGGTTAACAAAAGATAAATTATATAGAAAACAAATCACACATCAATTTAGAACATAAGAAAACTTGAAATCGATTGACTATATTAAACCTTCTCCAGTGTGTAATATTGGATGCTAAAAAGGAAATGAAGTAGCATTTTTGGATCATAATCAGCATATAGCTCTACATATCACAATAATTATTAAGTATAGTGTTAGACACTATTGATAGTCTACACCTTCACTGCACATCAGCAATAAGCAAATTTACCAACTAATTATAAAGCCACATATAGTGAGATAGTACAATTTCAAAAGGAAGCCTTTGGTACATGCACTTTTATGATGCAAGGGGTTGACCTAAAAATGCCTTTATACCATAAAATTGCATGTACCAATATCTGCCCAATTAAGATTCAAATTGAACAATATTAATGAAAAATAATTAAAATTATTACTGTCACTTTCTCATAGAAAATTCCACAACATATTTTGCATACAAATGAATAGACCTCGAGTAAAGGAATCCTACGTAAAAAAAAGATAGCCTCAAAACATCTAAAGTAGCTTCAGTATCTAACAAGGCAACCTCTCTACTAGCTAAGCCTTTGATATCTTTGTTTTTTTCCTTATTATTTTACCTTATGTAGTAGCAGTAGTTTAACCAAAGTTTCAAACGTCACCCTTCTTCTTCTTCTTCTTCTTCTTCTTGTCTTTATATAACAATAATGTCCAGGTATAGTTTGTGCAAGGATCTATTACCCTTACACCATCATTTTTATCTCTCAGGTATATGATATTTCACATACAATTAAGGAAGATAAGCATATCTAGTCCAATAATTCTATGATGATTATCTCAAACTTAACACCGATCGAGTGTACGAACACCACTTGATAGTTCAGAATATCCAAGGTTGAAATTACAACAAACTACTAAATCATACATTAGATTTCAAAAGATGACCATAATAATGACCAGCCATCATAAGTTTATTTTTTAAAAAATTTATTCAACTATAAGAATCATCGATATTTCCCCCAACTTATTAATAACTCAAATTTTTGACTAAAACATGGAATAAAATATTTGGTATAAACTTTAACTTCAATCTCTAAGTCTCAACAACCAAACATGGATTTTTGCAAGTTTTAAATGAGGAACCTCTATGTTGAATAGACATAAACTTGGAGAAGATTTCATCAAAAAGGATGTCAATTCTTTGTATATGGACATAAAATTCTACAACAACATCACAATACACATGAATTCTTCTTTAATTTTAGAGCATACAAAAATGTTTTCCTTCTTTAACTCATCTTCTTGCTTCAACTTTCAAATTTGATTACAGAATTCCATCTAAATATAAGAAAATACATCATCTATATATGATAATACACAAATTCAAACATACATGAGCATCCAACCAAGCCACAACTATGGATTCACTGTCAAACAACCATGTTCCATATACTTTTAACTCAAATTTGACCAACTTTGCAACTTGAATTTTTTGATCCTATACAATAATAAGTAATGAAAATCTCTTCGTTGCATCTACATTGCTATTTTCTTCAATAAATTCACTTTTTTTAGGCAGCTTTCTTCTAGTATATTAAGAAATCTAGTCAAAACATACCTAATGATGAACTCTATGATTATGCAATACACTTTCATACAGTGTAAGATATGGAACCCTCCTAAACTCCATTTGGTCTAGAGAGTTACGCATAGACTTCTATAGTGGGAGTGAATCTAATCTATATTGAGGCAAATTTCAACAAATTCCAAGGAGTAAATGTTAATATAGGAACAACCTCAACAAATTTAAAGCAAGAGGTATGCATAATGTATGCAATCATTCAATGACTTCATACCACTAAAGCAGTTTAATGGGTTATAAATATGACTACACCTTCTTCACTTACAGAAGAACCTTTATTAAATAGTTTCCATCCTGAATCTCCCCTAACTTTACCTCCCATCATGTTACCAATGCCACTTGATGTAAGTGAAGCACTCTTCTATGATGATGATAGAGTGCCTCTAAAGGATTCATCAAAAATAAGGGGTGAAGTTGATAGTATGGTGTTTGTGCTTTGTCCATCAAGACTACACATTCACAAATCAATTAACAAATGTCATTATTTCAGCAATCATAATACCATCTATTACAAAAAAAAAAAAGGTTTCAACACAAAATAATGTTATACCTATGTTTTTATGGTAAACCTATTAGGCAAGGGAACCATAGAGAATGCATGTAAAAGAAGTAGACCCTTACTATCATTAGTTATTACTTTAAATTGATGAGTAACTTTATAATCCTGACCTACGAAGAATACTTATACCATTGGTGTTGTATGCACCCTAGTTATAACTTTTACTGCTGAAGCCTTTTTGATAAAGAAGACATTACTAGACAAAGAGAAGCTATGCAAAAGTAAAGCATACCGAGAAGAGAAGTAAATGGCTACAATAATAAATTATTAAAAAACCAATAGAAATAGAAAGGATAAAAGTGATGTACAGGTACATCAATGGAAATTGCAAACAGTTCAAGCATGGAAAACCCACTCAAATTGCTTAAAAAGATGAAATAACAAAATAATAAATTGAAAAGTAGATAAAAAGTAAGATAATAGACAAAATTATGCGAGAAATTACTCTTTTTTGAGATGCTTATTAGGATTGAAAGACTTGATAGAGAATCCATTACTGTAGAAGGAGGAAAAGTTCATAATCATCAAATGCAATAGAGAAAGAGCTTACCACTTAACATTCATGAGAGAAAAATGATAAAATGGTTAAATCTTTCTAGATTTCCTTATATATTATTTATGCCTTCAAGTAAGTTAAAATTAATTGAAGGTATATATATATAATGCAAATAATTAAGTGTAGTAAACAACATGAAAGGTGAGCTTATTCCAAAAGAAGCTTAATAATTTATTAAACATGGAAACTCTGCAAATTGATATTATAGTGACCTAAAAAATCATGTTTAATGTGTAATTTTATAGTACCATTACATGAATTGAAGAAAAATAAACTCACCTCATGCAATTTCTAAAGCCTTATTGATTTCACAAACTAAAATCCTAGATAGAAATGTAAATTTTCAAATGGGTTAGAGGTTTAAGGATCTAAAGGTTAATAAATAAAGTACAAAAATGAAGAGCAGTTCGAAGATCAAAAGTTGAAGAAATAAAGAGAGGATCAAAGATCTTAAGGTTAAGAAATGAAGAACAAAAATGAAGAGAGGTTCAAAGATCTGAAGGTCAAGAAATAAAGAATAAAAATGAAGCGTAAGAAATAAGCCAAGAAAGAAAGAGAGATACAAGAGAGAGAGGGATAGACACAAAAAAAGAGTGAGGGAGGGAGATTGCGAGATAACTAAGCTAAGATGGTGATAGTGAGAAATGAATGGTGGGGCTAACATTTCCATTAAGAGGGTATAGATAGGTGTTGGAGTGGTTGAGAGGAAAATTTGAAGACTAGGGTTGTTTAGAAAAAGGGATCGCAGACATAGGGGAATTTTTAACCCTAAAATATTTTATTAATATTAAATATAAAACATTTTATTAAAATATTACCAATGCTTACCAACAATGAGAAACCATAGAAAAAACTATAATCCTTAGCCTTAAAAATTTCCCTCATTTACTTACTGATGGAATATAAATCCATCACAAAATCTATTGGTAATCTCTAAAAATGTTTGTATTACCGATAGAAATACCGTCGCTACATCAATTAAATGATAAAATTAGTTACAAACGAACATAATCATCAATAAATCAATCGCTAACAATTGGCACTAACATTTCCCACCAATAATACTGGCGAGTTATTATTTTCAACAGTGAAAATATCATCGTTTACCAAATTCATTTTTTTACCTATGCATTTACGTTTGGTCGGTAATTTGTCGGTAATATCTTACTTTTACCTATGGAATATGTGTCCATTAGTAAAATCTATTTTTTTGTAGTGTGTAAAGAATATACATGGCATAAAATGGAAGAATGAAAACAAAGTTTAACATGGCATGACAAGCAATTTATATATACACAACATATGTATAATGAAGATGTATCTACATGATATGACACAACATAAGAATGAATGTACATGACACATGACATGTTTCAAGCATGATGGTATATATGTATAGTGTGTGACATGGTATAAGAATAAATGCACATGACATACAACCTATATGTATATAACATGACGTACACAATGATAGCTTATGTACATGATGTGACATAAGATGCATAAATAATATCATGATAATGTATGTTAATAAATTGTGTGGTATGGTAAAAAAATCACATACGTAAAAGTATAAAATGTATGCAAAAATCCTCAAGGCATGGGATACAGCACGATATATGAATGAGTGCATAAGGTGAGTGGTATACATATATGATATATGTTATGTTACAAGCATGTAGGCATATGATGAATAGGGTGTATATATGATGTACAACATGGCATGCAAATATGTATCCATGATATATGACATGTATGTCCATGGTATAGGTTACATATGGCATATATATGGTATAACAATCTATGAAGGATAAGACACATGCACATGGCATACCTCATGTATAATGGTATGTATAATGAGAAAGGATAGCATAGCATAGTGAAATGTGTATAACATAGCATGCAATTTAACAAGGGATGTACATAACACTAACTTTGTATACAAGATCTAACATAAGGTAAATGTGATGTCTACGTGCACATGCGTATGGCAGCATGCATGAGGCACAACTCAATGACTAATATGTACATGTTACGTTGCACGTTAATGTATTCATGTTATGATACATTTTAATTGTGAACATATGGTGATGGATGCTTATATGCATATGCTACACTATATGTTAATACGTACTCGTGATGGTGGATGTATATTGATATAATGTATATTAATATGTACATACAATGATGGGTGTAAAGCCAATGTGATGGTGGATATGTACATGCACATGCTATGGCGTATGTTGATATGTTCATACCGTGGCACATGTTAATATATACATGTTATAATACATGATGGATATGTAAATGCACATGTCATTACTCATATATGTTCATTTGTACAAGTTATAATAGGTTATGGATATTTATACATTCAGGTTATGACAAATGCCAACATGTTCATGTTATAATATATGTTTACATGTCACTATATATGTGCCAAGATGCATGTCTATATACTCATACTATACCACACATCAATATACACATACATAATGGATATATGTGTATGTCATAATGTATGCTCGGCCACTTGTCAAGGTGCACATATAATAGTGAATATTTACATTTACAAGCCTATATGCATATGGTAAATGCTATAAGGAATGTTTATGTACATGTAACACCAACTTTGATAGCCTATTTCTATCATCATACATATTTCTAATTTAACTATAACTTACTAATTGTTTTTATATTTACTACACTGCACAAAAGTCTCATAAAAAAAATTAAAACATAGCATGTAAACTTTACCATTATAACTTAGCTTACAAAAGTGCCTTTTGTACATTTACAAAATTATCAATTGTTAAAACATCTTTGCATTACAAATTTCTAGTACAAAATAAAAACTTCATAGACCAAAGAAAACCAAAATAAAGACTTATATTGTCAATCTCTTATATGAATTGTGTTAGCCTTCGAGCTGCAGATTATATCCCTAAGAAGAAGTTCTAGCTTAACAACCTACATAAATAAACATCGGTGCTAAACTATAAAGCTTAGTGGGGAACATAAATCATATGGATGACCTCTCTCAAAAGTCATCAAAATAACACATACACTTAAAAGCATATTATTAGGCATACAAACTTATTATTATAAACAATAAAAATATGATCATAACATTTTAAGGTATTATTCAATCTCATTTAATTCTTATATCCAACTTCATCACTTATTATCATTCCACTTACTTACCATTTATTTATTTCCTTAGAAATATCCATGTATTCTTAAGTTCATATACATCAATTTGACTTTCATAATTCCTATATATAATTTATTCTTGGTTAATCTTAGTGATTCACTCAACTTTTATGTATGCATGTTAATACCAAGCTAGATTCATAGAAAATCCCATTAAATAGTCATAAGAGACTAAGTTAATAAACTAGGTCCATATGTATTTTTTCTAACTGACCATTTCCAGGACATATAAATATTTACATTACTATCTTATGTGTTACTACATTTATTATTAAACTTAATGTTATTATCATTATTAAACCATTCCTTTTTTTTCTTGGGTGCAGTTCTAGTTTAATAATACATTGAAATAATATTTTTCCACCTCATAAATCCAATCAAATTATGTGCACAAGCTATGAGTTCATAATTCAATTGTTCTTATATACAAGGAGTCCCATATGTCATTTATCAATGTTAAGCAAGAAACATATAACTATAGAGAATATGTAATAGCTAATATAATTTTTGATAAAACATAAATAATGCATGAATTCATATACATAGAACTTGTAATTCTAAGTATAGAGAAGACTTTGAAATTTGCATCAATAGTTAGATACATACGATATTAAAATACTACATCTATATATTTAAAATACAACTTCATTATGTATCATATTTTCCATATACAATATGGGATTCATATAAAGATAATATGAAGATCAAGTCAAAAATTATCATGTTTATTTGTCTTTTAACCTTACATGATCCTTTACTTATATTCTATATTAAGCTTGCATTTTTCTTAAGGAATGGATAATGAGCTATATTATGGTAACTGAAGGTATAAAAAGGATATCCAGAGGTATCAGACTATAAACCTAAACTTGGTTGAATTTGTATTATAGACCGATCAAGCGGATCCAAATGAGATTGATCACTATAAAAAAATGTATTTTGCCAATGGATTTTTACCGATGGAATTTAGCAATTACTGACGGCAAATGACCTTACCAATTGTTTTTTTTATTTTACAGATGAAACAAATTCATCATTAAAACGTGTGTAGCTACCAATTTACTGACAAAAAGCTCTATCAATAATATTACCGATGAATTTATTAAAAAAATTCCATCAGTAGTTTTATTCAAAAACCATAAGATGTTTCATCAATTCGACTTTTTTTCAATGGATTTTCCATCGGTAAATTTAATTAATAAAAAATATTTATTTATTTTAGAAAAAATAGTGATGATTATATTTGTCAGTATTTCATCAGTAATACAAAATATTTTTTAAATTTTTTGCAAAAATTATATATTTCCTTTTACAAAGCATGATAAATTCAATACAAAAATTTTAAATTTAAATTAAAGATTTATATTAATTAATAAATTTATTATATAAAAACATCAATATATATATATATTATAATTGTTGTACATAGGTATATGTATTGTGCATAATATTTTGCACTTGTACAAAAAAATTATCTAACTGCTATGATATAAAAAGCAACACCAAATGCTTCTAAGATATACAATGAGGAAAGGTCAAGAAACTCCATGTTGGCCATAAGATAGCCAAATCTGCATGAAAAGATATACACAATAAGCATAAAATAAAGGAAAATTTTATTTGAAGATATAACAATAAGCCTAAAGCAATTGAAAAATTGATAATATGAGTCTTCACATTAGACTGAGTTTACAGTTCCCAGTTTGCATTTCCAAAATATACCATACACATTTTTAGTAAGATGATAACTTTAGTCCATTAGAGTTCGATATAAAATCACCTTAGAATGAAAAGATACACACACACACAAACACAGGCCTAGCATTTATTTTCAAGACTTCAAAGTTAATTCACTGAATGGAGTTAAGAAGATATATTTGTGATTAACTAGCAATCTGGTTCAAACTTTACAACATACACCGTAAAGTAGAAAACTCCAAAATTATTTCCCAAAATTTCATATTATCAATTTAGATCAACTCAAACTTTAACTTATTTATTTCTCCAAGGATTAAAGCTGAACTTGAGAAATCTTACATGAAAAATTAAAATAAGATGTACCACAACAAAAATAATTGATAAAGTTTGCCATTTCTACAATGCCTTTCTTCCAATATTGTAACATGAAATGAACCTTTTCATTTTTATTACAATGTTTTCTGGTTGTTTTTCTTGTTAGAAAATAGAAATCTCCTACATTAACTTAAGAAATTGCATGATGAGGAGTTTCTCCCTACAAATTGAAGGATAATATGCAGAAGATTGACAAACCTCTGCAGTAGGATGTTTGACTACAAGCTAAAAAGCTAAAGGCTCATGGAAAAGGTAGCTATAATTTAATTTCTTGATTGGTGCAGTATTCATTTTCTCATAATACTGGGTACTGGTAGCACACTAGAACAAAGTTTAAAGCTAAAAATAATAATGCCTTTAAATGTGCTTGAAACAAGTCTTAGGTATAAGTATGTGTGAAAGATAGAGAAAGAGAGGTGGACCTATGTCAAGCATAAGTCAGATGAAAGATAATAGAAGCACCAAGTGTTGTCAAGGAAAGCTGTTACAAAGTAATTTCTTATAGCATGGATGGTGATGGCTTGAACCTGGCAGTGCACATAAACAAAGCCATCTTATGCCATCAAATGGCAAAAATTCAAAAAATCATTACAATCAACTCAAGCAATGCATTAAAAAATTTGCTAAATTAGGTTAATTTTTCCTTAGTAGACTTCTGATTAAGAAACTAGCATCACCTTGTAGGAGTCTATGCCTTCTCAATTTCAATTTGATAGGCTGTGATTGTACGGTTTTAATAATATATTAATTTCAATGGTAGAAGAAACACATAAATGATATTAGGAACTCATTGAATTTAGAGCATTTATAGTTATTAAAGGCACAAGTCACTATAAGTAAACACCGAGAAAATATACATACATATATATACACACACATACACACATCAATTGAATGTGTTGCAGTACGAAGGTCAAATGTTAATTCACATAAATTGAATGTGATGTAGTATAGATATTAGTTTTTCTACAATGTTTTAGTGATCATATATGTGAATTTAACTTGTTAAAGGTGTGTGTTAATGCAAACTATATAGCCAAGAAACATAATAAGGAAAGATTAGCCAACAACATAAACATAAAACCATTGTAGTGCAAGCAATTGAAGTTTTGACCATTGGGATAACATCTACTAACTCAAACTCAAATGTATTGCAAATAAATAAAAACATACATGTGTTGTCTAAATGTCTTTCTAATATGAAAATCTAAATGTTACTTTAGTGGTGGTGGTGGTGGTGGTGTATGGCTACGAGGTTGAATAGGTAGTTTCAGTTTCTTTATTTATATTAGCTGGTGGTCCAGTTAACTTTTGTGAGCCTCTGAGTGAATAGGTTTAACCAAATAAGGGTTAAAACCAGATGCACTTTAGAAATTGATTTATCCCAATGTAAAAAATAACTTGAAGCCTTAACCTAATTAAAGAAAGTAAGATGTTCATTTTATTGTCAGAAATACATCCTATAAGCCAGCTAAAAAGACATTAGTTGAGTAATAGATTCATGAGTTCAAAATTAGCATCATTTATTCCACGATAGCATATATATCAAAAATCTTTTTACTTCCTGGTACTATGTTATCCTATAGCAGGGATTGTTCATCCAATGTCTACATGCTAAGTAAAATTTATGGACCATAAGAATGAGAAATGAAATAGTACTTTTGAACTGAGTGTAAAAATGTACATACAACACAAAAACTTAATCGTGTTGTAAAATCAAAGGTGGATAAAAAAACTGATGATCCTAGCATCCCTTTACTATAAAATAATTTAGAAAAAAGTAAAAGTTGAGGTTAGGATATATAATAGAGAAAGGAATATCTCAAAGAAGTTTAATTATTTTCATAAAAAGGTAAACAAAAATATGAAAGCTACAAACTACTTTCATTATCATTATCTACACCTAGCAATTACATGCCAAACAAAACTACTATAGCTAGTTAGCATCTAATTTCATCAATATGATAAAATCCAACATCCTTACAACAATATAGAGAAATTATTAATAGTAATCAACCTGCGCCAATAAAGTTCAATATATCTCATTGTTTAATTCATTTATGCTGTATTTTTTAAGTAATACCATTGCAAACATCAGACTTACGTAACAAATTATTTTTTGTCAACTTTTATGCTACACCACATCACATTTATTTTGATAAGACATGAATCCTTTTCCACCATTTGCTCTTAGATTTTCCATAAGATGTATAAATCATATTGGATGGTGCTTCTCCCCATTCTAATCTCTACATAAAGATTATCTTAGAAAGCTATAATGTGAGTTTATATGGTAAGTTTTAAACTAGTAGTAAATCTACTGCAACATTCATTATCATGTTTCAGACCAAATAGTGCTATACTATAAAACATTTATATTTTCCATAGGTGAAGTTCCACCACCATCAAAGAAACATAGAAGATGTAAGGCCCCTAACATGACCCTAATTTAATTGCATATTTTTGTGATTAAGTTAGGGGGGTAAATTATCAAGTTATTATGTTAGTTGCATGGAAATAAAATAAAAGAGTATGGTTTAATATTAATTGAGGATGTAATTGAAGTAAAAGATATTAATTTGGGGTTAATTTGTAATTGTGGCATATTAGTGGCCAATTGGGAATAAAAGCATTTAATTATAGGTTAATTTGAAGGAATGATTAAATTGATAGGCTAATATTTGAAAGGAATTAAATGGAGAGGTTAAAGTTTGACATGCAAATTTTCAAGGGACTAAAGAGGGGATTTTTATGTTGGTATAAAAGGCCTGAGTTAGTGGAAATTTGAGGTGTCTTGTAGTTGAGTGAGATCGGCAATTAAAGAGAGAAAACCAGAAAATTATCTTCTTCTTCTTCCATTTGATTTCCATTGATTTATCTCAAACAATTTGAGGATGATGTTTGTTGATTAATCAAGAGTACAAGGTATTAAACTTAAGGTAATTAAACTGTTGATTAAACCCTTCATCATCATCTTCTTCTTCTTTCATTTTGACTGAGAAAATGTAAATATGCTGGAAATTTATGATGATGATGATGGTTTTTGCGAAGGAGAAGAGGAAGGAAGGAAGAGCAAAGGAAAGGGTATTGATAGAGGTTGAAGACATTGGGTTTATCAGCCAAGGTATGGGAATTTAGGTTGTTCATATTGCATGTGAAATTGATTACTGGAATTGAGTAGGATTTACAGAATTCAAGTTACGTTTTGATGGAATTTTAAGGATGTGAGGTTGAAGAAGACTGTTCTTCCCGAGTCGTGAATATTAGTCCGACTCATGAAGCTTTTCACGAGTCGTGAAGTACAGTTTATCTTCTTCACTCGTGAGCTTCTTCACGAGACATGAGTTTTGGCCTTATAAGCTTCACTTGTGAATCTCTTCACGACTCAAACATGTTGTCATGACTGAATAACATGTCTGGAATGTTTTGCTCATAAGTTGAGCTATAGAATAGCAAATTAAGTGATTCTTTTGCATTGAAAAATAGACTTTCATACCTATATTTCATTAGAAGAAACCTAAACTTTAATCTGTCTCTAAGTACATGTAATCTAGGGTTGAATCCGGACTTGTTTCTAGACTGTTCAATGTAACAGGAATTACAATTATGTGCAGATTGTTGCTACACTTGATAATATGATTTTAAATGGATTGAGACAGATAGTTGCTTATGTGATAGTAAAGTTAATTAAATAAGGCATGTAGTATGACTATCAATGAAGGATTTATATGAATACAGATGCATTCAATTGTGTTTATGAATAAAGACTAGCGATGAAATATCTAACCTATACATGTAATTAGTCTGGTGCATGATGGTTATATGCCAAATTGATATATATATATGCACATGTAAATCCTGTGACATGAAAGTGCACATATTGACATGTACCTATGCTATAAAATAGGGACTATAATAGTATGACCTTGGCATGTGTGTATGCCCATATGGAAACATGTTGATATGTTGTATAGCACATGACTTGAATGATGATAAAAGTTTATATATGTATTGTAAACATGCTCATAAGAATAAATCAACTATATGCGAATGTACCCACAGGTATGTACATTTATGATTATGTATATGAGTATATAAGCATGTAATTGCCCTATGAGATAGAAGATGAATTAGCATGACTATAAACATGTGAAATTCTTAATGAGAACATGATCAAGTATATGATATGATGATTATATGTCATGCCTATATGTTATGATGCAAATTGTACAGTCATACAGATTTGAATAAGCCAGATGTATAACTTGGCATGTGAAATGTGCATATATCTGATTATGCACCAGAGAATTCATAGTTATATAAGACTATGTATATGTGCACAACATTATACTATGAATAAAGTATTAATATGTGAATTAAACACGAATATAGTTCTGCCTGCGATAGAGTTTTAGATGTGGATAGATAGGCGCCTATAGGGAAATTGCAGCTGCCATAGTTTGGCCTGATTGGGTCCATAGTATATATGATCCCGTTTGGATCATTATCATCCCCGTTTGGGTTGATAGGCTACCCCGTTTGGGTATGCTTGACCGGTCCACAGTACAGTTTGGCCCCGTTTGGGTCTATAGATTCGATATCTTCGGATATCCTTCTTTTGATACCGATGTGTATCCATAATTCCCGTTATCCACTGATAAAGCTAAGGCAGGCCAAACGTTATTCATAGTGATGATCAAAATTAAACAGTTAAAGTTATTTGACTAAAGACTTGATATTGTGGCTTATATTGTTGGTTTACCCACAGGAATTATGTTTCAATTGAATATGTTCACATGGAAAATTGCCATCTATATGAATTATGAAAATGAATTATGTGTTACTCTCCTGGGTACGATATTTATGTTCACAAGAATATGCTTATGCTTTAAAGTATATGTTATTGTTGCCATGTTATGCTGGACATGTTGTTTATAATATATGAATATATTATATATGTATGTTTTGATGACCTGTGTGTGTGGTCATCCATCCGTAGATATTCCCCACTAAGCTTTATAGTTTAGCACGGGTTATTTATCCGTGTAGGTTCATATAGCAAGACTTTTGTTGAGGGACGTTCTCTGCATCAGGAAGGGCCAACCATCGACTGATAACCTTGATGTAGGATGTTTTGTATTACAATTCTCATATGTTTTTGTATAATGGCCAGTTATCTTATGATATGTATAAAACCTATGTGGAATATTGTAACTCACTAGTAGTTAAAGCTAAGACCGAATATGTGTGCATGTGATATACATAAAAGTAATATTCATATAGTCTAGTATGCATGATAATAGGTATGAAATGGAAAACAGGAATAGACTTGTAGCACGGGGGGGGGGGGGGGGGGGAGGGGGGGGGGGGGGGGGAATTTAAGTAATGAAACCTTATGGCATGATTAATGGCTAAATGATGTTTAAATGAAGATGTTGTATAAGCATGATTAATAGCATTCATGATACATGTGTAATAGGGTTTTTGCATAGAGGGTGCTACAATTTGTGGTATCAGAGCCTGGTTTAGCCTTTTCTGGGTAGAAATGAACCTAGGATTCTATAGTATGATATAGTGTTTTGTTGGCCTGATGTAGAAGTCCCTATTTTTCTTGATATTGAAGATGGAGAGCTCTAGAGATGCATTTGGGGGAATCGGCTGAAAGTAACTGGCCGGTTAGAACTAATCCTTCCAATAGTAGACCTTCATCCTCCAATCCAAATGAGGTCCCAACAGCCGTCCCTACAGAAGCATTGTTAAAAATATCACAGGATATGGCTCAAATTCTTCAAAGAATGACAGTACCTAAAGCTCCTATATCTGAAATTTGAAAGCATGGTGCTGAAGAATTTTTAGGCACTAATCTGGAACAGTCTAAAGAAGTTGAATTTTGGCCGGAAAGGCTAGAGAGAATTTTTTATGAAATCCTTTGTCCAGTGGGTTATAAGGCATCTTGTGTTGTATCTCTATTACAGGGTGCAGCTTATGATTGGTGGAAGTTGGTAATGAAGCAACCCCATTTACCAAATCCCCTTACATGGGAATTTTTCACAGCTGAATTCAAGAAAAAGTATGTTACTGAGGAGTATAAGCAAGAGAAGTTAAAGCAATTCCTCAACTTGAGACAAAGAGTTATGTTTATGGCTGAGTATGAGAAAGAATTCAGTCACCTGTGCAAATATGCTCCTGATGAGATGTTAACTGATGCTTTTAAATGCAGACAATTTGAAGATGGGTTAAATGATCGCATCCGAGAAAAGTTGATTGGGTCTACATCTTTGCAAGTGGTTAACTTCACTCAACTGGTTACAGCAGCCTTACGAGTTGAAAAGAATGAAATGGCAAAAAGGGAGAGAGAACAAAGAAGAAGTGGGTCCAAGGGTGGATCTTTTACAGGAAAGAGAGCTAGAGGAGCACAAGGAAATCAGCCAGCTGAGTCCGGCTATAGTTCTGTAAAAAGGGACAGGAAACAAGAAACTTCTGCAATGTCTAAACAGGGAAAGGAAGCTTTAGGGAATCAGAGTGGGGGGCAACCTCCAGTGTGTCCCCATTGTTCTAGAAAAAATTGGGGTAGTTGCAGGAAATTGTCTGGGGCATGTTTCAAATGTGGTGGTACCGATTACTTCATGGCAAGTTGTCCATCGAAGAGGGAACAGGATGTGGGACAGTAGGGCAGCAGAGGAACTTTTAATGCACCATCTTCAGGTAGATGCAGAGGAAGGGGACGTGGGGGATCGAGTCATCAAGGATCCCAGTCCAGGAACATTTCTGAATCAGTTGACAGGCCCACAACTCCAGTTGTTCCTATTCGGGCTTATGCAATGAAAGCTAGAGAAGATCAGAGTGCTCCAGAAGTCATAGCTGGTACTTTCTCTTTTTTTGATTCTGATATGCATGCACTGATTGATCCTGGTTCTACTCATTCTTATGTTTGCACTGGGGATATGGGTAGAAATGAGTCTACTGTACATGAACTGGAATATGATATATATGTAACTAACCATTTGGGTCACAGTGTTGTTGTTAATAGAGTGCGTAAACAGTGTCCTATTGTAATTCAAGGGAAAGAATTCTTTGCTAATCTTATTGAGTTACCATTCTGGGAGTTTGATATTATACTTGGTATGGATTGGCTGTCTAGACATCATGCAGTGATTGATTGTGAAGCTAAAACTGTAACTCTCATTGGTGCTGATGGTGAAGAAACTTTAGTACAGGGCATTCGATCTAAACCCATAGCTATTGTAATATCAGCTATGCAAGCTAAGTGATTTCTGAGAAAAGGGTGTGAAGCTTTATCTTTAAGAGATTTCAGTGTTGAAAGAGTATCCTGATGTGTTCCCTGAAGACTTACCTAGTCTTCCACCTGAAAGGGAAGTTGAATTGTCTATAGACATTCTACCTGGTACAGCTCCTATTTTAAAGGCACCATATAGGATGGCTCCTTTGGAATTGAAAGAACTAAAAGTTCAGCTACAAGAGTTGCTTGATAAGGGCTTCATTAGGCCTAGTACATCGCCATAGGGTACACCGATTTTATTTGTGAAGAAAAAAGATGGGTCTATGAGGATGTGCATAGACTACAGATAGTTAAATAGGGTAACAATAAAAAATAAGTATCCTTTACCAAGAATTGAAGATTTATTTGATCAGTTGAAGGGTACTGGAGTGTTTTCCAAGATTGATTTGCGCTCGGGTTATTATCAACTTCGGGTTAAGGATGGAGATGTTTCCAAAACAGCTTTTAGAACTCGATATGGGCATTATGAGTTTCTAGTGATGCCATTTGGGTTAACAAATGCACCGGCTGCGTTTATGGATCTTATGAATAGGGTATTTCGACCCTACTTGGATCAGTTTGTTGTTGTGTTCATAGATGACATTTTGGTGTATTCGAGGAATGAAGCGAAACATGCTGAACATTTGAGAATTATTTTACAAACTCTGAAGGAGAATCAGTTGTATGCTAAGCTGAGCAAATGTGATTTTTGGCTTAAGGAAATTTCTTTCCTTGGTCATGTAGTATCTTCTTAAGGCATTAGAGTGGATCCAGCTAAAATAGAGGCTATAGTGAATTGGAAACTGCCCCGAAATGTGACAAAAGTGAGAAGTTTTCTGGGTTTAGCAGGCTATTACTGTCGCTTTGTGAAAGGTTTTCAGTTATAGCTACACCACTCACTAAACTGTTGAGAAAGGGTATAAAGTTTGAGTGGACTGACCGATGTCAAGTAAGTTTTGATCAGTTGAAGAAATTTCTGACAGAGGCTCCAGTTTTGACACAACCAGTTACAGGAAAGGAGTATGCTATGTATAGTGATGCTTCTAGAGTTGGCTTGGGTTGTGTGTTAATGCAAAATGGCAAAGTAATTGCCTATGCATCTAGACAGTTGAAGCCACATGAACAAAACTATCCAACCCATGACCTAGAGTTAGCAGCAGTAGTGTTTGCCTTGAAAATTTGGCGACATTATTTGTATGGGGAAAAGTGCAGAATCTATACAGATCACAAGAGTCTCAAATATCTGCTCACTCAAAAAGAACTTAACTTGAGACAGCGAAGATGGTTAGAACTGTTTAAAGATTATGATTGTATAGTGGATTACCATCCAGGAAAAGCTAATGTCGTAGCTGATGCCTTGAGCCGTAAGATGATGGCTGCTATGATTGCACATCGCTGTAGATGGAAACTTGCTTATGATGGTGCTTTAATAGCACAATTGAAGGCTAGACCTTGTTTGAGGCAAACAGTGATTGATGCATAGAAACATGATAAAAAGTTGCAACAGATTTTGAAGTCTTCACATGAAGGGACCCAGTCTGAGTACTCAGTGAAAAAGGATGGGGGTGTGTATTATCATAATAGATTATATGTTCCTGATGACAAAGAATTAAAGGGAACAGTATTGAATGAGGCTCACAATACAGTATTTAGTATGCACCCTAGTGGGAATAAGATGTACCAGGATTTGAAACAAGGTTTTTGGTGGCCTGGCATGAAGAAAGATGTGGTAGCCTATGTCTCCAAATGTTTGACTTATCAGCAGGTAAAAGCAGAGCACCAGTTACCCTTTGGTTTGTTGAACCCCATTCCAATTCCACAATGGAAATGGGAGGATATTACCATGGATTTTGTAACAAGATTGCCCCTTTCACAGAAAAAGCATGATGCAGTTTGGATTATAGTTGACAAGCTGACTAAATCAGCTCATTTCATACCAGTTCGGATGGATTACCCTATGGATAAATTGGCAGAACTTTATGTAAATGAGATTGTTTGACTGCATGGCATTTCGGTGTCAATAATCTCTTATCGAGATCTGAGATTCACATCAAGATTTTGGCAAAGTTTGCAACAAGCATTGGAAACTCAACTTTGTTACAGTACAGCATTCCACCCTCAGACGGATGGGCAATCTGAACGGGTTATTCAGATTCTAGAGGATATGATGAGAGGATGTGTTTTGGAATTTGCAGGAAGTTGGGATAGATATCTACCTTTAATGGAGTTCGCCTACAATAACAGTTATCAAAGGAGCATCGAGATGGCACCTTATGAGGTCTTGTCTGGCCGGAAATGTAGAACTCCTGTTTACTGGACTGAATTGTCTGAGCGCAAAGTTATTGGTCCTGATATTGTTAAAGACACAGAAGAAAAGGTACAAGTTATCAAGCAGAGATTGAAGGAAGCTAGTGATAGACAGAAGTCTTATGCTGATTTGAAAAGAAGAGATATTGAATATCAAGTGGGTGACAAAGTGTTTTTGAAAGTGTCCCCTTGGAGAAAAGTATTGAGATTTGGGAAAAAGGGTAAACTGAGTCCGAGGTTTATAGGCCCATATGAGATTCTTCAAAGAGTTGGGCCAGTGGCATATAGATTGGCTCTTCCTATGGAACTAGACAAACTTCATGATGTGTTTCATGTTTCTATGCTTCGAAAGTATCGTTCAGATGAATCCCATGTGATACCAGTTTAAGATGTGCAAGTGCAGCCAGATTTCACTTATGATGAAGAGCCTATAGCAATTCTGGCTAGAGAGGTTAGATAGCTTAGAAATAAGAAAATTCCACTTGTTAAAGTACTCTGGCAACATCATGATCTACAAGAAGTTACTTGGGAGCCAGAAACAACTATGAAGGAACAACATCCTCGCTTATTCCAAACAGGTATGAATTTCGGGGACGAAATTCTTAAGGGGGAGAAAATTGTAAGGCCCCTAACATGACCCTAATTTAATTGCGTATTTTTGTGATTAAGTTAGGGGGGTAAATTATCAAGTTGTTATGTTAGTTGCATGGAAATAAAATAAAAGAGTATGGTTTAATATTAATTGAGGATGTAATTGAAGTAAAAGATATTAATTTGGGGTTAATTTGTAATTGTGGCATATTAGTGGCCAATTGGGAATAAAAGCATTTAATTATAGGTTAATTTGAAGGAATGATTAAATTGATAGGCTAATATTTGAAAGGAATTAAATGGAGAGGTTAAAGTTTGACATGCAAATTTTCAAGGGACTAAAGAGGAGATTTTTATGTTGGTATAAAAGGTCTGAGTCAGTGGAAATTTGAGCTGTCTTGTAGTTGAGTGAGATCGGCAATTAAAGAGAGAAAACCATAAAATTATCTTCTTCTTCTTCCTTTTGATTTCCATTGATTTATCTCAAACAATTTGGGGATGATGTTTGTTGATTAATCAAGAGTACAAGGTATTAAACTTAAGGTAATTAAACTGTTGATTGAACCCTTCATCATCATCTTCTTCTTCTTTCATTTTGACTGAGAAAATGTAAATATACTGGAAATTTATGATGATGATGATGGTTTTTGCGAAGGAGAAGAGGAAGGAAGGAAGAGTAAAGGAAAGGGTATTGATAGAGGTTGAAGACATTGGGTTTATCAGCCAAGGTATGGGAATTTAGGCTGTTCATATTGCATGTGAAATTGATTACTGGAATTGAGTAGGATTTACATAATTCAAGTTACGTTTTGCTGGAATTTTAAGGATGTGAGGTTGAAGAAGACTGCTTTTGCCGAGTCATGAATGACTTCACGAGTCGTGAACATTAGTCCGACTCGTGAAGCTCTTCACGAGTCGTGAAGTACAGTTTATCTTCTTCACTCGTGAGCTTCTTCACGAGACGTGAGTTTTGGCCTTACAAGCTTCACTCGTGAATCTCTTCACGAGTCGAACATGTTGTCACGACTGAATAACCTGTCTGGAATGTTTTGTTCATAAGTTGAGCTATAGAACAGCAAATTAAGTGATTCTTTTGCATTGAAAAATAGACTTCCATACCTATATTTCATTAGAAGAAACCTAAACTTTAATCTGTCTCTAAGTACATGTAATCTAGGGTTGAATCCGGACTTGTTTCTAGACTGTTCAATGTAACAGGAATTACAATTATGTGTAGATTGTTGCTACACTTGATAATATGATTTTAAATGGATTGAGACAGATAGTTGCTTATGTGATAGTAAAGTTAATTAAATAAGGCATGTAGTATGACTATCAATGAAGGATTTATATGAATACAGATGCATTCAATTGTGTTTATGAATAAAGACTAGCGATGAAATATCTAACCTATACATGTAATTAGTCTGGTGCATGATGGTTATATGCCAAATTGATATGTATATGCACATGTAAATCCTGTGACATGAAAGTGCACATATTGACATGTACCTATGCTATAAAATAGGGACTATAATAGTATGACCTTGGCATGTGTGTATGCCCATATGGAAACATGTTGATATGTTGTATAGTACATGACTTGAATGATGATAAAGGTTTATATATGTATTGGAAACATGCTCATAAGAATAAATCAACTATATCCGAATGTACCCACAGGTATGTACATTTATGAGTATATAAGCATGTAATTGCCCTATGAGATAGAAGATGAATTAGCATGACTATGAACATGTGAAATGCTTAATCAGAACATGATCAAGTATATGATATGATGATTATATGTCATGCCTATATGTTATGATGCAAATTGTACAATCATACAGATTTGAATAAGCCAGATGTATAACTTGGCATGTGAAATGTTCATATATCTGATTATCCACCAGAGAATTCATAGTTATATAAGACTATGTATATGTGCACAACATTATACTATGAATAAAGTATTAATATGTGAATTGAACACGAATATAGTTCTGCCTGCGATAGAGTTTTAGATGTGGATAGATAGGCGCCTATAGGGAAATTGCAGCTGCCATAGTTTGGCCCGATTGGGTCCATAGTATATATGATCCCGTTTGGATCATGATCAGCCCCATTTGGGTTGATAGGCTACCCCGTTTGGGTATGCTTGACCGGTCCACAGTACAGTTTGGCCCCGTTTGGGTCTATAGATTCGATATCTTCGGATATCCTTCTTTTGATACCGATGTGTATCCATAATTCCCGTTATCCACTGATAAAGCTAAGGCAGGCCAATCGTTATTCATAGTAATGATCAAAATTAATCAGTTAAAGTTATTTGACTAAAGACTTGATATTGTGGCTTATATTGTTGGTTTACCCCCGGGAATTATGTTTCAATTGAATACGTTCACATGGAAAATTGCCATCTATATGAATTATGAAAATGAATTATGCGTTACTCTCCTGGGTACGATGTTTATGTTCACAAGAATATGCTTATGCTTTAAAGTATATGTTATTGTTGCCATGTTATGCTGGACATGTTGTTTATAATATATGAATATATTATATATGTATGTTTTGATGACCTGTGTGTGTGGTCATCCATCCGTAGATATTCTCCACTAAGCTTTATAGCTTAGCACGGGTTATTTATCCGTGTAGGTTCATATAGCAAGACTTTTGTTGAGGGACGTTCTCTGCATCAGGAAGGGCCAACCATCGACTGATAACCTTGATGTAGGATGTTTTGTATTACAATTCTCATATGTTTTTGTATAATGGCCAGTTATCTTATGATATGTATAAAACCTATGTGGAATATTGTAACTCACTAGTAGTAAAGCTAAGACCGAATATGTGTGCATGTGATATACATAAAGTAATATTCATATAGTCTAGTATGCATGATAATAGGTATGAAATGGAAAACATGAATAGACTTGTAGCACGAATTTAAGTATATGAAACCTTATGGCATGATTAATGGCTAAATGATGATTAAATGAACATGTAGTATAAGCATGATTAATAGCATTCATGATACATGTGTAATAGGGTTTTTGCATAGAGGGTGCTACAGAAGATGCTTTAGAAAGGGTAAAAAATAAGTTACTGATTGTGGCAAATAAACAACAATAATGATTCATCTATGTTATTATCACAAAATAGAAAAAATATATATATGCCTAGAAAAGTTAGAATAAAATCATGTCATCTAAAGAACCTAATTGAGCAAGCCCATATATGCATAACTATCCTTATACTAATTCAAATTTACATGACATCAGATTACTTAGTATACTTTTAAGAGAAATGAATATATCATAGATGTGACCATGCATAATCCATCTCCTATATGTTCAAACCGATTTGTATTTTATAATCAGCAATAATAATTATAATGCAAAAATAGGTTTAAACATTTTTTCTTAAATGATTAGTGGATATATAACATTACTATCTATTGAAACCAAATAGAGAAGAAATTATAACTGAGGAATGATTTTTACCTCTTTAGAAGATTCAATATCTTATTTGCCTTGTTCTGTAGTTGCATTAATCCTTATAAGGTATGACTGTTGAACCTTACATGATGAAGTACCTTCGACTTTAGTATTCACTCCTTTTGTTAGAGACTAACGGAGGCGATGATGTGGTAAAAAGGAAAAGGAGACATATCTGATAATCTCAATGATGGCAATTGGAAAGAGGGCAACGACGGTAGATTTGGTTATCTCGGCAATGATCACTGGCAAAAGGGCAACAGTAGCAAATTTGGTTATCTCAACATAGCGACTGGCGAGAGGGCAACGGTGGCATCAGATCATCTCGGCAAATCTATCACCAAAGAAAAGAAAGAAAATGGCATAATTTTTATTAAAGAGAAAGAAGTAAAATAGAAGTGTTAGGGTTTTATCCTATTTATATAAAATTTCATATTATGTAAATAATTATAATATCAAGGTCATTTATTTAACAATGCTTAATAAAATATTATTATCTGTGATAATAATAAAAAAATTTTAAGTTAATAATGAAATTTAATTTAATTTTATACTATAAATTATTATGAATTAATGCTTAATTTTATTTAAAATTTTAGGATAATATGAGTACTTTATTTACCGATCAAGTTAAATTTAAATAATAAAAATATTATTTGTATGGATTGGATCTTTATATCATATTAAAATATAACAAAATTTTATTTAAATTTTCATAAAATAAAAAAAATTGTATATATAATTAAAATGTATGCATATGATAAAAATATATTAATTATTTACATAAAAAATTATATATAATTAAAATGAAAAAATATCTAGTTTAGTGTTTATTTTGATAAAAATGATATTTTATTAAAAATAAAAAACTAAATTTTAAACATTTATTTTGTATGAATAAAAGTAATAGTGATGGATTACCGATGAAAAATTACTTTGCAAAAGGATGCTCCAAAATATGCACATTATTTAGCGATGGAACAGAAAAACCATCGCTAACATGCTTAAAATAAAAAAGCATGTTATATTATCGATAAAATTCCATTAGTACATAATAAATTATTTGACATTTTACCGATGCAGTATTCCGTTGCTAAAAAATAATGCCACTACTTTTCGCCAGTTTTATCGACCTTTTTTATTTCCCTCGCTAAAAATATCACCATTCTACCACTTCTCCATTTTTACCGATGCATTTGTTATTCCATCGATAATTCTTATTTTTAGAGATGAATTATGCATCCATCGGTAAATTCCGTCGGTAAAATCAAATTTTTTTATTGTGGATATTATAATCCAAACTGGATCGATACTTTGTTATGATCAAATAAGTCAAACTATGGCAACTGCAATATACCCTTATAAGCATACCTATCTATCTACAACCTAGATATATACGCAGGCAATATTAACCTCTTTACTTTAACTTTCTTTACTTTTCTCTTTTCGATCATGTATATACACACACATACAAACACACACGCACACACACACACACACACATACATACATACATACATACATACATACATACATACATACATACATACATAACTATAAGCATGGTATTATATACCTGTTCATGTATAAACATTTTGTGAGTGTGATATCCTATATATGTTTGAGTATAAACATTTTATACTTGTAATAAATACAAAGGCATGTAACTCATCATATGTATATGAAAGTGATACTTATCATCATGCTATCCTAAGTTTCCTTATTTAAATAATATATGTATGCATATCTGTATCTCACTTTTCTTTAAAGCATACACTATAATTTAAAAGCACATATTAAGAATGCTTATATTTTCATGCTTGCACACTTCACTATCATACTTGTATGATATATTCATAAGAACTATAATTATATGGAAATAAACATATATGTATATTATTATTTCATAAGTGCATATATGTACAATTCACTATGTACAAATCTTATGCATCTTTATATTTAAACATGCCATTACATGTCCAAAATAGATTTGTGAGGACCTTACTTATAACCTAGGAGATTTCCTATATAATGTGTGATGTATTTTTTTAATTGATGATATTATTTATTTATGTTTGCCTAGCACATGTTATTATAAGTCGGGACCTAGAGGGAATTGTTTGTGAAGAGAGTGGCAAAATAATCATTTTATAGTAAGTCTTACATGTGCATGATTGAGAGAGAATATGGTATTAAGGAATTAATTGAAATAAGAAATTGTAAGTTTTTTAGTGAGAACAAGAATTAAAGGGAAGTAAGAGGGCTAAATGCAATTAACTAGTGTCCACCAAAGGGACCAATAGGAAAATGACATTTAGCCTCTTTGGACTCTTCATAAAATTTGAAGAAAACTCAAAGGATTCAAAGGGAAGTGGCCAACTATTCAAGGGAAGAATTATAGCCACTTTTTCTCCCTATGTAATCCCTAAATAAACCATAAAGAAAACCCCAATGAAAATTTTGCTTGCTGGTTGAGAGAGAAAGAATTTAAGGTTAGTGTTCTATGGTATAAGCCCTATCTTCTTCTCTTTTACCTTTATTATTATGATGGGATGATAATTATATATTTATATAGGTAACTTTCCATATAGAAGGAGAACTAAGTAAAGGAAAGGGGAAGGAAATCCATAAAGATTAAAAAATGTGTCATTTTGGCTTTAAAAAGTATAAGAACTTCCTATGACTTTGTTTGTGCAATGGAGTTTATGTTGTTATGAATGTACTATTAGAGGTCAGAATGAAGTATTATATTGAAAATTAACCTTATAATATCATGAGAACCAAAATAGCAAAGAAGCTCTTGAATATCGAAAATCTATCCTTTGGTTTATTTGACCTCTCATGACTATTTTGACTATAACTCGAGCTAGATATATTCAAATTGATTATAATTGTTACAAAAACTAGAATCATAGACCTTGATTTTATATGAGAATTCAAAATTTTGATCCTTTTTTATTATAGTGAAAATCAAGCTTGAATTTGGACTGTATCTGCTTCTCTATCATTGAGAGCAATTTTTTTTCTTTATTAAATATCTAGAGATTTACAAGTTCAAATGGAATGATTTTTAATTTTTTAGAAACTAGAAATGTATAAGAACAACTTTGTAGAAGACCACTTTGCCAAATGACAATGTTTAGTTTGTCTAAAATGGGACACAAGTTGCATATGACAATCTATGTCACCATTAGCACCTATTTAGTGATGATCATGAACCTCTCCTATCTTTACCTAAACTTGATATTTGGGTTCCAAATTGATACTAAAGCCTGCCTAAACCTCTCTAAATATTTCTAAAGAATTCTAAGCCTAAAATTAAAGGTACTTTGTGACATTGAACATGTAAATTGCATAATGAAACATAAGAATAAAGTGATGGCATATTGTATATGTATGTGTACATGGATGAAAGTATGCTACAATGGTTATACAATTATAAATTTGATTATGCAATAATAGCTAAAAGATCATTATTGAGATTGGTTTGAACATTTGCATCCACAATTGTGCAATATCAAGAACTATGTATTATGAATTGAAAACAATATATGAAATGAACAATACCTACATATAGAACTTAGTGGTGGATAGATAGGCATGCTTATAGGGTTACAATTATAGCTACCACAGCTTTAACCCCATTTAATTCCACAGTATATCCCCATTTAGGGCTATAATCTTGACCTTATTTATGTCCATAATTTTAATACCTTCAGGCATTCATATGCTTGATACCTACGGGTATCCACAGCACCCGTTATCCACATCCACAGAATTTAGGTTGGCCTTCATAGAATATAATGAATAGTATGTTATTTATGATTAACTAAATATGCATGAAAGATTCATAACTAATCATGATATATATTATTTAATGATTTAAATGCATCTCATTATTATTGTATGTTATGTTTGTGTTTTAGGATGACAACTGAGTGGTTGTTCAAATATGTGTTATTCCCCACTAAGACATATAGCTTAGCACGGGTGTTTATCCATGTAGGTACCCAAAATAGATCTTTTTGGCAGGGATAAAGTCAACAACGATAAAGCCAACACCAGCTAGGGAAAGTTAAAGTAAGAAGATGGCATTATTTTTTTGCTATATTTTAATATTGTATATTTCTTATTTTGCTAAAATGATGTAATATAATGGTACAATGTAAAGAATAACTTAATTACAACTATGATATACTAAGAACTCAACTTATATAGCCTATTTTTATGTGTGAATATGATTATGAAGTATAATGAATTACATAAAATATGAACAATTGAGTTATAGTATGCATTGTTGTATAAAAGATCATATAATAAGTAGTAGGAACCTGAAAATGCTAGCGTAATCCTTTTATCTTTAGTATCAGAGCATTGTTTAGGTAGTTCTGGCTGATAGGAGTTTAAGAACATGTATATATAGAATTTTATTAGTGTTGGCTTATTGTTGATGTCCCTATGTTTCTTTAGTTAGTAAACTATGGAGGTAAGTTAAGAAGTAATAGAAGAGACTATGAAAAATAACCTACCTAGGAGATCAAATTCCCCCAATCCTAAATCTTCAGCATCTACTCAGGGTGATGCACCCATTGCTGCACCTGGGGAAGCATTATTGAAGATTTCATGACATAGCCTAGAGTTTACAGAGAATGATAGCACTAAAAGCTCTTATTACAGAAATTAAAAAGTATGATGCAGAAGATTTTTTGGGCACAATATAGATGGAATCAAGAAAAATAGAACTTTAGTTTCAAAAGTTAGAACGCATCTTTATAGAGATTCAATGCCCAGCCAATTAGAAAGTGACTTATCTTGTGTCCTTGCTTCAGGGAATAGCATAACCCCAATTACCTAATTCCTTCCCTTGGGAGTTATTTGAAGTGGAGTTTAAAAAGAGATATGTAACTGAAGCTTACAAAGAGGAAAAATTGAGACATTTCTTGAATTTAAAATAGATGGGTATGGCAGTAGCTGAATATGAGGCAGATTTTAGCTGCCTGAGTAAATATGTATCAAAACCAATGTTGATAGGAGCCTTTAAATGTTGCTAGTTTAAAGATGGTTTGCATGATCGGATTAGGGAGCACTGGATATGAACCATTTTAATACACCAATTGGAATATGATCAACTTGTATAAGTGGCCATTCAAGGTCGAAAAGGAGGAATTGGCTAAAAATGAAAGAGAACAAATAAGAAGAAATTTTACTAGGGCCAACACATCAACAGAAAAAAGACCCAAAGTTACACAAAAGGGTCAACCAACAAAATCTGGCAACCACCCCATGTCTAAGGGCGGACAATAGGGAGCATTTACCATAGCTAGGCTAGATAAGGAGACTTCAGCAAGTCAAGGTAGAGGATAGCAACTAAAATGTACTTATTGCTACAAAAGGCATTGGGGCACTTCTATAATGCTTACAGGTGCTTGTTTTAAATATAGTAGTACAGAAAATTTAATGGTAGATTATCCCTTGAAGCAAAAGTAAGGATCTAATCAACAAAGTAATAAAGGAGCTTCTAATGCACCTCCTACAGGCAGAAGACATGGTAGAGGTAGTTTAGAACACAGTCTAGGAATGCCTTTAGAATAGTTGATCGACCTTTTGCTCCTACACCTCTTGCCCGAGCCTATGCCATGGAAGCTTGAAAAGATGTTAATGCTTCAGAAGTTATAGCTAGTACTTTTTCTCTCTTTAACACTAATGTACATGTGTTTATTGATCCAAGTCCCACTCATTCATATATTTTCAATGGAGATTTGGGTAAAAGTATGTTTATTGTTGATTAATTGAATTTTGATATATATATGACTAGTCCCTTCGGCTATAGTGTGTGTGTAAATAAAATATATAGAAAGTGTTCTATTGGGATACATAGGAGAGAATTTCCAGTTGATTTAATTGTATTGTCTTTTCATGAGTTTGATGTGATACTAGGTATGGATCGATTGACTAAACACCAACCAATAGTAAATTGTAAAGCTAAAACTATAGTAATCAAGGATGCCAAGGGTAAAGAAATATGGTTTATGGTATTAAATCTAATCCCCTAGCCAATGTTATATCGGCTATGAAAGCAAGGTGGTTCTTTAGAAAGGAATGTAAGGAATTCTTGGCTTTGGAGCTTGACAACAAAAGAGAAATAGTAAACCTTCAAGATATACTGATAGCCAATGAATTCCTCGATGTATTTCTAGAAGAACTACTAGGTCTTTCACCAGAGAGAGGTCGAGTTATCCAATGAAATATTGCCTGGAATTGCTCCCATTTATAGGGCACCGTATAGAATGGCACCATCAAAATTAAATGAGCTGAAAGTCCAATTGCAAGAATTTTTAGATAAAGGCTTCATTAATCCTAATATGTCACCTTGAGGTGTACCAGTGTTGTTTGTTAAAAAGAAGGATGGCACATTGAAAATGTGTATTGATTATAGGTAACTCAACAAGATAACAGTGAAGAATAAATATCCATTACCTCGAATTAAAGACTTAATTGACCAGTTGAAGGGTACCGGTGTGTTTTCTAAGATTAATCTCTGGTTAAGATATTACTAACTATGGGTGAAAGATGTAGACATTCCAAAGACTACTTTTAGAATACGATATGGCCATTATGAATTTTTAGTAATGCCTTTCGGGTTAACAAATGTACCAGTAGCCTTTATGGACTTGATGAATAGGGTGTTTAGACCCTATCTAGATCAGTTTATAGTGGTATTTATTAATGATATACTGGTCTATTCTCAAAATGAAGCTGAGAATGTAGAACATTTGAGAATCATATTGCAAACTTTACAAGAAAAGTAGTTATATGCCAAGCTAAGTAAATGTGAATTTTAGCTTAAGGAAGTCTCATTCCTTGGACACTTTGTTTCATTAGAAGGCATCAAGGTGGATCCTAAAAATGTTGAGGCTATTGTTAACTAAAAATTGGCTCAAAATGTACCGAAAGTAAGAAGTTTTTTACACTTAGCAGGGTATTATTATCGAAGATTTGTGAAAGGGTTTTCAGTTATTGCCTCCCTACTCACTAAATTACTTCGAAAAGGTGTCAAATTTGAGTGACAAGTAGATACCAAGCAAGTTTTGAACAATTAAAGAAAATGTTAATAGTGACCCCAGTTCTTATGTAGCCAACAAAAGGCAAAAACTATTCTATGTACAACAATGTTTTTAGAAATGGATTAAGTTAAGTGTTGATACAAGATGGTAAGGTGGTGGCATATGCATCAAGATAGTTAAAGCCTCACAAACAAAACTAACCCAACTCATGATTTAGAATTAGCAGCAGTGGTTTTTTCTTTAAAAATATGCTGCTATTATTTATATAGAGAGAAATGCAAGTTATATAAATCATAAAAATCTTAAATACCTACTTACACAAAGACATCTCAATTTGAGATAGCACAAATTGTTAGAATTGTTAAAAGACTACGACAATATAGTTGATTATTATATGGGTAAAGCAAATGTGGTGGTTGATGCATTAAGTCAAAAAATGATGCCAACCTTATTATTGCAACAAATTAGATGGTTAATTACATCAAATAAGGCTTTGATAGCTTAGTTAAAGCTTGAAACAACATAAGGAAAATGATTATTGATGCATAGGAAGGTGATAAAAAGTTACAGGAAATAGCCCAATCAATACATGAAAGGGGCCCAGTTGAATATTCAATAGGAAATGACAGTGCTAGACATTACTGAAATAGATTGTGCATACCAGATGACAAAGAGTTGAAAAGAATTTTGCTACAAGAAGCGCATAACATGATTTTCACCATGCATCCCAATGGCAACAAGATGTATCAAGATTTGAAGCAATTTTATTAGTGGCTAGGAATGAAAAGAGATGTGACTGAATATGTTTCCAAATGCTTAACGTGTCAACAGGTAAAGGCAGAGCACCAATTTCCTTCAGGACTACTGAATTTTATTCCCATTTCATAATGGAAGTGGGATAATGTCATAATGGATTTTGTCACTAGTTCACCCACTACTCAAAAGAAGCATGTTGTCGTAAGGTTAATAGTGAATAAATTGACCAAGTTGGCTCACTTTATAGCAATTCGATCTAACTATCCAATGAATAAATTGGCTAAATTATATGTGAACGAAATTGTTCGACTACATGGGATACCATTATCAGTAATTTCAAATCAGGATCTAAGATTTACTTTTAGATTTTGGAAAAGCTTACAACAGGCATTAGGCATAAAGCTTCATTTCAGTATGACATTCCACCGATAAATAGATGGTTAATCATAGAGGGTTATACAGATGTTGTAGGATATGTTAAGATGATGTATATTAGATTTCCCAGGGAGTTGGGATAAATATTTGGCTTTATTAGAGTTTACATAAAACAATAGTTACCAAACTAATATTTGTATGCCATCTTATGAGGTGTTATATGGTCAGAGTTATAGAACTCTAGTTTGTTGGATAGAATTGGCTGAGAATAAGATGATTGGTCTGGATATTATTAAAGATATCGAAGAAAAGATTCAAATTGTCAAACAAAGTTTGAAAGAAGCAAGTGATCGATAAATCATATAAATATAACTATGTATGTTTTATTAATTTAACAATTGTTCCCAAAATGCCCTCCATGGATCTCTATCCATCTTGGCATATTACTCTTGCCAGAGATTCTCTAAACAAGGCAATTATAGAATCATGCGAGATAACTTCCCTTATTAAATCTGGGATGGTGAATCCTTTGTCAATCACTCAACTATCTTCAAGTAGGTCATGATATACCCAAACTCCTAACTAAGTTCACTCCCAGTTGGAAGTGATCAGTTATGGAGTCAAAATATACCACAGGCTACTTAAGATAACTTTGGTGATCTCAAGTATAAGGATACTTACACAATCGCTATGAAGAGACTCCTCACTGACATAGATTTAATATCCATGTGACGATTCTCTTTATAGGTCTCCAATGAACTTGTGCTTCTAACAAGCATCCACATGTTATCTTTGATTATCTTCCATAATCACAGTTATGAGAACCACTGCTTGAACCATTCAAGAAGAATAACATGTGCTAGTCTGTCCGAATTAACAATGCCCTATCTTTTTAATTCTATGACTAAGGATATTTAGATATTAACACATTTGCATGCAATAGACATCTCATATCATGAACACTTTCATGATTGCATTTGCACTGTGTTTATAATATCTAGGACTTCATTTATTAATTTAAGATTTACAAACTCATGTATTTAAACATAGCATTAATAAATGAATGATACCTTTTATTAAGAATATGAATTCATAAATATGAAATAAATCCCTATTACATGGGCTCTAGGGCATACTCTCTAACAATCTCCTACTTGCACTAAAGCCAATCACTCATATGTCTTAGACCCATGCTATTTATATGGTGATCATGCTTAATCTAGGAAAGTGCTTTAGTGAGGGGATCCGCCACATTATCATCTGTGGGAACCCTTTCTATTTTCACATCATTTCTAGCTACTATATCCCTTATGAGATGGTAGCGTCTGAGAACATGCTTGGATCGCTGATGACACCGTGGTTCCTTTGCTTGCGCAATGGCTCCATTGTTGTCACAATATAAAGGAATCAGATCAACAATGCTAGGCACCACTCCTAGTTCATATATGAACTTTTTGATCCAGACTGCTTCTTTGGCTACTTCCGAAGCAGCAATGTACTTAGCTTTTGTCGTGGAATTAGCAGTTGTTTCTTGTCTGGAACTCTTCCAACTAACTGCTCCTCCTCCCATTATAAACACATAACTAGACTGTGATTTACAATCATTTTTGTCAGATTGGAAGCTGGCATTTGTATACCCATTTACTTCCAAATTGTCCTCTCCATATACCAAGAATATATCCTTGGTCCTTTGTAAGTACTTAAGGATATTCTTGATAGCTGCCCAGTGTTCCTCTCCAAAATTGGATTGGAATCATATTAAATTATTAAAAAAATCAATTTTGGGCTTAAAACAAGGGTAGGCCAAAACCCACACAACAAAGCCCTAATGTGTGTTCACACACAAACTAGTTTTGTGTTTATTGGACCATTTGGGCCTTTTGGAATGAGCCAAGCCCACTCCAGCCCATAAAACCCAATTAATAAACTTAATTATAGTTTATAATATTTAATTTAAATCAGCTCCTTGGGCCCACCAAGTCATTCACTAATTTAAACCAAATCCGTAAATATAATTAAGCCCATTAAGTGGTTTTAATGAATTAAAATTAATCCAATTGATTTAAGGCCCATTTTAATTAATCAAATTAATTAAAAACACTTTAATATATCAGATATATCAGATTTAGAAGATTAAAAATCATTCTAAATAAAAACACATCAAGAACACACAAAGAACACCAATTTATCGAACTTTTCGACTAAACTAGTTCATGCAAAACTTGTTCGATTTTAACTTCATTTGATCCTATGGCTTAATATCACATATTAAACACATAAATTATCATCAAAATGATCTTAGAGTGGATCTATAAAAAATTAATTTAGAACAGCCCCTAAAATTAAAAGCCATTCACGCCAAAACCATGATCCCTTTCTCAAAAGAATCGTTTTTGTTTTCGTTTTATTTATTTGATCACACATATATCCAGAAATCAATATTTCACATTCATGAACAATAAAATCTGATATTTTAAAGTTCATGAAATAAATAACTCAAAAATAAAAATTATTCCATAGAAAAATATAGAATTGTATTTATATGAAAAAACCTAGCTCTAATACCATGTTGGGAATTATCGGTTACATGCATCTCATACATAAGCGAAATTTAAAATTTTGTAACCAATAAATCTAATCTTGCCATGAATTTACAATATACATATTAATGAGAATAAGAAAAATCACCTTTGATTTTTGTTGAACAGTTGATATTACTTCTCACCGGATTGTCGCAAACCATAGTGTCCAAAATCAAATACCTCCAATGAGTAATCCACACTAGAGAAGGATTGAAAGAACTAACAATTGGGAGGAACAAGGGCTGGCCAAAATCCTTAGATGCTAGTTAGGGAAGGTGGCAGCTAGGGTTGAGGAAAAGAGAGAGAGTGTTTTCTTAATTGTTCACCCTTACTTAACCCTAATTCCACATCTCTTGGATTCTTATAGTTAGGTTAAAAAATCCAACTTCATAATGGGATTGGGCTCTTTAAAATTGCTGAAAAATTATTAATTGGGCTTCTGGAATTATTTATAATTATTTAGGCTCAATTAAATCCAATTTAATCCCATTCAAAAAGACTATCCACAAAACCTACAAACTAGGCCCTCTGTACATATACTTGGATTTAATTACCCAAATAAATTCCAAATCAAAACAAATTAAATATGTAGGCTTCACAACACTTATGTAACATATTTAATTTATTTTGGTCCAAGAAGTAGGCCTCTAAGGCCTTCTATTTTGGAGTTGGTGTATAGCCCTTCTTTTGGAGGGCTTCTGTGCCAACCTCACTTCTTTAGGCCTTTATAATTCCTCCAATGGACCTATTAATTATTATATCAGCCCCATAACACTTATAGTTCAATAATAATCAATTATGAAATATATTATTTCAATTAGGTCCAATTTTACAGAACATTTCAAAAAATTTCTGCGAACAATTTTACTTTATCATAATTAATTAAACTCTTTAATTAATTATTATCTTTTTCACTTCTCTATCCCTATAATAATATAAAATATTATTATCTGTGTCATTTTACCATTTTATCCTTTTTCTCTATATGTGTGTGAGCTATTGGGTTCCTGTACATATTGGCAGTATAATATGTAATTGTGAGTTATATTTAAAAGTCACATGATTTAAACTTCTTTAAATCATTTTATCAATCCCTATTGATATTCTTGATACACTATTATACAAGTCATGATTGACCTCTAGCTAGGCATCATGACTACCCAAATGTCAAGAAAGTCAAGTGGTTTGACTATACCCTTTCATAGAAATAGTTACCGTGCAATTACTCCTTCCACCACTCTTATCTCAATTAGATTCTGAGTATGGATTTCTGTCAACTCATATAAATCTAATTATGTATGTTCTATTAATTTAACCATTTTTCCAAAAATGCCCTCCATGAATCTCTATCCATCATATTACTCTGGCCAGAGATTCTCTGAACTAGGCAATTATAGAATCATGCAAGATAACTTCCCTTATTAAATCTGGGATGGTGAATCCTTTGTCAATCACTCAATTATCTTCAAGTAGGTTCACTCCCAGTTGGAAGTAATCAGTTCTGGAGTTAAAATATACCACTTGCTACTTAAGATAACTTTGGTGATCTCAAGTCCAAGGATACTTGCACAACCGCTATGAAGAGATTCCTCACTAACATAGATTTAATATCCATGTGAGGAGTCTCTTTGCAGGTCTCCAATGAACTTGTTCTTCTAGCAAGCATCCATATGTTAGCTTTGATTATCTCCCATAATCATAGTTTTGATAACCACTACTTGAACCATTCAAGAAGCATAACATGTGCTAGTCTGTCCGGATTAACAATGCCTTATCTTGTTAATTCTATGACTAGGGATATTTAGATATTAACACATTTGCATGCAATAGACATCTCATATCATGAACACTTTCATGATTTCCCTTGCACTGTGTTTATAATATCTAGGACTTCATTTATTAATTTAAGATTTACAAACTCATGTATTTAAACATGGCATTAATAAATGAATGATGCCTTTTATTAAGAATATGAATTCATACATATGAAATACATCCCTATTACATGGGCTCTAGGGCATACTCTCTAGCATTTGATTTGTGTTAATACGTATATGTCATGATAAGCATTACTATGTACATGCAGGATAGGCATATATATGTGTTATTATAAATGTTAATACATACATGTTATGACATGCATTAATATATACATGCACATCAGATATAAGTTCATGCCATGGTAATGTTAATGCATTATTATTTTTTATTATTTACACTTTTTCACATGATAATGATGTATATAGGATGATGTATGAGAATGAATATGTTAGGGATACATGTGATGTATGGGTTAATCATTGCATTATGATGATGATGCATGAGCATATTACATATGACATGAGTCAATGCATGATGATGCATGTGAATGTTACATATATTTAGTGTGATGCATAAGCAAGTTAGGTATACATATGATGCATCGAATGGATAAGCATACAGTGTATACATGTGATAATGTGTGATACATAAGTTACACATGACACATGGACATGTTAGGAATATATATGGTGCATGGCATATGTGTGATGCATGATGTATGAATGTGTTTGACTGGTATCTAGCAAGTGTACTAGATCGGTTAGTAATATAGGAAAATAAGATTAATATCCTAAATATCGTACCCAAGGGAACATGGATTGCTAAAAAAATATCTATGTGTGAATTAAATTAATTTAAGATTATTTCCCCAAGTTTTTGATTTAAAGGTAAGAACTAAACTAAAATAAAACAAAACAAAAACTAAAATTAAACCAACATGAATTAAAAACAAATCAATTACTGAAATTCTTCTGCTAAAGAAACTATCCACCTTAATTTCCATTGCAATGACTCAATAACAAAAGTAACACAAGTGATTATGGAAAAACTACATAAATAAAGGTAGATATCTCATACAAGGCTATCATTCTATGTAGCAAATTCTCTTGTTAGAGACAATCTAATACTTAGCATAAAGATCAAGTTTTAAACTCCTAGATATCCATTAAACTCTTTTGCAAGCAAACTTAACTTCAACCTAATGTTAGTTTCAACTTTTTTTAGTATTAATCCACTTTTACCAACACAAAATTACATCTAATTAAGAATATAATCATGCATCAATACTAATGAACTAACCCAAGTTTCCCTTAGCAAAAGAAGAAAAACTACTTACCAAACATTATGAAAATTAAAGATCAATTAAAGTAAAAAGATACAATACTCAAGAAGCTCCAAACTTTGCTCTTGATGACTTTAATAGAACGCTTGAATCTCTTAAAAGAATTATAAACTAAGAAAACAATAAAACTAATCTAAAACTAAACTAAAACTAATGCACAATAACTAAAGAAAACTAAAGCTAAACTAAAGAAAAAATTCATAATTAAGAGACTCTCTAGCTCTATATCTAGTTTTGATGTCTTGACCCTCTTTTTATAGGCTTTAAATAAGGAGTTTTGACCTTGATAAACTTGTTAATCCAAAGAAAAATTGAATTTTACCCAATTAGGAAGTTTAAAACCATATTTTTCTTTATGTCACTCGGAAGAGTGATGAAAATCACTCGGGATAGTAAAATCATGCTGGAAAAAGAGAAGGCCGATTTGGGTGAGTGTTTTTTTCTTCTTAAGTGAGTGAAATTTCACTTAGGAGAGTGATCTGGGCACTCAGTTGAGCGACCATTTCACTCTACCAAGTGATATGCTTCTTTAACATAAATTTTTGCTTCTTCTTTGCACAATTGCCTTAACTTTCCTCCTTTCTTCAATTAACTTCTTTTTTCCTTCAAATAAGCCTTGAAAAACACAAAAACTTGAATTTAAATATCAAAGCAAAAATTACCAATATTTAAACATAAATCAACTAAAATAACACTAAACTAACTCAAATAAACACATAAAACATACTAGAAATGTATTAAAAATTCACAACATCAAATATCCCACACTTAGACATTGCTTGCCCCCTAGCAAATTTGAATAAATCAACTTCTCAAAATAATCAAACTTTAACTAAGAGTTATGCATTTCAAAACCATGTTTAGCAATTAATAAGAACACATAAAAATTTTTTAACTAGATTAAACTCAAATAAGGCAAATGAGCTATTTTCCATGTGTGTGTACAAGACCAAAATATTTTAGCTTTTTCAAAATAAAAGCACTAATGTAAATTCATAATCAAGTTTAGAATGAATGTACACCTAAACGTATAATTGGTTTCGCACTTGAAACTCTAGAAATACCATAGGCCTGTCCTTTAGCACCGTAACCTAAAGGTCATCTCCGCTAAATAACTAAAAAACAAAACATATAATCACTTAGGTCATTTAAAGGTTGTAATGGGGCTAGGGTGTTGGTTATCAAAGAATGGATAATAGATAATCAAAAAGAATAGCCACTCTATGATAAAATAGACTAATATTTCTAAAATTTCAAACTACTAAGCACAAATCTCTTTTTTCCATACTTGTTTGAAACTCGTACTGATTTTAAGCACTTTGAGAGAAAATATCAATTAAAACTCTCTCAATTACACAAATTTATCCCCTTTTAGATGTCACAAATCCTTTTCTTTGTAAATACCCCACATTTAAGATTTTGCCATATATGCTAGCTTTATTTCAATATTTCTTTCTTTTTTTTCTTTTTTTCTTTTCTTTTTCTTTCTTTCTCTTTTTTCCTTTTTTTCACTTGCTAGCTTCAATGTTTGCAATACAATAATAACATGGATAATTACAAGGTAAATTTTTACTATTTACTTGACTTTATCTATAACCCTTAACAATAAAACCAAAAATATCTTACTACACCCTTTACAATACCCAATTCCTATTAACCCATCCAATCCTAGAGTGGCCAATTCTAGAAGGAAAGATAAAAGCTTTTTAGGTTATATGGTTAATACATGAATGTAATAAGAAAAATAAATATGGTAGGCATTTAGCATAACTCATTAAGCTTAAAATGGTAATAAGAGATAAATGTATCATATAGGGTAGGAAAACAAGTTAAGATATGGCTTAAACAAGAAAAATATTGCCTATATCACTTTCTAGCTTATTTTGAGTTGTTTTTATGCTTTGAAGGGTGATGAGGAAGGTTTTATTGTTCTAAATTCCTTACTTAACTATTTCAATGCATTATTTTTCTTCTATTTAAAAACTTATCTTTATTGCTCAAAGAGTTGAAAATTAACAAATATAAGTAGTCATCTCTATTAAAGGGGAACTCACTGTCTGTCATTAACTATATTTGGAAAATGACAAAACTTAAGTGTTATTTTTGCCTTTATGTGACCTTTACATGTTGTAACTAATTGGATCTAAATTGCATTTCAACTACAAGTGTTACATCCTGAGTTGTGGTCAACCTTATATTCATAAACTCTAAGGCTGTAAATATTCAACCTTTAACTTTTTTAACGATGCTACTATTGATATTTAGGATGGCCGAGATGGTGGCTAATGATGTGATTATGGGGGAGCTGGGGTCTGCAATCACTAATATAACAGACCTTCCACTATCTTTTCAAAGTCTAGGGCATGTATATCCATATGACTGCATGTATATGTTGTATGTTTGTATATATGAAGGGATGCAAATGTATGTACAATTGGTTAAGGTGTTTGTAAAACTGGTAGTGGTATATAGTGGCTAGGCTGGCGAGATTGAACAGTAGGAGTCATTTCACTAACTGTTTGTCAGGCTGGGGCCCTACTCTTGACATCACTCATCGAAAACAAAAAATCATGACTATCACTTTCAATATACGAAGGGATATGTAAATTCCAACATTGAGTTCACTTATTCCATTATGGCATGTACATGTATCAACTCAAACATTCATCCATATTTATATATTCACTTTGATCTTAGGAGCGCCTAAACCTTGCTCTAATACCACTTAATGTAATACCCTACTATTATTCATGATTTTCATACATGATGTATATATCTAATAGTGATGTCGTATGGTTACTATTCATTTGGTATAAATTTTAGCAAAATAACGGCTTGTAAACTGTGCTACCAAGACCTATAAATTGACAAAATAACACTCCCAAAAGGCAACCTCCACCTCTACTACTCTAGAACATTTATAGAACTTCTAAAATCAACTATCAATCATCATTACAACACAACCATAAATTCACATTCATCCATATCATATTGCAAATACAAGTTCACTTTACTTCACATCTAAAATATAACATAAAATATTATAATACCAATTATCTGAAACCCTAATGCCTACTTCTCAAAATTTCATAATGACATAGGCAACACATGTACATATCTTTCCACTCCTCCTTCATCATGTCCTCAATAACTTATCCCTGCACAGTCGACAAACCACTCACCCAGCAAAATTGTTGCCTAGTGGTGGATACAACTACATAATATTTCATTTACATAAATTATTTTTTATTTTTATTATTTTTTATTTTTTAATTTTCGTTAATCCTTGTTGACCTTATTTTCTTACATTTTTACCTTTTTACCATCTGACCTCTATTAATTATAATTTCAACATTAATTTGCACTTTTGCCATCATTTTCTTATTTAGTAACACAATAGTCTTTGTCCACCACTTAGCTTATTTATTCATCTTACTTAATTTAATTTTATTCTAATCTCATTATAATTTAGAAATTTAATCTTACTAAGTATACTAATTATATAATTCAAATCTCAATATGAATATAATTATCTCCTTGATTTAACTAAAGAAGGCTTTATCTTTCTTAATTCTTTTATCACTCTTAAACGTCTTAGTTTTATTCTTTTTATTAATTTATTTATTTTATTTACAAAAATTCTTGTTTAATATAAGTTCCACTATTATCCCTTTAATGTTTCCATCCCTTTTTCCAAATTATATTTAAACCCCCATCTTGTGTTAAAATCTCACTTAGGTCCTTTACTTTTTTCAAAATAACATTTAAATCTTTTCTCTCCTCAACATGACATTTAAATCTCATATTTAGCTGAATTGGTATCTAAGTCTCATCTCGAGTATAATTAACATTTATGTTCTCCCCTTTTTCCATAATTACTATTCTACCCTTATTTTCCCTTGTTAGAGAGTATGCCCTAGAGCCCATGTAATAGGGATGTATTTCATATGTATGAATTCATATTCTTAATAAAAGGCATCATTCATTTATTAATGTTATGTTTAAATACATGAGTTTGTAAATCTTAAATTAATAAATGAAGTTCTATATATTATAAACACAGTGCAAAGGCAATTATGAAGTGTTCATGATATGAGATGTCTATTGCATGCAAATGTGTTAATATCTAAATATCCCTAGTCATTGAATTAACAAGATAGGACATTGTTAATTCGGAAAAACTAGCACATGTTATGATTTTTTAATGGTTCAAGCAGTGGTTCTCATAACTGTGATTATGGAAGATAATCAAAGCTAACATATGGATGCTTGTTAGAAGAACAAGTTCATTAGAGACCTGCAAAGAGAATCCCCACATGGATATTAAATCTATGTCAGTGAGGAATCTCTTCATAGCGGTTGTGCAAGTATACTTAGACTTGAGATCATCAAGGTTATCTTAAGTAGCAAGTGGTATACTTTGACTCTATAACAGATTACTTCCAACTGGAGGTGAACATTGCTAGGAGATTAGGTATATAATGACCTAATTGAAGATAGTTGAGTGATTGAAAAAGGATTCACCATCCCAGATTTATTAAGAAAAGTTATCTCACATGATTCTATAATTACCTTGCTCAGAGAATCTCTGGCCAGAGTAATATGCAAGATGGATAGAGATCCCTGAAAGGCATTTTGGGAACAATGGTTAAAATTAATAAAACATACATAATTAGATTTATATGAGTTGACATAAATCCCTACTCATAATCTAATTGAGATAAGAGTGGTGAAAGGAGTAATTGCATGGTAACTGTTTCTATGGAAGGGTATAGTCAAACCACTTGACTTTCCTGACATTTGGGTAGTCATGATGCCTAGCTAGAGGCCACTCATGATTTGTATAATAGTGTATCATAAATATCAATAGGGATTGATAAAATGATTTAAAGAAGTTTAAATCATGTGAGTTTTGAATAGAACTCACAATTACATTTTATACCGCCAATATAGACAAGAACCCAATAGGTCACACACATATAGAGAAAAGGATAAAATGGTAAAATGGCAAGGATGATAATATTTAATATTATTATGGAAATAGAGAAGTGAATAAGAGAATAATTAATTAAAGAGTTTAATTAATTATGATCAAGTAAAATTATTCGCAGAACTTTTTAGAAATGTTCTGTAAAATGGACCTAATTGAAATATTATATTTCATAATTGGTTATTATTGGACTATAAGTATTATAGGCCTGATATAATAATTAATATATCCATTGGAGAAAATAATGGAGGCCCAGAAGATTGAGTTTGGCAGAGAAACCCTCCAGAGGAAGGGTTTCACGCCAACTACAAATAGAAGGACTTAGAGGCCTAATTCTTTGACCAAAATAAATTAAATATATTTCATAAGTGTTATGGAGCCTATATATTTAGTTTGGTTAGATTTGGAATTCATTTGGGTGATTAAATCCAAGTATATGCACAAAGGACCTAGTTTGTGAGTTTTGTGCATAGTCTTTTGTGAAAGGAATTAAATTGGATTTAATTGAGCCTAAATAAATTATTAATAATTCTAAAAGCCCATTTAATATTTTTCCAGCAATTCTAAAGAGTCCAATCCTATTATGAAGTTGGATTTTTAACCTAACTATAAAAATCCAAGTGATACGGTTTTAGGGTTAAGGTGAACAATTAAGAGAAAAGGAATTTCTCTCACTCTCTCAACCCTAGCCGCCACCCACTGTTGGGAATTATCGGTTACATGCATCTCATACATAAGCAAAATTTAAAATTTTTAATCAATATATATGATCTTGCCATGAATTTACAATATACATGTTAATGAGAATAAGAAAAATCACTTTTGATTTTTGTTAAACAGCTGATTTTACATCTCACCGGGTTATCGCAAACCACAGTGTCCAAAATCGAACACCTCAAATGAGTAATCCACACTAGAGAAGGATTAAAAGAGCCAACAACTGAGAGGAACAAGGGCTGGCTGAAATTCCTAGATGCTAGCTAGGGAAGGTGGCGGCTATGGTTGAGAGAAAAGAGAGAGAGTGTTTTCTTAATTGTTCACCCTTACTTAACCCTAATTCCACATCTCTTGGATTTTTATAGTTAGGTTAAAAAATCCAAATTCATAATGGGATTGGCCTCTTTAAAATTGCTGGACAATTATTAATTGGGCTTTTAGAATTATTTATAATTATTTTGGCTCAATTAAATCCAATTTAAGCCCTTTCACAAAAGACTATGCATAAAACCCACAAACTAGGTCCTTTGTACATATACTTGGATTTAATTACCCAAATGAATTCATAATCCAACCAAATTAAATATGTAGGCTCCACAACACTTATGTACCATATTTAATTTATTTTGGTCCAAGAAGTAGGCCTCTAAGGCCTTCTATTTTGGAGTTGGCATACGGCCCTTCTTCTAGAGGGCTTCTGTGCCAACTTCACATCTTTGAGCCTTTATAATTCCTCCAATGGATCTATTAATTATTATATCAGCCCCATAACACTTATATTTCAATAATAATCAATTATGAAATAAATTATTTCAACTAGGTCTAATTTTACATAACATTTCAAAAAAGTTCTGCGAACAATTTTACTTGATCATAATTAATTAAACTCTTTAATTAATTATTATCTTATCCACTTCTCTATCCCCATTTTAATATCAAATATTAATATCCATGTCATTTTACCATTTTATCCTTTTTCTCTATATGTGTGTGACCTATTGGGTTCTTGTCCATATTGGCAGTATAATATATAATTGTGAGTTCTATTCAAAACTCACATGATTTAAACTTCTTTAAATCATTTTATCAATCCCTATTGATATTCTTGATACACTATCGTACAAGTCATGATTGGCCTCTAGCTAGGCATCATGACTACCCAAATGTCAGGAAAGTCATGTGGTTTGACTATACCCTTCCATAGAAACAGTTACCGTGCACTTACTCCTTCCACCACTTTTATCTCAATTAGATTGTGAGTATGGATTTCTGTCAACTCAAATAAATCTAATTATGTATTTTCTATTAATTTAACGATTGTTCCCAAAATGCCCTCCATGGATCTCTATCCATCTTGGCATATAACTCTAGCCAGAGATTCTTTGAACAAGGCAATTATAGAATCATGTGAGATAACTTCCCTTATTCAATCTGGGATGGTGAATCCTTTGTCAATCACTCAATTATCTTCAAGTAGGTCATGATATTCCCAATCTACTAACTATGTTCACTCCCAGTTGGAAGTAATCAGCTATGGAGTCAAAATATACCACTTGCTACTTAAGATAACTTTGGTGATCTCAAGTCCAAGGATACTTACACAACCGCTATGAAGAGATTCCTCACTGACATAGATTTAATATCCATATGAGGATTCTATTTGTAGGTCTCCAATGAACTTGTTCTTCAAACAAGCATCCACATTTTAGCTTTGATTATCTTCCATAATCACAGTTATGAGAACCACTACTTGAACCATTCAAGAAGCATAACATGTGCTAGTCTATCCGAATGAATAATGCCCTATCTTGTTAATTCTATGACTAGGGATATTTAGATATTAACACATTTGCATGCAATAGACATCTCATATCATGAACACTTTCATGATTGCCTTTGCACTGTGTTTATAATATTTAGGACTTCATTTATTAATTTAAGATTTACAAACTCGTGTATTTAAACATAGAATTAATAAATGAATGATAACTTTTATTAAGAATATGAATGCATACATATGAAATACATCCCTATTACATAGGCTTTAGGGCATACTCTCTAACAATCTCCCACTTGTAGTAGAGCCAGTCACTCATATGTCTTAGACCCATGTAATTTATATGGAGATCATGCTTAATCTGGGAAAGTGCTTTAGTGAGGGGATCCGCCACATTATCATCTGTGGGAACCCTTTCTATTTTCACATCATTTCTAGCTACTATTTTCCTTATGAGATGGTAGCGTCTGAGAACATGCTTGGATCACTGATGAGACCATGGTTCCTTTGCTTGTGCAATGGCTCCATTGTTGTCACAATATAAAGGAATCGGATCAACAATGCTACGCACCACTCCTAGTTCAGATATGGACTTTTTTATCCAGACTACTTCTTTGGCTACTTTCGAAGCAGCAATGTACTCAGCTTTTGTAGCGGAATCAGCAGTTGTTTCTTGTTTGGAACTCTTCTAACTAACTGCTCCTCCTCCCATTATGAACACATAACCAGACTGTGATTTACAATCATCTTTGTCAAATTGGAAGCTGGCATCTGTATACCTATTTACTTCCAAACTGGCCTCTCCATATACTAAGAATATATCCTTAGTCATTCTCAAGTACTTAAGGATATTCTTGACAGTTGCCCAGTGTTCCTCTCCAAAATTGGATTGGAATATGCTTGTGACACTCAAAGCAAATGCTACATCTGGACATGTACATAACATAGCATACATGAGAGAACCAATTGCAGATGCATATGGTATTTTATTCATGCTCTCTCTATCCTCTAGTGTCTGTGGACACATAGACTTAGAAAGGTGTTTTGCATGTACCAAGGGTATAAACCCTTTCTTAGAGAGATCCATATTGAACCTCTTCAATACTTTATCTATATATGTACTTTGAGAAAGACCTAGCTACCTATTGGATCTATCTCTATAGATCCTTATTCCTAGAATATAGGATGCTTCTCCAAGCTCTTTCATGGAGAATTGCTTGGATAACCATATTTTAACAGATTGGAGAAGAGAAATGTCATTTCCCATGATTAATATGTCATCTACATGTAGAACTAGGAAGATAATTGGACTCCCACTGACCTTTTTATACACACAAGGTTCATCTTCATTTTGTGAGAAACCAAACTCTTTGATAGTCTCATTGAATCATATGTTCCAGCTCCTAGAGGCTTGCTTTAATCCATAAATGGATCTTTGAAGCTTGCATACCTTTTCACCATTTCCATATGTTAACCCTTCTGGTTGTGTCATATACACATCCTCAATCAAATTTCCATTTAGGAAAGTTGTCTTCACATCCATTTGCCAAATCTCATAATCATAATGAGCTGCAATGGCTAAAAGTATTCTTATAGACTTAAGCATCTCTACAGAAGAAAAAGTTTCATCATAGTCAATATCTTCTTTTTTATGATAGCCCTTTGCTACTAAGCGAGCTTTATAGGTAACTATATTACCTTCCATGTTAGTCTTCTTTTTGTAGACCCATTTGAACCCTATGGGTTTTATCCCTTTTGGTGGTTGAGTTAAAGTCCATACTTTATTCTCATACATGGAGTCCATTTTAGATTGCATAGCCTTAAGCCCTAAATCACGTTCTGAACTGTTCAAAACTTATTGATAGCTTGTAGGCTCATTGTCCTCTACTCCAGTTATGGCTCTATCTGAATCAATGTGAAATCCATATCTCACAGGGATAGAACGCATCCTAGTAGATCTTCTAGGATATTGTGTATAATCAGGTTCAACTGTAATCTCATCATTATGAAATTCAGTCTCGAGTTCAATTGGTTGATCCACTTCTATTTGTGGATCTTGAACTTCACCAAGTTCAATTTTATTCCCACTGTCCTCTCGTAGGAGAAACTCTCTTTCCAAGAGGACAGCATGCCTTGAAACAAATACCTTTTGTTCTAAGGGATGATAGAAATAATATCCAAACATTTCTTTTGGATATCCCACAAATAAACATTTGTTAGACTTAACATCTAGTTTGTCTGACATTGTCCTATTCATATAAGTAGGACAACCCCATACTTTCATATGAGAAAGCTTGGGTTTCTTGTTATTCCACATCTCATATGGAGTAACATCAACCGATTTACTAGGAACTCTGTTTAACACATAAACAGCAGTTTCTAGTGTATATCCCTAAAAAGACTTAGGCAAGTCTGCTCAGCTCATTATTAATCGAACCATATCTAATAGTGTTCGATTTCTCATTTCAGATACACCATTGTGTTGTGGTGTATATGGTAGATTCCATTGAGATAAAATCCCATTATCTCTAAGATAATCTTGAAATTCTTGGCTTAAGTATTCTCCACCTCGATCTGATCTAAGTGTTTTAATACTCTTGCCAAGTTGTTTCTCTACTTCATTTCTGAATTCTTTGAACTTTTCAAATGCTTCTGATTTATATTTCATTAGATAGATGTATCCAAACCTAGAATAATTATCTATGAAAGTAATGAAGTAGGAGTAACCTCCTCTGGCATGTGTAGTCATTAGACCACATACATCTGAATGTATTAAGTCCAAAACCATTTTAGCTCGTTCTCTTTTACCAATAAAGGGAGCTTTTGTCATTTTTCCTAATAAACAAGATTCGCATGTATCAAATGATTCATAATCCAATGATCTCAAATCACCTAACTTGTGTAATTTGGTCATGCATTTCTCATTTATATGGCCTAAACGACAATGCCATAAGTATGAGGTATTTAGATTATCATGTTTCATTCTCTTGGTATCCACATTATGCACTTCTTTAATTAAATCAAGAACAAATATACCATTCTCAATGATAGCTTTTGCATAAAACATATTGTTCTTAAAAATGTAACAACACTTGTTCTTTAAAGAAATGTCATAATCGTTTAATAAACAACTAAAAGAAATAACACTCTTGGATAAGGCTAGAACATAATAACAATTATTTAATTCCAGTACTAATCCACTTGGAAGAGGCAAATGGTAAGTCCCCATAACTATTGTAGAGATGTTTTGTCCAGTAGCTGACTGCAAACATATCTCTGCCTTTCCAACTCTTCTAAAGCTTCTAAACCCCTGTAGATCATTACACAAGTGAGATCCACATCCAGTATCTAATACCTAAGATTGTTTTGAAGCAATAAAATAAATATTAATTTCAATCATATGAATACCTGAAGTAGAAGCATCAGCTTGATTCTTCTCCTTGATAGAATCTAGATAGGCCTTGCAGTTATACTTCCACTGATCATCCTTTCCATATTGGAAGCAAGTTCCTTTGGGATTCTCTTTCTTGGCAACTTTCTTCCTAGAGATGCCACCATTCTTTGGCTGTGACTTGGTTATTTTCTTCTTCTTCCGCTTCTTGCCTTTAGCAGAAGTGACAACCATTACACTTTTTGGATCCTTCTTAAAGGATCCATCAGCTGTTTTGAGCATGTTGATTAACTCAGGAATGGTAACTTGGATCTTGTTCATGTTGAAGTTAAGCACGAAAGGTGCATAACTTGGAGCCAACGAGTACAAGATTAAATCTATGTAAAGATCATTATCCATTACATAGCCAAGTCTACTCAAATGCTTAATATACCCATACATCTTCAATGCATGTGTAGCAACTGAAGTGCCTTCCACCATTTTGCAGCTAAATAGAGCTCGAGCAATCTCATATTGCTTAGTTCTAGCCTAAGAAGAATAAAGCTCCTTAAGATGCAAAATGATTGTTCTTGCATCCATCATCTCATGCTACTTTTGAAGCTCCGAGGACATAGCACCCAGCATCAGACATGTTGCCACTTCACTATCCTTCATGTATTTTCGATAAGCGCCTTTGATCTCATCAATTGCATCATCTAATGAAAGTGGTGGTGGATCTTTATCCAAGACATAATGGATCTTTTCAACTCTAAGAACAATTCTCACTTGCCTAATCCAGTTAGAATAGTTGCTACCAACCAGCTTGTTATCCAAGATTGATCGTATATTAATGTTTGATGTGCTCATGATGATGACCTAGATGTGAAAAAGAAAACATATGAGAGTATGTTCATATATATGTATGCCTTAATAAGATCTTTAATTAATCCATTTACTCCCACTATTTTATTGCGAATTAATAGCCCTCACTATTTAATCCGAGAAAACCCGATGGTTTTCCTAGTGGGCCAATATTCAATCCTTGATATGTAATTTGACCTTGACTGTGGTCAACAAGCCAAACTCCATACCCTTGAAAGGAAGGTATCTCTATACCAATTATGTCTCTACACAACTATTGGATCATTAGGTTATCAACTCTTAATACAAGCATATCATATATGCATTCCCTAATCTTGCCTCTAGAACCATTAGCCTTGCTATGGTCAACAAACTAATGGGCTAGCTAAGATGACCCATTTAATTAGATTTGAACATATTCGATATAATGTGAGCTTGACTGTGGTCAACAGCCCACACTATAAAGAATCTAGTTCTCCTCAAATTAATGGAAGGCTTATATACCTTAGTATTTGTTTGAGGGTTTTAGTTAATTAAGTCTCATCATACATGGTTGGTATACATTGGTATACATCCTATATCTATCACATAAATACAAGCATGCAAATATGGTATAGTTATGGACTTTACTACATTGATTTCCCAGAGCTAAAAGGGAAATCAAAAGGTCACACCTAAGTAGTATGCATGATTCAAACAAGTAAAAAATAATTACATTATCTTCAAGCTTGTTGGATCTCCATTCGGCCCATCTTACTCCTTGATAGTCGTCTCTATCTCTATCTCTAAATCTAATCTAAGTAATCTAATTACATATTACAATTTGAAAAAGAAATACAAACCAAAAACAAGTGACTGAGACATGAAAGTCCTCATTAGGCCAAAACATGCATAATGCTCAATCACATTGGGCCTTGTCCATAACTATCCATCATGCCAATCATACACCCTTATATGCATTTCTAATGCATAAAGTAAAACATATAACGGATTACTAACTTTGTTTCAACTCTTGAAACAAACTTTTGAGTTATTTTAATAATGTGATCAAATTATGAAACTTTTTCCATTTTGAAAACTTTCATTTTAGGAAACCTTTTTGCATGTATGTGTTCTTACCTTAATTATCAATCCAATTGATTATTAATTAATTATCAGTTGATTATTTAATTAATTAATCATATTAAATAATTAAAAAATCAATTTTGGGCTTATAAAAAGGGTAGGCCGAAACCCACACAACAAAACCATAAAGTGTATTCACACACAAACTAGTTTTGTGTCTATTAGACCATTTGGGCCTTTTAGTTAGAGCCAAGCCCACTCCAGCCCTTAAAACCCATTAATAAACTTAATTATAGTTTATAATATTTGATTTAAATTAGCTCCTTGGGCCCACCAAGTCATTCACTAATTTAAACCAAGTCTGTAAACATAATTAAGCCCATTAAGTGGTTTTAATGAATTAAAATTAATCCAATTAATTTAAGGCCCATTTTAATTAATCCAATTAATTAAAAACACTTTAATATATTAAATATATCAGATTTAGAAGATTAAAATCATTCTAAACAAGAACACCAATTTATCGAACTTTTCGACTGAACTAGTTTTCATGCAAAACTTGTTCGATTTTAATTTCATTTGATCCTATGGCTTAAATATCACATATTAAACACATAAATTAACATCAAAATGATCTTATAGTGGATCTATAAAAAACAGCCCCTAAAATTAAATGCCATTCACGCCAAAACCATGATCCCTTTCTCAAAAGAATCGTTTTTGTTTTCGTTTTATTTAATTGATCACACATATATTCAGAAATCAATATTTCTCATTCATGAACAATAAAATCTGATATTTTAAAGTTTATGAAATAAATAACTCAAAAATAAAACTTATTTCGCAGAAAAATATAGAATTGTATATTCATGGCAAAACCTGGGCTCTGATACCATGTTGGTAATTATCGATTACGTACATCTCATACATAAGCGAAATTTAAAATTTTTAACCAATATATCTGATCTTTCCATGAATTTACAATATATGTATTAATGAGAATAAGAAAAATCACCTTTGATTTTATTTGAACAATCGATTTTACTTCTCACCGGGTTGTCGCAAACCACAGTGTCCAAAATCGAACACCTCCAATGAGTAATCCACACTAGAGAAGGATTGAAAGAACCAACAATTGGGAGGAACAAGGGCTGGCTGAAATTCATAGATGCTAACTAGGGGAGGTGGCGGCTAGAGTTGAGAGAAAAGAGAGAGTGTTTTCTTAATTGTTCACACTTACTTAACCCTAATTCCACATCTCTTGAATTTTTATAGTTAGGTTAAAAAATCCAAATTCATAATGGGATTGGGCTCTTTAAAATTTTTGGAGATTTATTAATTGGGCTTCTATAAATATTTATAATTATTTTGGCTCAATTAAATCCAATTTAAGCCCTTTCACAAAAGACTATGCACAAAACCCACAAACTAGGCCCTTTGTACATATACTTGGATTTAATTACCCAAATGAATTCCAAATCCAACCAAATTAAATATGTAGGCTCTAAAACACTTATGTAACATATTTAATTTATTTTTATCTAAGAAGTAGGCCTCTAAGGCCTTCTGTTTTGGAGTTGGCATGTGGCCTTTCTTCTGGAGGGCTTCTGTGCCAACTTCACTTCTTTGGGCCTTTATAATTCCTCCAATAGACCTATTAATTATTATATTAGTCCTATAACACTTATAGTTAAATAATAATCAATTATTAAATACATTATTTTAATTAGGTCCAAAAGTTCTACGAACAATTTTACTTGATCATAATTAATTAAACTCTTTAATTAATTATTATCTTATTCACTTCTCTATCCCCATAATAATATCAAATATTATTATCCTTGTCATTTTAACATTTTATCCTTTTTCTCTATATTTGTGTGACCTATTGGGTTCCTATCCATATTGGCAGTATAATATGTAATTGTGAGTTCTATTCAAAACTCACATGATTTAAACTTCTTTAAATCATTTTATCAATCGCTATTGATATTCTTGATACACTATCATACAAATCACGATTGGCCTCTAGCTAGGCATTATGACTACCCAAATGTAAGGAAAATCAAGTGGTTTGACTATACCCTTCTATAGAAACAGTTATCGTGCAATTACTCCTTTCACCACTCTTATCTCAATTAGATTCTGAGTATGGATTTCTGTCAACTCATATAAATCTAATTATGAATGTTCTATTAATTTAACCATTACTCCTAAGATTCCCTCTATAGATCTCTATCCATCTTGGCATATTACTCTGGCCAGAGATTCTCTAAACAAGGCAATTATAGAATCATGTGAGATAACTTCTCCTATTAAATTGAATCCTTTGTCAATCACTCAACTATCTTTAAGTAGGTCATGATATACCCAATCTCCTAACTATGTTCACTCCTAGTTGGAAGTAATTAATTACGGAGTCAAAATATACCACTTGCTACTTAAGATAACTTTGGTGATCTCAAGTCCAATGATACTTGAACAACCTCTATAAAGAGATTCCTCACTGACATAAATTTAATATTCATGTGAGGATTCTCTTTACAGGTCTCCATTGAACTTGTTCTTCTAACAAGCATCCACATGTTAGCTTTGATTATCTTTCATAATCACAGTTATGAGAACCACTGCTTGAACCATTCAAGAAGCATAAAATGTGCTAGTCTGTCCAAATTAACAATGCCCTATCTTGTTAATTCTATGACTAGGGATATTTAGATATTAACACATTTGCATGCAATAGACATCTCATATCATGAACACTTTCTTGATTTCCTTTGCATATTTTTTATAATATCTAGGACTTCATTTGTTAATTTAATATTTACAAACTCATATATTTAAACATAGCATTAATAAATGAATGATGCATTTTATTAAGAATATGAATTCAGACATATGAAATACATCCCTATTACATAGGCTCTAGGGCATACTCCTTAACACCCCCTTGCTAGCATCAATAAGATTTCGGCCAGCCCTTGTTCTCCTCCATTGTTGGTTCATTCAACCCTTTTTAAGTGTGGATTCTCGTTGGAGGTGTTTAACTTTGGAGACTATGGTTTGCGACAACTCGGTGAGAAGGAAAATCAACTGTTCAACAAAAATCAAATGTGATTTTTCTTATTCCCATTAATATGTATATTGTAAATTCATGGCAAGATCAGATCTATTGGTTAAAAATTTTAAATTTCACTTATGTATAAGATGCATGTAACCGATAATTCCTAACACCCCTTTTAAAAATTTTGTTTTCACCATACTTTTTATATTTTTAACCCACAATTACATTTCCTTAAATTCCATTCTCTTAGCCAAAATTTCAATCTTGTCCCTGTTTTCTCAACTTTTTTCACTAAATTATGATTCCACCCTTCATTCACTAAATGTGTTCAAAATTTCCCATTTTACCCTTTTTTACTATAATTTTATTATCTATTGGCCATTTCACCTTTATTTGCCTCTTTTATATCTGTTATTTCATTTTTACTCCTTCATTTACATTTTTCTCTTCAACATTACTTTATATAGTGGTAAATTACTGTTTTACTTTTTTCTGTTACTTTTTGCTAATTTAAATCAATTTGATCCTTTCATTATCATAATTTTGATGTTGTTTACTTAAATGTAAAAATAGCAACGAAAAAAAAAGCAACATAATTGATTTTGTTTCTAAATTAGCAATGAAATTCAATTTGGTTCCTTTTTAGCAACGAAAAGTAATTTATGTTGCTAAAATTGGTTAAAATTTGCAAATTTTCCATCTCTAATAATGGAGGGAATTTTTAGTGATAAAATTTAGCAATGAAATTAGCAACAGAATCCATATACTGTTGCTAAAATAGGTGCTAACAGATGGCTAAAAAAATTTTGAGCAAAAAATAGAAACAGAATTAGTTTTGATTTCAAACCATAAGCATGAAGATCTCCCTAGACTCTTTCTCGATGCAGAGAAACCAAACCCTAACTTAAATGGTCTGCAGAATCCCAACCCAAACCCATTTGTTCTCAATTGGAATCAAAATACTCCCAGAGTGAGAATGGTGAAGCCCATATCTATTTCACTGGAGCTTCCTTCGCCAGCCACAGCCAACAATGCTGTTGTTGACCACCTGAAGATTTTTTTCAGGTATTCACGAGCTGCCTCTTTTCTCTTTGTTTTTGCTAATTAAAGGTTTTTTTTTAGTATGCATGAGCTTTCTCAATCCTCTTTTTTCTTTTATTTTCCCGCCCAAATCTCTCAATTTTCCCTAAATTTTGAAAATTTTGTTTCCCAAATGTACCACTATTTGTTATTCTTTCACATCGTTGGCTCAATCTTTAACTTTAGGAGCTTCAAGTGTCCTCAATGATGCCACCATTGATCCCAAGTTTTTATCTTGTTGCATGCCCAATAGACATCTCAAAGTAGCTATTCTTATCAGCGGGGGTGTTGATAGCAGTGTAGCTCTCCCCCTCCTCCATACCGTTGGCCATCACTACACCGATTTCTACCTTAAAATCTAATTCCAGATGCGTGAAGTTTAAATTTTTTTATCCTAATTTTATGTTAAATTGCCGATTGGTTTATTGGAAAATTCAAAGAAATTGAAGATTGAATAATGTTATTTTTATGTTTATTTGTTTCAGATAGTAAAGCAAGTAGTTCTAATTTCCTATTTTTGTAGGAATATTTCAAAAATTTTTGGTTTGAATGCCCATGGAAGGAAGATTTAAAGTATGCCAAAGCTGTTTATGAACAGGTTAATCTATTCAATTGATCTTTTATTTTGAAGTATTATGCTAAATTTGCTATAGTGGCTTCCACGAAGGTGTAAATCACTATGCTTTTATTTACGAAGGACAAGTATTTTCTTAATTTTCTTTCAATAGGTTAAAAACATTCTGCTAAAATAAGATGTAATTGGATTTTAGGTTGATGTACCGTTACAAGTTGTACATTTAATAGATGAATATTGGATGAATGTGGTATGTGGTACTTTCGTTCATGCTATTATCATCTTTAAATTGTGTTATTGATCATGTCTTTCCTTGCCTTAAACTAAATGATTCCATGAAGGCATTTTATGGTTAGTGATGTCACAAAATTATAATTTCAGGTCTCTTACATTATTGAGAAGTATAGATGGTGGTCATACACCCAATCCAGATGTTCTTTGCAATATGAGAATTAAGTTTGGTTTGTCTCACTTGAATTTGAATTTGCTTCTGGACACTATGCAAATGTTACTCATCCATCTTCAGATCAAATAAATGAGCCTTCTATCTTAGAACTCTCAAAGGATGCAGTAAGTACGTGATGCACACTTTTATTCTCTGTAATGTCTTTGAATTGGATGGCTAAATGTGTTTCTCTTTTCGGGGTTTAGTAATGGTTGTGGTTTGAGGGCACTGTGATTTTATAAATTAGTTCTTAGATGACAATATTCAGAAAGCTATATGCTACTTCAAATGGTGGATGGCAATAATATGATGTTGGATATGTAAAAAATCTTAGCTTATCTTGAAAACTAGTATACTTTTTTTACAAGGATAGTTGTTATTAAGAACTTTCACTTTTTTCCTGATGTGTAAAAGAAGCAAGGAATAAACAAAAAGAAAGAAAGATTAACAGGTTTGCAAAAATCTACAATGTTATAATGATCATGCAGGAGCTCATATTTTATCCCTATATGTTACCATGTTGAATTTACTTTGATTAATACATGCCACTTGATTATTGACCTCAAGAAAATTTTGCCAATTGCCTGCTATAATTATTTTTTAAACTGTGTTTTGTAGATAAAGGATCAAACTTGTTTGGTTCTTGTATACACAAATCCCTAATCTATAAAAATAGTGCATATGCTTAAACGGGCAATTTCCTTGGGTTTGAGAGGGGTTTTCAAAGTTCAAAGATAATTTTCCTCAAAATTATGTGATTTTTTTGTTGACTCTCTCCTTTTATGGTATGAATGTGGTTTTAAAATAGTAAAATCTTTTTCTCCTTCTTTAATATGTTGATTTTTATTTTTAAAATTTATACATTTTAGTAATAAAATGGAATAGGAATGTTGCTTGTAATTTAAGAAGCCAAATTGTGGCAACAGAATTTGGATTAATTCTGTTTGATTTTTAATTTATTGGGACCCTAATAGGTATGAAAGCTTTTATTATTACTGCTTCATTTGTGTGTTTCTTTATAAATTTTGAAAGCAATCAAGAAGAAAATGTAAGATTTTGGTATTTTTATATGTTGCATATCTCTGTTTAGGTTTGTCTTGTTCGTTTGAAAGCAATTAACCTATAATTCATTGCAGTCTACTTTTCTTTGAACTTTTATTTAGTTGGTTTATCTGTATACAAGCTGTGTCGAATATGCAAATTGCTAATGAGGATTTTGAATCATCTAAAGGGGAGGAAAAGCAAGGAGAATCTACAAGCGATAAGGAAACTAAAGAGGAAAATGCCAAGCTACGGAAGTCTGCTTTAGATAAATAGGAGAACACAAGTGAGGATTCCTTTATATAGTAGTGCCATTAAGGATCTTATGATTTTTTTAATTTTGTACTAACTTTAAAGAGTACATACTATACAATCGTAGAAATCTAAATTAAAGACTTGAAATTTTTTCTTAGTTGATATTTGTGTATGTTTAACCTCATTTTGTTAACTTAATCTTATAGATGATTTTTTAACTTTTGTAGCCTCATTTTTTCATCTCTGTTCACATGGGCTTCATCAATCTATTTTCATTAGTGTGAATTCTGTAGTTGCATCTCTCTCCTACTCACTTTTTATCTCTTTGTATAATGTGTTGTTGTTTTCTATTTAGCATTGCGATGGAATTCTCTTATTGTTTGGTTTTTAGAATTACTTGCCTTCTCTAATTTATTTATTTATTTTTTTGCATTGTACTTTTTGTCCTTTTATCAATGTTTTTACAGTTTGAATGTTCTTAATCATTCGGTGGAGAATTACTATTCCTTTCTCTACTGATTTCAGTCATATGTTAGTTGCTTACATGAAACGAGTTCAATTGCTCTTCTTTTCTTTGTGTATATCTCAAACTAGTTCATCTTAACCCGATTTGGAGGATTTGATGTTTGCGAATTAGGACTACATGGAGCAACACATGGTACTAGCAGTAAGTGCTTTTGGACAATCGGATTGTGAACCACTTTTAGAGCTAAAAAGGCATTGAAAGAAAGCTCAAGGATGTTAATTATCTGTTATATTTTGTTTAAATTGACACTTTATTTTGAATCTCATGAGCACTTTTTTTTCACCAGATTAATAAAAATGTTAATGGTACATATTGATATTTTTGAAAATTATTTTAATTGTATGTATGTTTACTATAAAAAAAATTATATGTATTTTTCATATATATAGGAGAAAAAAGCATTATGGCTATTAATAATTTTCTCATTTCATAGGAGAACCATTAAACTTAATAATAATGTTTGAATTTTCTGAAATGATTGCAATTTCATGCCTGAAATTTGGAAACATGAATTGGTTTATGCTGTAAAATTATAGACAAAAAACTAGAAATCGTGTAATATTTTTGCTTTTGCATAGATTTGACAAACTTGGAGAGCTTGAACTTGGATACATGCAAAATTGATGATGAAGGGCTAGCTAATTTAACAGGTCAATACAAGTGTTGCAATTATAGTTTTAAAAAATATTCCTAATGTTTTTATTTAATTTTTTTTATTTCAATTTCTTTTTGATTATTTATCTTGAAATATGCTTGCATATCATATCATTAATTTTGTCTTACCGCTAATTTTTGGTTTACATTATATTGCCTTGTAATCATATGTTTTTTTGCAGTTAATGGCTCTTCCAGGCATGCAATCTCTCAAACTTTCTTTCCTGTCATTCATGGGTTTTTAATATTAAAACATTGTAATAATATTTAGCGACGAATAGGACTGTCACTAAATTTTTTACTTATGGGTGAATTTAGCAATGAAATTTTAGATTCTGTTGCTAAAATTGACCAATTCATCATATTTTGCATTGTTAAAGTTAGCAACGGAATAAAATTTTCATTGCTAAAAATAGCAATTGTCGAATTAGCAACCAAAAGTTTCGTTGCTATTTTTGATTAGCAACGAAAAATTGATATTTTTTTTTTCGTTGCTGATTTTCGTTGCTAAATTGCAATTTTCTTATAGTAAAATATGTTCAAAATTTCCCTTTTTACCCTTTTTTACTACAATTTTATTATCTATTGGCCATTTTACCTTTATTTACCTCTTTTATATCTATTATTTCATTTTTACTCCTTCTTTTACATTTTGGTCTTCAACATTACTTTATATTGTGGTAAATTACCATTTTACCCTTTTATGTTACTTTTTTCTAATTTAAATCAATTTAATCCTTTCATTATCATAATTTTGATGATTCTTACTTAAATGTAAAATTACAATTTAATCCCTAAACTTTTTGTTTCCTCATTCTTGACTTAGTTTGACCTTAATTTAGACCCTTTTGTTTCCTTTAACTTTTATTCCTTTTTAAGTGTAAAATTACAATTTGGACCCTTTTCACCTATTTTACCATGTGAACCCTTTTAATTATCTTGTTGATACCAAATTACAATTTTGCCCACGATTTATCGTATAATTATATTTTTACCCTTTTGAGTCTATTAATCATATTTTTCACTTTGTTTCTTGCTTATTCACATTTATGACCTCTTTTATGTCCAATTTACTTTTTGATCCCTATTTTTTGTATAATGATAATTTTGCCCTTACGGAACTATTAACTACATTTCTCATATTATTTTTTATTTAATTAACTTTATGTATGATTTATGATTTTTATCCTCGTTTTCTCCTACATATCTTTTATGTATGATTTACCTTTTTTATCATCATTTTCTCCTATATTTATAGTTTTGCCATTTGTGGAATTATTAATCTCATTTTTCACATTATTTCTTATTCAATCAACTTTATGATATTCTTTATGAGTGATTTGTCATTTAATTCTCATTTTCATATGTATTTACTATTTTACCTGTAATGATGACTAGTGGAAATCCTCAAACAAGATATGCAAGATTATAACTGTATGACTATGTAAATATCCTATATGACTGTGTGTGAGGTGACTACCTGAGCGTAGCCATCCCTCAACATTGTATGTGATGTGACTACTTGAGTGTAGCCAACCCTCAATAAAATTTTGATCTGGTGGTGCTACCGCTGTATGTGGATCCATATGGCTAGCCATTATATCTTATGATCCTGAATTACCCAGTATGCATTAAGGATAACTAATTATCTTACATTATGTTATATTTTTATACCAAACTTTATGGTATTTCTATTATGTATCATGTCATACTCTCTCATTCTTCATACATACATCAACATTTCATGTAAAGCCATAATGTACATAATACATAAAATTCAAATATGATAAAAAAAATATGGCCTTTTCATAAGGGGTACCATTTGACCTCAAGAAGAATTCCAACATGCCATGTGTTTTCTTCTTCTTTTTCATGCTATATATGTTTTTAAATTCACTTTATGTGATTATATGGTATCATACATCTATGGTACCTTATTATTTCTTAGTTATACATATGTACATCATTATGTTCACATGATGACCATTATGTCAACATGTTATTTCTAGCTCAAATTAATCATGTCATGCTTACTTCTTTAGTACTATTTATTTTATGCTTAATATATCAAATAATCATATTATCATATTGTTTCATATGTAGTACAATTCGGCTAAGACATATTCTTATACTTTCATCATGGTTTTCATATATTATCATGCTTTACATACTTTGACGATTATTTTAGACCTTTATGTATTAATATATATTTAAATTTTATCATTACTGTTCTATTTCCTTTGGGAACATCATTATATTTACATGATGAACATAGTGGCCATATGTTATTCTATGCTTAAATCATTCATGATGTCTTTATTCATATTTGTATTATGCATTTTATTCTTAAAGTGCATTTAGACATCAAATTAGCATTTTTATTGTATGGTACCTAATTCAGCCAAGGTATATCATTCCTTCATATGATTTATTTATACTCCAATTCATGTTTATTTCATATTAAAACATCATATTACTATGTTATCTTAAATTATTTTTGTAACGACTCCAAATTTTCATCTGTTAGATATAGTACGATGTAGAGCATGAATAATTCTCCTATGATAAATTTTGAAATAATCGGAGTTGATTAAGATGGGAAAATTATAAAATGTGTAAAGGTTAAACGTGCTCGAGCCGGAAAAATCCAAGGATGGGTTATCCGATTAGCAGTTTGGCCTAAAAGTAGTTTATGAAAGTAGATGTTAAACAAAATCCAATGGTACAATTTGAGAAGAAAATGAGCTTATATTTACCCTTAAAAGGGACAGAAAAATTTTTACTCGGTATAGTAAAAAGGGTTTACCAAAAGTTTGACTGAACTCTGAATGAGCGTACCAACCTCCAAAAATTATTTTGATGATATACATATGTTATTAATAACATAAATAAGCTATTTAAGGTGAAAAATAGGTGTTCTGGCAGTTTCAAAATTTTGAATTTCGGACTGGCTGCACAAGCCACTGAAGCCAAAAGTATATCGAAACGATATCAAAATTGGCTGAACTTTTAACCATATATTCTTGAATATGCTAGTGCACAAAAAGAAAAATTTCAAAGTATTCTGATACCAGGAACATTGGCTTCAAAATATAGGTCGAGAAACTTGAAAAAATGGTTAATTAATGTTCTAATGGAAGTTTAAAAATAGCAAATAACTCTAAAAATCACAAAAAAAATTCAATTCTACCTCAAATTACTTGTAGAATATATTGGTATAAAAAAATAAATTTTACAATGACGTCAAAATTTTTCTCATCGAACTGCCTTAGGTGAATCAAACGAAAAATAGACTTTGATTGGGTTAAAAATTTATGTGAAAGCATAAATTATTATTTTGAGAATGATGGAATTGATTAGAAGTGAAATTGAGCATGAAAAATAAGAGAAAAAATTTTAGGTCACAAAAATAGGCTAAATAATGAAATTGGGCTTGGCCTTGGTTAGACCACTTGGTTGGATCAAGTTCAGCCCAAACCAGCCCTATAAATATCCCAAAAATCTATAACTCTCCAAAATTTTCTCCAAGCTCCACGTTCTTCTCCTTTCTTTCATGGAATAATGGCCTATTTCTTTCATTTAAGGGATTTTCTTTCATTCTCTCTCCTCACACCTCCAAATTAAAACTTTCTAAGTAAATTTTAGCCCCTCTTTTCATTAATAATGGTCTCAAGAGCTCAATCTAAGTGGAGAAAGTGATAGAAATCAAGAATCAAATATTATGTCTCAAAATTTAGGTAAACGTAATTGATGATTTTAAATTGATTCAAGGATTTTAATAGGTGAATTAGGGTGTGAAGAGTGTGTTTATGTAGTTATTTTATGTAAAGGAATGAAGAAATTGGTAAAAATTCACCATGGAGAATTCGACCTAAAGAGGAGAAATAAGAGAAAAGGAAAATCAACAAAGTGGAAAGCAAAAGAGAAGAAGATTAGGTTCATTCAAGCTTAAATAAGGTTAGTGGATACATTCTCTACACTTAATTTCATTTAAATGTTGAATTCCTCATAGAAGTGATTTTATATAACCATAAAGAATTATGAAATAATGATAAACAATTCAAAGTAATCTTATAAAATGATGAACGAAGGTAAATTAAGTATAAAATTAGAAAGAAACCAAACATTAAGTGTTGAAATGAACTATAGTCAAATTGTAAATATTGAAAAATAAAATGATTAAGCGAGGCTAATTAGCAATTTAAGCATGAAGTATGTTATATTACATTAAAGAACATATTTAGAATGGTTTAAGTTTAAATAAGTATACAAATCCAATGTTTACCATAGATACATAATGGGTGATATTAGGAAACTATACACCTACATGAGTAAATTTGTAAAATAAATCAATATGAAATGAGCTAAAGATAAATTAGATTATTAAGAACTTGAATTAATGAAAAGAATAAGTTAGAAGAATGGAACTCAATATAGCCAAATTAAATACCTTGATGTATTTAAAAGAAATGATGATTAATAAGGTATTTAATAGTAATTAAATGGTTTGAGACATGAGGAAGACAATGGTATTGATTAGAATGGAAAATAAATAATGTACTTAATTATGTACATGTAGCTGTCATGATGAATGTGAAAATAAATAAAGAGTATAGTGTAAACCTAGTATAAATTGATATAATCATGTTAGAAATGACTATAGAAAGATAAATGGTGTGTAATTAAATGAGAAAATGTGATGAGTATGGAAAGACATCATAAAGTCAAATGGCACGTGTGATAGTTATATAATGATGGATAATACAGTAACTTAAAAATATTCATGTGAATTCAATGTGATCCATCATGTTATGTCATGAAGTGGATATAAAAATATATATGGCATGAAATTGGTGAAAGAAAGATTATTGAAGTGGAACTTATCTTAGTGGCTGAATCATATATATATAATGAACGGTATGATTTAAAGGTATTTATAGCATTAAATACATATATGTGAAAAATTATTAAATATCAAGCTTATATGAGAACAAATTATGGTATAATGTGACTAAAATATTATGATAAGAATAAATGATGTGATGAAAATGTTATGTGATATGAAATCTAATAATGCCCTTAGTGTTCAGTGGGTTAACCAGGACTAGGATAGTATGGCTAGCCATAGGGGCACTTATCCCGTAATGTTCTATTATCGTTTTATCATTTTTTGATACTGTTCTGGAAAAAATATTAACTATTCTATTAGCCAGCTCATTATTGATATATTGGGGAGTAGCCACATACCTTCAAGTGGTATGAACGCTCCTACTTACTGGATTGCTTATCCGCTTATCCGGTTCGTGGTGTTCCTACTATTGTCAACTAGGGGCAAAATTATAATTTCACATGTAAACTAAGTAATAAGAGATAAATACAATAATGAAAATGTTATCTGTATGAATAAACAAGAGAGAGAATGAAAAATAAGAATAATAAGTTAAGTGGGCATAAAATGGTAATTATGTAAAAAATGGTAATTGGGAGTGCAAAATAAGTGAAAAGAATATTGTATAGTTAATTGGATTGGAAAATGAATGAAAAAATGCAACAAAAGTGTTAACAACGGTAAACCATAATTATGTAAAGAAATGAGGACCAAAAACTAATTTGTGTAAAAAGAAAATATTACATAAAATTTAAAAGAATGTTAAAGTGGAAAAATATAATTTAGAGACCTAAAAATGATAAAAAAAGATGAGTAGACAATTGAGCAGGGGCAAGATTGTAATTTTGTTATTCATATAGTGGATAGAGAAATTAAATTAAGTAAATAAGTGATAATGGGTAAAATCGTAAATAAATGTAAATGTAGGGACCAAACTATAAATTACTATCCTAAGAAAATTTTAAGGGATCAAAATGTAATTTATACACTTGAATTACATTAAAATTCAAAGGAAGTTAAATTAGTTAAAATGAAATCAATTTGGTCAAATTAAAATAAAAGTCAAGTTCTAAGGACTGAAATGGAAGTTTGCCAATTAAATAGAATTTGAGGTAGAAAGAAAGAGATTTGGTCAAAATTGATGTTAATTATCATAAAATAAGGCAAAAAGAAATTATAGGGATTGAATTGAACTTTTCCATCAAAGTTTAGAAATAAGTGAGATTAATTAAAGGAAAATACGTATGAGGGGAATTAAATCAAAAGTGCAAAGTAAATAAAGTTAAATGTAACGAATAAAAGTTTAGGGCTTAATTATAAATTTTCATTCAAGTAGAAATTATGTAAGAAATTAGTAAGAAAAGATTGAATATGAAATTCAATAAAGAAAAGGGGCCAGAATTTAAATAATAAGTGATTCAGAATAAATTACAAGTTCAGGGATTAAATAGTAAAATTGAGAAAATAAAATCAAAATGAGAAAATAATTCATAGTTTATTTTCAATAAAAGAATAATGGGAAGAACTTAATTGTAAAATAAAGTATAAAATATAATAAAGAAATTAAAGATAAACCAGTTTATAGAAATTAAAAATTAGAATTGGACCTCAAGAGGCCGAAAAGAGGAATTTGAGTAAAATTAGTATAAATAAAGTAGATTATAATTGATTTGAAAATCAAGAATAATTTAAAGAATTAAATGGTAACTCCTAAGAAATTAAAAGGGAAAGAAAAGACTAGAGTGACTAGAAAATAAATAAATAAATTTATTTAGATGAAATTTTATGTAGTTGTATCCACCACTAAGCAACATAGCTTAGCGTGCGATTTTTGACTATGCACAGAAATAGAAAATTTGGGAATGCGAAGAAGAAAGATCGAAAGGCATGTACATACAGACAATTGGGATCGCATAAGGTGAAGCAACTCGGTTTGTAGTTAGTGTCTGGTATTTAAAAATTATAGTTATTATTGTACAAATAACTAATGTTATAGCTATTAGTATATGTGTATGCAAATGATATATAGATGATCCTATATTGAATCTATGAAATGTTCGAGAATTATAATTGTATGTAGGGTGTTACAATTTTACATTTTCCTTTAAATTCTTATAGTTACATAATGTGATTTTCATACCAAAATTCAAAAATTAAATGTAATAGAGTATAATTTTGTATCCACTAACCTTAAAGTAGCTTGGAATCCCTTATTCTTTTTTTTTCCTTCATTTCTCCTCATTGCTTTTTTGTTTTTCCCTTGATTTCCTTTTTTTAGGATTATTTTTTCTCACTAAATATCCTTCATTTTCAAGCTTTCTTGAGCTCTAAACTGATTTCCATCTTAAAGAGGATGCTTTCTAGTATGTATGGGTGAAATTTAGGCTTAAGATATGATGAAATGTGAGAGAAATGAAGAAAAAATGGTGAAAATAGCTTAGGTATGGTGAATTCGGTTTTTGCAAGAGAAATATAGGAAATTTATAGAATTTTGGGCAAAAATGTAGAGGATTTTAGACCCCCTCTAGGCTGTCCTTAAGTACACTAAAGCAATGCCCAAGATTCATCCATTTACTATTTAATCTAATAGCTTAATTTTTATGTCACTTATCATGATTTCATTATTTCCTACAATTCTTTTTGTTATGCTAATGTAGGTAGCTGATCATGGCTTATTTTATAATGACAATTATGCCCTTTAATGATTTAAATATGGTATTTAAGCTCATTAATTAATTTAACTTCAAATTTTCATCATTTTTCTGAAATTGATGTTTTGCTTGTCAGAATACTCTAAATTTTTTTCTTGAATGCAATAACATATGCAAAAGCTTGTATTTAAAATTTTAAATCATTTTGACATTATTTCGATATACTTCTAGCTCCAAAAATAAAATCAACTGGTTCAAAATCTGAAATTCCAAAACTATCGAAAAAATTAATTTTCACTTCCAATAGCTCATCTATACTATTTCTAATGGTTCTATGTGATTGGAATAAGTTTTGAAGGTGTTTAGAATATTTTAAGGCCTAATCAAACTTTTGATCAACCATTTTACGATACCGAGTAAAATCTTCATTGTCTATTTTGAGGACCTAGTTAAGCTCCATTTTTTTCCAGATTGTATCACTAAACTCCATTTAATACCTATTTTTTTATCGGATAGTTAAGTAAAAGTTTCTGCTAGGTCCCCTATCTTAATATTTCCCTAGGCTGAGCATATTTACCACTTATATACTTTAAAATTTTTCTATACTGTACTGTTATAATTACTTCAAAAACTATCCTAACTTTATTGTTCATGCTCTAAAATGTATCATATATGTTAGATGCAAATTTTAAAGTGTTATATTCTAGCTCATCATGAGCATAACGATTCATTGGATCACTTTTTGATATAGCTAAAGATATGACGCTTGGACTGGAGGTCCTTCCTAACACTTTCCTATATTGAGTAAACATAGGATCGTGCTTTGGGAACACACCAGGGCTAAACAGGGATGCTTAACTTAACTCTAAGGCCCTAGTATGAATGAAATGAAATTTTTTGAAAAGAGATAAAATATCTTAATCTCTAAACTCATTTATATTAAATTAACCAAAGGAACTTTTAGAGAAAAATCTCATGCATCTCCAATAGAGTCACCACTATGACGTGTTACTGGTATCTAGCAAGTATACTAGATTGGTTAGTAATATAGGGAAATATAATTATGACCCCAAAATATCGAACCTAAGGGAAACTTGTGTTTGTGTGAATGATTTTGAATTTTAAAACATAATTTGTGTGAAAGAGACAGAAAAGAAATTCCAAAGTTGTGATGGTTGAAGATTAAAAACTAAAAACAGAATTTTAAAACTAAAAATAAAATGAAAGAGTTGAAATAATTGAACATAAAAGCAAGTAATTAATTGAGGTAAAAATCAATATTAAAAAGAAACTTTCACTAAAGGACTATCCACCTTAACAAATATTATTATGACTTAATCAAAAGAGAAACATAAGTGATTATGAAGAATTCAGATTAATAAAACCAGATAACTTTACTCAAGATTATCATTCCAAGCATTAAAATTCTCTTATTCAGAACAATTTAACACTTTGCATAAAAGATCTGAATTAATCCTCCTAGATGTTTATTAAATTCTTTCTCAAGTAATTTAACTTCCATCTATTCTTAGTTACACCTTTCTTAATCTTAACTTACTTCAATTAACACAAAACTATATCTTATTAAGATTATAATCATACATTAACCTAAATAATTTAACCTAAGAACATGCATATCAATGATCAAACCAAAAACCAATTATTAACCAATATTTAATCAAGTTAACAACCAATCTTTAGTTAAATAATGATAAGACTGTGTTTAAGAACTAAGAAATAATCAAACTTGCATTAAATTGAAGCACAAGCTTAAGTCATAACAATAAAAGTTAAGAATTCAAGTATCCTTTAGCAAAAGTTAAAGAAAACTACTCACTACTCATGTTTGAAAACTAAAACAAAGCTTTAAAGAAAATAGTAAAAATAACAAAGATAGAAAACTACGTAAAAAACTAAAAACTAATAAACTCTTGAGAATTGACGATTGATAATTGATTGATCTCTTCTTTGGTGCTTCAAACTCCTTTTTATATGTAAAAACCAGTGGTAGAATCCTTATAAACTTCCAGAATTAAAGTAGGAGGAAAATTCTTCTTAATCGGGAAAACTAGAAATCCTTTGTTGCATGGGAGTGTGAAACACACGGCCAATTAGATTTTGCCTTCAAGGAATGCACTGTCGTGTATCTTCTCTTAATGAAGTACACAGCCAATTGATCTCCTTTGCATTTCTATACACGGCCAAGTAGTGAGTTGCTCAAGCAAAAAGTGATGCACGGCCAATTAGCTCCTTTTGAATTGATTCACACAGCCAATCAATAAGTCTTTCCCAGGAAAAATGGTACATGACCAAGTAATGAATCCTTCCTTCATTTGCACGACCAAGTAAAGAGAAATAACAAGATACACGGCCACTCACTCTTCTAAGCAATGAAATATATTGCCAATTGAGAAGGAATACCAAGAGACACTTAGATGTACGACCAAGTAAAAATAAAGCTTCCTTCATACACGCCCAAGCACACCTCTACTGGACTCCACAAATATTTTCTTGCATGAATTTCCCAAATTCACAATTTTGGCCCAAATCTTCCTGACTTTTACAATTAAATCCTTTTTATAGCAAAATATACCTGAAAAGCATTAAAACTTCTAATTAGCTTATAAAACACACAAATCAACATTTTAACTCTAAATTAACCAAACTTAAACCAAATTAACTGAATAAAAACACTTAAAATATACTAAAAATAATATATAATTCACACTTATCAATGTGTGTCGAACCTTGAAGGCATCAGATTTGCTCTCGAAAGCTTACTTTTAAGGCTCAAGATCAAAAATATTCTTTTAATTCATGAAAGACAATCACTTCACAATAAACCAAGTTTTATTCCTATCTATTATTGATGACCAACCTATGAGGGCATATGTTGATCACCATAAGGCAGGTATCATGAAGTTGGCATCCAATAAAATATTGAAAAAGTTAGTTTTAACCTTATAATGCCAAAACCAGAGGTAGTTTGGGACCTCAATCTTATTTATACCTTTGGTAAACATTATATAATTAATTTTAATGATTAATTTATTTTATCTCTTTTCTTACACAAGATGTCATGCTAGACAAGTAAGACACACTCAAGTATGTTAGAAAGATGTAAAGCATAAATATAAAAAGCTGTAAAAGCATGGCACACAAAGCATTTGAAGAATATAAGAACAAATGTGAAGATGAAATCATACATAAATAAGAGGAATTAATTGAGTTCATTTTGATGAGGATGTTAGTCCTCGCATGCATATTTACACAAAAAGGCAGAGTTTCAAATGTATTTTTAAGCCCATGTGGCTTTTGAAAAAACATTGTGTTAGTTAAGTTTAAAGGTAAAAGAATCATTTGTATTTATAATAAAAATCCTTAATCTTAATTACATATTATTTTGTGGGTAATAATCGGGACATTGGTCCCTTTATTATAGAAAATTTTCACTCAAACTTGTATAAAATCATTTAGTGAGTTTTTAGCTTATCGGTCAAAAAATCATTTATTATATCATTTGCAATAAATAAAGAAAGGCATGAAGAATAATAATACAAGAAAGATGACATAAATAAGTCGGGTTATTTATTGGATTGGGAACATTGGTTCCCTCATGCATGTTTATAAAAATTCTTTGTATAATTTTTTAGTAAAAAATAAAAAATTGATCCATTTTATTAGGAAAAACTTAATTAATTAAGTATAAATAATTTTAGTATTATTTTTAATTTAAGCATGTAGAAACCTTTATTATTACATGCTTTGCAATAAATAAAGAAAAATAAAGGGATAATTATATAGGCCTAAATAATAAATGGATGAAAAAATAAAGTAAATCCTAATCTATGCTCCTCCTTATCTTCCATCCCGACCCAAAATGTCTGGTGTAGATGGATTACATGCATTAAAAAGGACGAAAAACAATAATATAAGTTAATAATGAATTAAATCAAATAATAAGTGATAGATAATTAGTTATATTAAACAAATTAGATGAAAAAATAATTTTATTGAATAGAAATAAACTAGATAAAATATCTAAAATGCATGATGCATCTAGAATTCATGCATCATTTATAAACACATGTATGCTAAAATATTTAAATAAATTTTGAATAATAATAATAATAATAATAATAATAATATATTATTATTATTATTATTATTATTATTATTATATTAAAAATAAAATAATTGAATTAAGGAGAATCAAATATAAGTGTAAATACGTAAATGCATAATTTATGTAAAATAAATGTTAATAATAAATAAAATGTATAAATTAAAATAAATTATAACAAATAAATAATATTATGGCCATGTTGTGTGAATTGTATGGTAAATAATAATATTAATAATAATATGATTAATAATAAATAGGTAAAAAAATTAATGTGAACAATATATAAATATAATATCAAATTAATAAGTGAATAAATATAAAAAAAAGAAATTATATTAATAAAATAAATAAAAAATAATAAAAGAAAACATGAAAAAATAGTGGCAAGGAATGTAAAATGGGTTAAGGGAGTGAGTCACATTCATGTAAGATGCCAAATGATAAAGTCACAGAGAAAAAAGAGAAGAAAAAGGGGGGAAATAAGTCACGAGCTGAGGGTGTGACTTACGAGCGAGTCACAAGCTGAAGGTGTAACTCACTCAAGGGTGTGACTCACCTGTGAGTCACGACCTCAATCTTATTGGAACATGGCCATTAATAGCCAAAAACCATCCAAATGCAATTTTAAACTGTATTAATGCATAAAAAGGCCAAAAAAAACTCATTAAAACACATGTAAAACGTGACTTACATAAAGAAAAACAAAATCAAAGTAAGGAAACATGGAATTCAAAGTTTGAAGAAGATGATGAATAATATTTTCTAATTTACTTATTTACTCAATTTTAACATGATTTTAATTGGTTAACATGAATTAATTAATGAAAATAGCATAAAATTCAATAATAACAAGTAAATAAGCTTTAATTCAAGAAATCAAATATTAAACAATATGAAGCTCTAAAAATGGAAAATAGGAATTTCTACTGTAAATCAAATTTTAACATTGGATTAAATGGTTTTTAGGGGCTCTAAATATTACTCTCAATGTTGGTTCTATCACAAAACAAGGAATTATTGTGCTCTTAGCATTCTTACATTTTCCTCTCTCTATTTTTAAGTTACAGAGAATAAGATAGAAAAACAAGAAAAAAAGAGAGAGAAATAGAAATCCTTTTCCTTTTTTGTCCAAATACAAGATTAAAAACCCTTTTCACAAAATCCCCTTGAGCCATTAATGCTCAAATAAGATTAATAATATTTTTAAACATTTTCCCCTATTTGATGCTCATTCCTATTAAAATACTTTCTAAGGAGTGAGTCACAGCATTGACTAACCAAGTCAAGGGTGTGACTAAGTTATGGCCTTGACCTATAAGTCAAAGGAGTGACTCATGACCTTTATTTTGACTTTGACTTTAACTTTTTTTAATTTCTGAAACTCATTTTAACCTTGCAAATATAGGAAAAGGAAGAAAAAAACCCAAAAACGATTTTTAAATATTTAAAACCCCACATGAAAGCCCAAAAAGTATTTTGAAAATACAAAATCTAGGAGAAAGCCTAGCAATTTCATTCATTATCTATTTATAAGAAACACTTTTCTCACTAGGTAATCTTGATCAATAGCCGCCTCAGGACGTAGTATCTATAATACTTAATTTGACTAAATTTAAAATCAGTTTGAGTAATTAAATTCAAGTTAGCAGCAGAGACACCTATTAAAAAGGCCTCTATGCATAGCCCTTTTTGAAAGGAGCTAGATTGAATTTAATTAAGGCACAAATTAATTAATAATTATAACATCCCATTTAAATTAATTCTCCATAATTTTAAAAACTCTTAAGCCTCTTAGACTTAGGCTTTTAACTTAGGGTATAAAAAAAGTTTGGTGGGATTAAGAGAGAACTTTTCTTCATCTATTTTTTCCACTCTTAGATGAATTCTCTCTCAAAGCTATAGAGAATTTAGGCTACTTTTATCACCCAAATATTTAATTCTTTTGCTCTTCTCTGGTGTGAATTATGAATTAGCATTTGAGATGTTCACCATTAGATACTGTAATTTTATGATAATTCAGTGCAAATTAATTAACTATTCAACAACTCTTAAAGGTGAAAATTTATTTCACTTAGTTATGTTCATGTCATTTCATGGCAATATCTTAATTAATATGGTTGAAATTTTAAATTTTCACCTTGTATATATAATGCATGTAACCATAGAATTTCAAACATGATATATCAAATATATCCATAAACACAAACTTATATTCAATATATTCATTTATATACCAAGCATATAAAAGTATATACTTCTGATATTCTTTGTTCATATCGATATCTTCATATATATACTATTAAGCACTTAGTCATCTACTTATAATAAACACAATTCCAACTTACATAATTATTTATATATCACATTCTTCCAAACATATAGTATTTACACATCATATAATAAGAACTATGCTTAGTTCAAGTTTAAGACTGATTTGTGATGAAACAGTTATACTTTTGTAGAGAATTAAGAGCTCATAGATGACACACACTTTTATGACAATTGTTAGGGTTAATAGGAAGATGGAATGTAACGCCCCCAAATTTTTCATTTGCATTGTATAACATGTTGTAAAATATGAATATTTATCCTTGGTCAAAATTCGATATAATCAGGGTTGACTAGGACTGAAAAATTTGAAATGAATGCATCGTTAAACGTGCCAACCTAGGAAACCCGAGGAGGGGCGACTCGATGGGTAGTATGAGTTTAACATAAAATATGAAAGTACATGTTAAGTAGATTTAATGGTATAATTTAGGCAAAAATTGAGGTCAAATAGACTTTCAAAAGGGCAAAAAAAGAAAATTTTCACGGTTCGGAGTAGGTTTGACCAAGACTTTGACTGACTATTTGGAGATCTTCGGGATCTCTGATTGAATTCAAATTTCATATATATGTTATAAATAGTATAGTGACATCAGGGAAACTAAAAAATGATAATTCTAGTAATTTTGAAAATTCAGGTTTCGGACTGGCCGCACAGGTTGTCGAAGCTAAAAGTATATCGAAACGATGTCAGAATGAGTTGAAATTTTTAACACATATTTTATAATATATAGTGGCACTCGGGACAAAATTTCAATGCAATCTGACATCAAAATAGAAAATTCATATTTCAGAGTGAAAATCGAGATCGGGTCAATCATAGGGTCAAATTAGAGAATTTGACCACAAAATTTCATGGGAATGATTAAATTATGGCGGTAATCAAGCAAGTATGAGCTCAAGTAAGTAGGATAAGCCTAAGTGCCTAGATAAGTGACGTGTGGCAAAAATTAAAGCCATTGGATTCAATAGTTACACAATGAATCTTGGCCCTTCCTTTTGCATAATTAAAGTACCCTATATAAGCAGCAAAGTGTTTGGAATTATCCTCAAAATTTTAGTGTTTTCCTCTCCTTTTTCTAGCATAACCGAGAGCACCATTCCATTTTTCTTCAACTAAGCTTTCTCTCTCTTGATTTCAACCCCCTAATTTCATTCTTATACTCATAAATTAATCCTCTTTCATTCTAAATAAGGCTTGCAATAAGGAGAGGCCAAGAGATCAAGTGATTAAGCTAAAAACTCTAAGATGAAAATTTAGGGTTTTGAGAGATTTGAGTAGAAATTAAAAGGGAAATTGTAATAGCAAATAGTGTAGGACTAGGAGAGTGTATTAGTGATTTTATATTACATAAATTGATGAGCTAATGTGGTGTTTAAATTCTTTGAATTTTTGGCCATTAAGGGGAAAGAAAAGAAAACAAGGAAGGAAAAGAGGACAAGGGCAAGGAGAAGGAGCATTATGTGCCAAATAAGCTATAGTGAGGTTAGTGGATGTTTATTACATTCAATTTCACTATTTTAATTGAAATTCCATAAATTTTCTATTATGTAACTATGTTTAATTACATGTAAGTGTGAAATAATTTAAGGTAACATGATATAATGCTATAATAAGTTGTTAGAAACTTAATTAAGTGAAGAAATTAAAATAAAAAGACACAAGAGTCATGTGGCCAAATATGGTACCTTAGGGTGCCTTAATGTAAAAAGATATAAAATTGGGCATTTGATGATAAATAACTAATTAAAGATGTGGAGAATGAAATTATGATGACAAAACTTGAATATGATAATTTATACTAATTATGTAATAGTTACATAATGAGGAAAAGTGTGGTAACTAAGGGATAATTCCATAAATTTGATGTAATTCTTTATATTATGTTATGAGATACTATTAAAACATGTGTGGCTTGAAATTAGAGGAATGAAGAATTTAGAAGTTGAATTTTCATTTATGGTTGAATGGGATTATATGTGGAATGGCATGCTTAATTAAATTTTATGGTATGAAATACAATTATACGAAGATGTACTAAGTAACAAATTTATATAAGAACAATTTATGCTAAAAATGATTATAATATTGTGATAAGAATAATTGATATATAAAAATATCATGAATGTACGACCCTTAGTGTTCAGTCGGGTAACCAAGGCTTTAGCATAGTGTGGCTAGCCATAGGGGTATTGTACTACCCCTATTGATTTATGATTTTGTTATTGTATCTAATATGGGTATTGTAATTGTAACTATATGAGACTTATATTATGCAACTGATATTAGCCGGCTTACTCTGATATGATATTGGAGTAGAATATCATACCTTAGTGGTATGGTCCCTCTAGCGTATAGGATATTTTATTTCGTTTATCCAGTCTAATGGTAGCCCACTCTTGTATACTAGAGATAAAATGATAAATTTTAATGTATACCGGGTAAAAAAAAAGATAATGTTGATAAAAATATTATTAATGTGAAAAGAATGAAAAATGAGGTTAAATAAGTAATTAAAGGTAAAATTGTAATTATGCGGGTATTCAAGGGTAAAATGGTAAACTAAAATGAAAAATATAGCAACAAGGGATAAAATGGATATTTTGATAAAAGGGGTAAAATCGTAGTTAAGTTAAATTTCAGGGACTAAATCATAATTTACCATCCCAAAGAAAATTTAGGGACCAAAATGCAATTTGAATAATTAAAGTGAAATAATAATTAAAAGAAGTCAATTGGGTTTAATTTGAAATTAAATAAGTTAGTTTAAAGAAAAAGTCAAAATTGGTCAACTAAAAGGAAAAAGTCAAACTTAAGAGGTAAAGAGGTAATTTGATAATTAAAGCGAGAAATTATTAAAATTAAATAGGAATAATGTATTTCGAAATAAATGGATAATAATTTTTATGTATATAGAATAAATGGTGAATTTATATAAAGTGTAAAAGTTTAATTAAATTATTTTAAGGAAAAAGTGATTTTTAATTGAAAATTTAAGTAGGTGAAATTTTATGTACATACATCCAACACTAAGCAACTAGTTTGCTTAGCGTGTAGCTTTGTGACTGTATCTATATTTTGTATGTGAATGTGATGGATGGATAATGATATGTGATGACTTGAAAAAAAAAATGGAAGAATATAGAAGTGCTGAGTTGTTGTCCGGAGTTTTGAAAGTTGGAGGAAGTATAATTGGGAGTGTAAATTTTATCTTTTTACAGATTTGGGAACTAATAAAATTAAGCTGTTATATTGTCAATTTTTTGATAATTAGATAATAAAGTAAAAATGATAGAATTAATTAAGAAATAATAGAAATTGGGAATAGGTATAGAGGGTGCTACAATTATGGTATCAGAGCATGGTTTAGACGGTCTTAAGATCAAAGTCGATATATGTGAAATTGATTGGATAAGGATGAATATGTATATAACTTGAGTACATGCCACATAATTGTGATATTAAATTCTGGGATTTAATACTTATTTGTCTCTTGTATATTTCAGTATTGATTATGGCTTCTAGCTTCCGACATATTGTTGAACTAGCGAGTGACACTGAGAGTGAGGCTTCTGCAATCCTAGAAATACATGAGACTACGTCAAGTACTAGATCATAACAGCCCACTCCTACACCTATACCTGCTCCAGTGGCATAGACTTCTCCGCCTCCTTCTTCATCAGATGTAATGCGGCTGATGGCAGAGTTTTTCCAAAAGTTTCAGCCCCAACAGCAGGTACCACCTCAGTCATCCAGAAGATCTATACCGGAGCAATTAAACAGATTGTATGTTGAGGACTTCTATGCTCGAGGGCCTATTATAGTCACTTAAGCAAAGGAATGGCTTATGAAGTTAGAAAGAATATATGAAGTTACCCACAATCCACTGAAAGAGAAGCTCGAGGGAGCAGTAGCTTTGTTTTAGGGCCCGACGTATTTATGGTGGGATACAGTTAGACGTCAGACTCCACTAGAATAGGTCACCTGGGATTATTTTTATGAGTAGTTTAGGGAGAAGTATGTGGGCAGAGAATACTTAAGATCGATGGAGGAAGCTTTTTGGCTACTACACCAGGGTAACAAGACAGTACGAAAATATGATAGGGAATTTGAGAGGCTCAGTTTTTATATGAGAGATTATAAATTTCCTCCAGCAAAGATGTGTCAACTATTCGAGAAAGGCCTCCACAATGACTTGAGGAAAATATTGGCATTGAAAGAATATACAAATAGAAAAGAGTTAGCTGATGCAGTTATCATAATGGAAGCCATCCAGTAAGAAGAAGCAAGTAGGAGAGCAAGATTTCAGCAGAGGAGGAGGCCTGCTTCAGGGGCATCAGGCAGTAGGTCCAGTAAGAGAGCTAGGGGTCCTATTACAGCTTCGTCTCAGGATTTCTCAGCTACCCCAATAGCTAGTCAGCATACCACTGCACGGCCACCGTCATCTATAGCATCAGTGGGTAGTGCCTTTCGGGGTCAGGGTTATGCTAGATATGAGGCTCCTACTTGTGAGTATTGTGGGAAATAGCATTATGGCGAGTGTTGAAGGATGATAGGGGCATGTTTGAGATGTGGATCTCGAGACCATGTAGTACGGGATTATCCTAAAATAGTTACACAGCCTGCTACACAAACTACACAGATTCCTACTGGTAGACAGGGTACTTCATCAGCCAGGGGTAGAGGTAGAGGCGAATCCAGTAGGACTGCTCCAACCCGAGGCAGAGCATCAACTCCACCAGTTCCTGATAAGCCAACTTTTGCTAAGACATATGCAGTTAGAGCTTGAGAGGACCAGGATGCGCTGGATGTGATTATAGGTAAATTTTACTTAATTGATGATGTTATTTGTGCATTGATAAATCCTGGCTCCACACATTTATATTCAAGCACTAAAATTACACAGAGAAAGGGGTTAGAAAAAGCACAGTTAGATCAGGACATTCTCGTGAGCAACCCCTTGGATCACAGCATGGTTGTGAACACAGTATTTAGAGGTTGTCCTATACAGATATAGTAGGATACTTTTCCTGCGAATTCGATCGAACTACCATCCACGAGTTTGATGTTATCTTGGGAATGAATTGGCTTTATAAGCATCGGGTGATAGTAGATTGTCGCCTAAAGAGAATTTCCTTAAAGACTTTAAATGATTAAGAAATTTTAATTATGGGAGAACGATATGATTTTTTATCTAATGTTATTTCAGCCACTATAGCACAAAGGTGTATTAGAAAGGGGTGTGCAGCTTATTTGGCTTTTGTTACTGAATTTAAGACCCTGAAACCGTAGGTTAAAGAGGTGCCTACAGTCAGGGACTTCCTTGATGTTTTTCCTGATGAATTATCAAGATTGCCTCCATCAAGAGAAGTTGAATTTAGTATTGATATATTACCTGGCACAACACCTATAGCTATGGCTCCTTATCGCATGGCACCAGTAGAATTGAAAGAACTGAAGATCCAGCTATAGGAACTATTAGAGAAAGGTTTTATCTGTCCCAGTGTTTCTCCCTAGGGAGCTCCAATGTTGTTTGTAAAGAAGAAAGACGAATCTTTCAGATTGTGTATTGACTATAGGCAGCTAAACAAAGTCACCATTAAAAACAAGTATCTATTGCCTAGAATCGATGACTTGTTTGATCAATTAAAAGGTGTCAGTACTTTTTCAAAGATTGACTTACGGTTCGGTTACTATCAACTTGGGGTAAAGGAAGGAGATATCCCAAAGACGGCATTACGCACGAGATATGGGCATTATAAGTTCGTTGTTATGCCCTTTGACCTCACTAATGCACCGACTGCTTTCATAGATCTCATGAATCGCATTTTCCACCCTTATTTGGACCAGTTTGTTGTAGTGTTTATTGATGATATCCTGGTGTATTCTAAAACACCAGAGGAACATGATCATCATCTTATGATTATACTGCAAACATTGAGAGATAAACAACTATATGCCAAATTCAGCAAATGTGAATTTTGGCTAAATGAGGTTGCTTTTCTTGGTCACGTGGTTTCAACTGAAGGAATTAAAGTTGATCCTAAGAAGGTTGAAGCTATTCTAAATTGAAGGTCACTAAAGAATGTTTTAGAAATTCGCAGCTTTCTCGAGTTAGCTGGGTACTATAGCCAGTTTGTGAAAGAATTTTCTATGATAGCCTCCCCACTTACTAGGCTATTACAGAAGAATGCAAGATTTGAATGGATTGAACAGTGCCAACACAGTTTTAAAAAGCTAAAAAATATGTTAACCGAAGCTCCTGTTCTCACTCAACCTGTTTTAGGTAAACCTTACACTATCTATAGTGATGCTTCTAAGAACGAGTTAGGGTGTGTGTTGATGCAAGAAGGGAAAGTAGTGGCGTATGCTTTTAGACAATTAAAATCACATGAAAGAAATTATCCCACACATGATTTGGAGCTAGCAACTATAGTATTCGCCCTGAAGATATGGAGACATTACTTGTACAGGGAGAAATGTTTCATCTATATTGATCACAAAAGTTTAAAGTATTTGTCTATACAGAAAGAACTTAATTTGTGACAAAGGCGATGGTTAGAGTTGATCAAAGACTACGACTGCTTAATAGATTATCATCAGGGCAAAGCAAACATGGTAGCTAATGCACTTAGCATAAAACATTAGATGGCCCTACGGGCTATTAAAATAAAGTTAAATATGACACAAGATGGAGCACTTGTGGCTAAAATGCAACTGAGACCAGACTGGCTTCAACAAGTGAAGGCTACTCAAAGACAAGATATTAAATTGGCTTCTATAATTTCACATCCCTAGGTGCAAGCAGGTAAGAGTATGGAATTCTCTCTGAGTTGTGATGGCTATTTATATTACAAAGGTAGAATATGTGTACCCAATGATGCAGATTTGAAGAAAAATATTCTGACAGAAGCTCACAACAGTCCTTATGCTATGCATCCTGGTAGCAATAAAATGTACCAAGACTTAAAGAAATTATACTGGTGGCCGGGTATGAAGAAGGAAATCGCAAATTTTGTGACAAAGTGTTTGATCTGTCAACAAGTCAAGGCTGAACATCAGGTACCTTCAGGGTTATCACATCCTATCATTATACCACAGTGGAAATGGGAACCACTACAAAAAAACTATTAATTAGCAACGAAAAATTTCGTCGCTAATTACCTGTTTTCCGTCGCTAATATAAATTAGCGATGCCGCGACGAACAGTCGCTAATAGGCCCGTCGCTAATATATTAGCGACGGAATACAAAATTAGTCGCCAATTTTTCGTCGCTAAAATTTTGTGTTCGTCGCTAATTTATATTCCTAACTAGTCGCCGAATTATAATAATAATATTTAGCGACTACATTTTCAGTCGCTAATTAAAGATTTAGTGTAAAATTTAGCGACGAAAAATTGGTCGCTAATTTAGTCGCTAATTATTTCTTAAATTCTATCTATTACTCATTAGCGACAGTTGCTGTCGCAAATCCGTCGATAAATATTCTTTTGCTGTTTTTAAAATTTTCATCCTGTACACATTATAAATAATAATCTTATATTATAAAATTCATATATAATAGATACAAATTTAAGTAACAATTTTATATTTTCATATATATATAATTTGTAATGAATTTATTACAAATAAAGAGTTAACATTAAAAAACAATATATAAAACAAAGTATTGTTTATACAATTCATTTCCCTAAAATTAATAGCAAATTAAATCTTTACAATTTTCTACCAAATCTAGAATTAGCTCCTAGCTAATATTGCTGTAGTACCCTAAACCTAAATGCAGTCCCTCTTTACCGATAGTCTGTGACCAGAAATACGTGAACCTTGTTGGCAATAGGGATTAACTCCTGTAAAGCCTTCATTCTTTCAGCAATCCACTCCCTGCGCAGCCGTATCTAGCAGAGGAAAGAATGAAAAGCTGATACAAACAACAATCATATAGAAACAGCTACCAAATTGTAAATGAGAATGTATTCATCATGTACGATACTCGAAATGGGAACTAAAAGGGATTAAAATGCTAGAAATACAGAAGTGAAGGTGAAGACTATTATAAGATATATTACCCTTTGCTTCAAAGGACTCTATTAAAGGGAAGTAACTTTTGCTTGTGTAAGATTTTATTATCCAACAACAAAGGGTTTTGTTGAGTAAAATTCCTCTCTTTTACAAAAGAATAAGAGAAATGAAAAAGGAAATGTAACTAAATCAATGCTATAAGGGCTGCAAGGATGGCTACATCAATCAATTCAAAAAAAAAGAATTAAAAATAGAAGAATTACATTATGAGATGAAAAGAACAAAAAATTTTGACATGCAGATGACATTATATAAAATAGAAATATGAGTTTTGAGATAGTTGGCTGCAAATCCCCTAATTTCATAAGCAACTTCTGCAAATCCCACACAATCAACATTTGAGTCAAATTATTGGATCATGAAGCTATAATAATTACTAACAAATTTCTGGTTTTACAAAAGCTGAAGTTGAAAGTGAGATTTTAATACAACCAACCAATACAAGGTTGAGTGATTTTTATACTCAAAATGATAAGGAAAAACAATCTGAATTGACCAGTTCAATAAATAAATATCAAAGGCCATTGTTAATAAGTAAAAACATAAGTATTGGTCAAGGAAAGCAAATAGATTTCTAGTACAGAGTTTCCGCTGTAACAAGTTCTTTAGGAAAATTCATCAAGTTGTACAAAACTGCCAAGTGCATCGCATTTTACTGTGGCTTTTGGCTTCCCCCAGTCAGAAAATCTTTCTGTGTCCATGCTCTGAACCTCTGTTGTGATGAACAGGGTGAAATAAAATTTAAAAAGAAAATAAAAATAATAAGAGAAGAATCAAATTTGAGGGAACTAAAGGTCTAGCAGGAGTTCAATGCAAAAAGTGTGTGAACTAAAAGGTTCTCTAAACCATTTGGCCATGCATTAAATCCAGTTCATTTAAATTGCTATAGGAAATAGATCTAGTTCATTTACAATTTCAAGAGTGAAAAGAACATGCAAGTGAAGTTGGAAGGCTCACATTCTTTCCATCATAAATCAAATTATTTGAGAAATAAAACATGCACCAGAAACCAAGAGAGTGTTATAAAATAGAACAGAAATGCAGAAATGTTCTCTTATTTGTATTCAATAAACAATGATATATATATACACACTTTCGAATTTTTGAATGAGAAACCTTTTACTGGTATCTTAATCACCACAACAGAATTCCAAAACCAAAGGTGCATTTTATTAGTTTAAGGCTCTATAGCAAAAGAATCTAAAAAGGCAAATGATCAGTTAAAGACCTTCGAAAAAGTTAACTTGCAAAGAAGAAAAGCAGCACTCAAACCTGGATCACAGTCTTTGAACCCACAAAATCTTCTCTCTTTTTCCAATCACGATCAAACCTAATTGAAAAGACCAATTGCTACTAAATTCAGTTCTCATTTGCAATAGAAAATGTTCTAAACAGTATGACATAAGCATTAGACACTATCCAAAATGCAAATAGCGACTCAAGAACCATTGAAACTAAATTAATAGATCAACTATGCCTAAAATGCATGGGCCTTCAAATTAATACTTTTAAGAACTGTTACAAAGCAACATGAATAATGATGGTATGCTTTCTATTAAATGGGTTATGAGGATGCTTTGATTTTAATTAAATTTAAATTTATTATTAAATAATATAAATTTAACTAAATTATTAAATTTAATTGATTTTAAATAAATTAACTTTTATTAAAAAAGAAAATTAAAATCTTATTATTCTTATTATAATTCAGTTTTATTGAAAAAGAAAATTAACTTTTATTGATAGTCTAGTTCTTAATTCTTATTATATAAAAGACTCATAGCTAATCATCATAATTTAATTTAATTTAATTTAATTTAATAGAAAAAAGTCAATTAAAATACAGAAGGTTGCCAATTCGATTAATTGTTGGTGCATAATAAAGATAAGGTCTAATTACAAAGTTAAGTTTTACCAATCTTACTTTTGCTTTTAACTAATTTTTAAACTTTAAGAACTGAATCAAAATCCAAATAAAATAATATAATTTGTAGAAAGTAAAGCTGAAAGAACCGTATACCTTAATTATTGTAAAGAAAATGTAATTGTCAAATAAAGACAAGACAAGTATGGACATTTTCATAGAATTCTGCAACAAATAATTAAATTAATGCAAGATTAAGAAAAGATGTAATTATGAATTATGGACGAACTCCAACTTCTTTTCTTATTTTATGACAGAGACAAACTCCAACTTCTACACCGTTTTTATCATAAATTTGAGCTCTAGTTTTCTAGAAAACGATAATCTCATAAATGGGTCATCATCTCACTAATTACCATACCAAGCTACATCAAAATAATTAATATATTTTTTTTTCTTCGAGATATATGTTGTAGCTTATCTCAAGATTTGGACAAGTAAAAGCCTGCAATGTAAACGACTACACTTAGGGGTTATTTTGTTTGTCTGCAGCGGTAGAAATATCAATTGAAGCCAAGTATACTTCAACATTAAAAAATAACTACTGTACAGATTACAGAAGCACAAAGCTGTTCCTAATAGGACTTCTTATCATTAAAATTATTTGAAGCAATTATTTAAGTGTTCATGCACATGACTATTTGAGCACTTAAACATTCAAAACTACCAAACCATCGAATGAAATCATAAATGAAAAATACAACTCACATGCTGGACCAATCCATCCTCGTCACAGGTATAAAATATACAAGGGCTCCCAGGCTCAATAGCCAACTTATGAGCTCGCCCCTGGTGTTTCGCTAACAATTCAGTCTCCACCACTGGGACTCATAAAACTAAAAGAAAAGCAAAAGATAAATCAAAGCTAAGAAGTTATGTAAACCACTGACCACTTAGCAGACTTACACAGGTTTAATAGGCGGAAGCTGCTGTGGCGGCGCTGCCAAAATCGCTACCACCTGCGGCTACTGCTGCACTTGGCTCTGCGAAGTAACTACAACAGGCCGTTAGGGAGAAGACAGCGAGGATGCAGTGAGTGGAGGCAGCGGCGAACATAGACAACAATCGGATGGCGGAGAGTGCTGAAACTGGAGGTCTGTGAGAGCGGCGGGCTAGAGCGAGGAGATGGTCGGATCGAGAGGTCCGGTCTTCTTCAGTCTAGCGTTTGGCGAAGGGGGGCAAAGAGATGGGTAGAAAAGAAGAGTAAAAGTAGCTTTTATACCTAGGGTTAATTTTCAAAAATACTAAAATGTCCCTATCAATTTTCATATTTTGTATTTATAGTTAAGGATGATTTGGTAAATATCTATAATTAGAATTCCTAATAATTTAATATTTATTTTTAACAAAATAAATTACAAAATTTATTTATTTTAAATGAGATAATAAATTTTATATTATTATTTTATAAATATTTATTTATACTAATTTTCATAATGTAATTATATAATAATTGTAATATTTAGTTTATTATTATTATTAAAAATTTAAATTTTCTAAACAAATAATTTAATATTTGGAGGAAATTGACAAAAATTATTATCTTTAGTAAATAATTATAATATATAATAATAAAGGGTTCATATAATACTTTACTATTAATAATATATAAAAACTCTCACAAAAAACTATTTTTTATTAGCAAATAGATAATAAACTTAATTTTTTTAATTATATAATTTTGTATTTAATTATTTTTTATTAGCAACAAAAACCGAACTCACAGACCTTAAAAACTAATCTTCACTGTCCAAAATTAACAACAAGGATTTTCGAACGTACTCACCAAAAATCAGGCCAATTTAACGGAAAATAATTTTTCGATCGTTTTCGTATACAAAACTGATCATTATGTAAAAAATTCAGAAAACAGTCTCTTTTTTGCAACAAAAATTGAACTTACAGACCTTAAAAACTAATCTTTACCGTCCAAAATTAACAACAAGGAGTTTCGAACGTACTCACCAAAAATCAGGCCAATCTAATGGCAAATGATTTTTCGATCGTTTTCGTATATAAAACTGATCATTACGTAAAAAATCCAGAAAATAGCCTATTTTTTGCAACAAAAATTGAACTTACAGATCTTAAAAATTAATCTCTACCGTTCAAAATTAACAACAAGGAGTTTAAAACGTACTCACCAAAAATTAGGCCAATCTAACGGCAAATGATTTTTCAATCGTCTTCACATACAAAATTGGTCATTATGTAAACAATCCAGAAAACAGCCTCTTTCTTGCAACAAAACTTGAACTTATACAGATCTTAAAAACTAATCTTCACCGTCGAAAATTAACAACAAGGAGTTTCCAACGTACTCACCAAAAATCAGGCCGATCTAACGGCAAATGATTTTTCGATCGTCTTCACATACAAAATTGATTATTATGTAAAAAATCTAGAAAACAACTTTTTTTGTTTGCAACAAAAACTGAACTTACAGATCTTAAAAACTAATTTTCACCGTCTAAAATTAACAACAAAGAGTTTTGAACGTACTCACAAAAAATCAGGCCAATGTAATGGCAAATGATTTTCCGATCGTTTTCGTAAACAAAATTGGTTATTACGTAAAAAATTCAAAAAATAGCCTCTTTTTTGCAATAAAAATTTAACTTACAGACCTTAAAAACTAATCCTTACCGTCCAAAATTAACAACAAGGAGTTTTGAACGTACTCACCAAAAATTAGGCCGATCTAACGGTAAATGATTTTTTGATCCTCTTCACATACAAAATTGGTCATTATGTAAAAAATTCAAAAAATAGCCTATTTTTTGCAACAAAAATTGAATTTACAGACCTTAAAAACTAATCTTTACCATTCAAAATTAACAACAAGGAGTTTCGAACGTACTCACCAAAAATCAGGCCGATCTAACGGTAAATACTTAACTGTTGAATCATTACTTACACTATTCCGTATAAGAGCTGTTAAATTTGTATTTGAAGATCCAACCAAACCATAAACATGCAGATTCAAATGGACTATTTATTTGAATTTATCAGATAATATCTTAACTTATTTATTAATCTGGCCATGTTTAGAATTTCAAAGCCATTTCTCCATTTTCAAATCAATAAGTTTTCTCAGTCTTCCATACCACTGAATTAAGTAACCGCGTTAGTGAAGTTAAATGGTTAGGATGAGTTTAGATGTAGCTTTGAATATGTAAAAAAATAATAGAAATAAAATTGAAAAGTGTGTGTGTGTGTGTGTATTAGAAAAATTATTCATTTAGAAAAATAATAGAAATTAAATTGAAGAATAAATTAGAAAATTTATTCATTTTGACTTGTATGAGTTTAAGTCTTGGATTGATAAAATAGAAATTATATATATATATATATATATATATATATATATATATATATATATATATATATATATATATATATATATATATATATATATATAAGAAAATTTATTCATTTATAAAATTTTATATTACTTTTTATAAATATTTATTTTTTCATCTTGAACATGCAAATATATAATAATCATAACAATTAGTTTATTATTATTATTAAAAATATAAATTTTCTAAATAAATAACTTTAGATTTTGGTATAATTGATAAAAAATTATTATCAACTTATAAAATAATTTCTAATTTTCTGTTACAAAATAAAATATTCATTTCATATGGTCTATATTAAAATTACTTAAAATTATACATAAATCATGTGAGTGAAATTAAAAAAATTATTTCTTAATTTATTTGCGACGGATTATCGACTAAATACTTCCGTTGCTAATTGCATTAGTACTATAATTTCCTCTAATTAGCTAGTTTCCTGATATCGGGTTACTCCCATAAACTGAGTTTTTTTTGTTTTGTTAGAATGTATTAGCGACAGAAAATTTCCGTCGCTAAAAAAGGCGCCAAATTTTCCTTCCAAAATTAGCGACTAAAATGTTCGTCGCTAAATTTTTTGGAACTAAATTCATGAATAAAAAATTATAAAATTTAGCAACGGAAAATTTCGTCGCTTATTCCGTTGCAAAACATGGCGCGTATACTTTTCGCCAATAATTAGTGACTGTTTATTGATTCGTCGCTATTCCGTCGCAAAAAAATAGAAAATATCATTCTCACGACGGAATTGTAAAACAGTCGCTAATCCGTCGCTAAATTTGCGACGAAAAAATGGTCATCTTTTGTAGTCTTTTGTAGTGAACGAATCACTGTGGATTTTGTATCTGGTTTACCACTGACAAGGAAACAACATGATTCCATTTGGGTGATTGTAGACAGAATGACCATATCAGCTCATTTTCTTCCAGTGAGATCGAATTTCTTCCTATCCAGATTTACAGAGATCTATGTGAATGAGATTGTAAGGCTTCATGGTGTTCCAGTATCCATAATTTCTGATAGAGACCCACGGTTTACTTCTCGATTTTGGCAGAAACTTCAGGAAGCATTGGGAACCCGCCTGGACTATAGTATAGCTTTTCATCCATAGATGAATGGTCAATCTGAGCGGGTAATACAGGTATTAAAAGATATGTTGCGGTGTTGTATACTTGAATTTAAAGGCAGCTGGGAGAAATATTTTCCATTAGCTGAGTTTGCTTATAACAACAGTTACCAATCCAGTATTAAGATGGCACCGTATAAAGCATTGTATGGGAGAAAATGCAGAACACCCTTGTGTTGGACAGAGTTGATTGAAGGCAAGTTTGTGGGACCTAATTTGATAAAAGAAACAGAAGAAAATGGTGAAATTGATTAAAGATCATTTGAAAGCAGCGACAGATCGACAAAAGTCCTATGCAGATTTAAAGAGAAAGGACATAAAATTCAATGTTAGGGACAAGGTATTTCTGAAGGTTTCACCATGGCGAAAGGTTCTTTGCTTTGGCAAGAAAGGCAAGCTGAGTCCCAGATTCATCGGACCATATGAGATAATACAGCGAGTGGGACCAGTAGCATCTAGGTTAAAACTACCTTCTGAACTAGAGAGGATCCACGATGTATTTCATGTTTCTATGCTAAAGAGATATCACTCAGATCCTTCTCATGTTATCACACCAGATGATATACAGTTGAGACCTGATCTACCATATGATGAAGAACCAGTGAGAATTTTGGCACAGAAAACCAGACAACTCCGAAGCAAACAAATTCTGTTAGTCAAGGTACTTTGAACATGTCACAATGTGGAAGAAGCCACTTGGGAGCCTGAAGAGACTATAAGACAACAATACCCCCATCCATTCAGTCCAGGTAAATTTCGAGGATGAAATTTTATTTAGAGGAGGAGTACTCCAATGCCCCCAAAATTTTCATTTGCATTGCATAACATGATGTAAAATATGAATATTTATCCTCGATCAAAATTCGAATTAATCGGGGGATTGATTAGGACTGACAAATTTAAAATGAATGCATCGTTAAATGTGCCGACCTAAGAAACCCGAGGAGAGGTGACTCGACGGGCAGTATGAATTTGACATAAAATATGAAAGTACAAGTTAAGTAGAATTTAATGGTACAATTTAGGTAGAAATTGAGGTCAAATAGACTTTCAAAAGGGCAAAAGAAGAAAAATTTCACAGTTCGGTATAGGTTTGACCAAGACTTTGATTGACTATTTTGAGATATTAGGAATCTCCGATTGACTTCAAATTTCATATATATGCTATAAATAGTGTATTGACATTAGGGAAACTGAAAATGATAATTCTGGTAATTTTGAAAATTCAAGTTTCGAACTAGCCGCACAGGTTATCGAAGCTAAAAGTATATCAAAACGATGTCTGAATGAGTTGAAATATTTACCACATATTTTATAATATATAGTGGCACTTGAAAAAAAAATTCAGGGCAATCCGACATCGAAATCGAAAATTCAAATTTCGGAGTGAAAAATCGAGATTAGATCAATCGGAGGGTCAAATTAGAGAATTTGACCATAAAATTTTGTGGAAATGGTTAATTTATGGCTGTAATCAAGTGGGTGTGAGCTCAAGTAAGTAGGATAAGCCTAAGTGCCTCGATAAGTGACATGTGGCAAAAATTAAAGCCATTGAATTCAATTGTTACACAATGAATCTTGGCCCTTCCTTTTGCATACTTAAATTACCCTTTATAAGCAACAAAGTATCTAGAAATCTCCTCAAAATTCCAAAGTTTTCCTCTCCTTTTTCCAGTATAACCAAGACCACCATTTTCCTTCACCTTTCTCCATTTTTCTTCAACTAAGCTTTCTCTCTCTTGATTTCAACCCAGTAATTTCATTCTTATACTCAAAAATTAATCCTCTTCCATTCTAAATAGGGCTTGCAATAAGGAGAGGCCAAGAGATCAAGTGATTAAGGTAAAAACTCTAAGATGAAAATTTGGGGTTTTGTGAGGTTTGAGTAGAAATTAAAAGGAAAATTGTAATAACATGTAATATAGGATTAAGAGAGTGTATTAGTGATTTTATATTACTTAAATTGATGAGCTAATGTGGTGTTTAAATTCTTTGAATTTTCGGCCATTAAGGGGAAAGAAAAAGAAAATAAGGAAGGAAAAGAGGAAAAGGACAAGGAGAAGGAGCGTTAGGTGCCAAACAAGCTATAGTGAGGTTAGTGGATGTTTATTACATTCAATTTCACTATTTTAATTGAAATTCCCTAAATTTCCTATTATGTAACTATGTTTAATTGCATGCAAGTGTGAAATAATTTAAGGTAACATGATATAATACTATAATAAGTTGTTAGAAACTTAATTAAGCGAAGAAATTAAAATGAAAAGACATGGGAGTCATGTGGTCGAATATGGTACCTTAGGGTGCCTTAATGTAGAAAGATATAAAATTGGGCATTTGATGATAAATAACTAATTAAAGATGTGGAGAATGAAATTATGATGACAAAACTTAAATATGATAATTTATACTAATTATGTAATAGTTACATAATGAGGAAAAGTGTGGTAAATAAGGGATAATTCCATGAATTTGATGTAATTCTTTATATTATGTTATGAGATAATATTAAAACATGTGTGGCTTGAAATTAGAGGAATGAAGAATTTAGAAGTTGAATTTTCATTTGTGGCCGAATGGGATTATATGTGGAATGGTATGCTTAATTAAATTTTATGGTATGAAATACAATTATACGAAGATGTACTAAGTAACAAATTTATATAAGAACAATTTATGCTGAAAGGTGATTATAATATTGTGATAAGAATAATTGAGATATAAAAATATCATGAATGTACTGTCCTTAGTGTTTAGTAGGGTAATCAGGGCTTTAGAATAATGTGGCTAGCCATAGGAGTACTGTACTACCCCACTGATTTCTGATTCTGTTGTTGTGTCTAATATGGGTATTGTAATTGTAACGGTATAGGACTAATATTAGCCGGCTCACTCTGATATGATACTGGAGTAGAATATCATACCTTAGTGGTATGGTCCCTCCAGTGTATGGAATATTCTGTGCCGTTTATCCAGTCTAGTGGTAGCCCACTATTGTATACTAGGGGCAAAATGATAAATTTTAATGTATACCGGATAAAAAGAAAGATAATGATGATAAAAATATTATTAATGTGAAAAGAATTGAAAAAGAATGAAAAATGAGGTTAAATAAGTAATTAAGGATAAAATTATAATTATGCGGGTATTCAAGGGTAAAACGGTCAACTAAAATGAAAAATATAGCAATAAGGGGTAAAATGGATATTTTGATAAAAGGGGTAAAATTGTAGTTAAGTTAAAGTTCAGGGACTAAATCATAATTTACCATCCCAAAGAAAATTTTAGGGACCAAAATGCAATTTGAATAATTAAAGTGAAATAATAATTAAAAGAAGTCAATTGGGTTTAATTTGAAATTAAATAAGTTAGTTTAAAGAAAAAGTCAAAATTGATCAAATAAAAGGAAAAAGTCAAACTCAAGGGGTAACGAGATAATTTGATAATTAAAGCGAGAAATTATTAAAATTAAATAGGAATAATGCATTTCGAAATAAATGGATAATAATTTTTATGTATAGAATAAATGATGAATTTATTTAAAGTGTAAAAGTTTAATTAAATTATTATAAGGAAAAAGTGACTTTTAATTGAAATTTTAAGTAGGTGAAATTTTATGTACATACATCCAACACTAAGCAACTAGTTTGCTTAGCATGTAGCTTTGTGACTGCGCGCAGGGACAGGAGTGCAAGTCCAGCAGTAAAGATTAATAGATGGTATGTACTGTATTAGGGATAGTAGCTTTGGATTTTGGCTTGTGTAATAATTTTGTAATGTGTATATATATAAGTTTGAGAACTTATTTATATGGGTTGTAATATAAATACTATAGAAAATTTTGACATGTTTGAACGTGGATAATAGATAGTGATGTGTGTGAATGGATTGTATCTATATTTTGTATGTGAATGTGAATGATAGATAATGATATGTGATGACTTGAAAAAAAAATGGAAGAATATAGAAGTGCTGAGTTGTTGCCCGGAGTTTTGGAAGTTGGAGGAAATATAATTGGGAGTATAAATTTTATCTTTTTACAGATTTAAGAACGAAGAAAATTAAGCTGTTATATTGCCAAATTTTCAATAATTAGATAATAAAGTAAAAATTATAGAATTAATTAAGGAATAATAAGAATTGAGAATAAGCACAGAGGGTGCTACATGGAAGATCAAAACAAGAATTTTAACACACTTGTCAGGCACTTTATGACACTCTTGAGGGATAGCAGAATCAAAAGAAAGGTTTCAACATGACTGTTATACACTCTGTGATTAGGAATAAGCAAAAAAAATCGAAAATATGGTTAGCCGTAAAATCGATCCGAAATCAAACCGATTTTTATTGTTAACCGATTCGATGGACTCGGTTACGGTTTTTAATTTTTAGTTAATGGTTACGGTTTAGATTTTTAGATACCGGTTAACCGTTAGTCAATGGTTAACCGGTTCATATATATATATATATAATTTTTATATCTTCAATTTTTTCTATTTCTCTCTAAAATTTACATAAAATAATATTTTAAAATATATTTTTATTTTTATACCTTAATTTATATTATGTAATTCTCTTTAATTATATAGTAGTATTTATATATAGTATACGATTAACTTTTATATATATTATTTTTTTATATTAAACAAAATTTATATTATGTCATTCTTTTTAGTTATATAGTAATATTTATATATAGTATCCGATTGACTTTTTTATATATATTTTTTTATCATATATTGGTGTTTATATTTTACTTAATAGTATGTAATTATATTTTCTTATATTTTAGAGTTTATGTTATAACATTTAATATTATTCAAATTTTTATTTAACTTAAAATCAAACATATTCTAATTTTCAACAAATATCAAATCTATTTTATAATATCAGCTATTAATCTATATAACATGAATTTTGACTAGTAAATTATGTTTGTTTCGTAATTTTTATATTAAATTACTTTACACATTTGAAATTGAATTGAACTTTGTCTAATTTTTTTAATAATTTTATGTTATAAATTTTAATGGTTAACCGACAAATATTGGTTAACCAAACTGAAAAACCGAAATCGATGGACTGGCTAACCGAATACAATGGACTGATTAATGGTTAGTGATTTTAAAAAATCGATATTAATGGACTGGTTAATTTTTTTTGCTAATGGACCGGTTAACCGATCCATGCTCATCCCTATCTGTGATAGCCATGAGGGTCAACAAAAGAAATAGAATCAAAGAGGATTTCAACATGGCCATTACTATACTAACACATAAACTTCTAAGTACCTTTGATCCATAATCCTTCCTTCAAATATTACTATGCATGTTGACAATTACTCATAATAAACATATTTATACATCATACACCATTTTTATACTTAGAGTTTACCTTAATCCCAAAGCATGGCCTTGATTTAGCTTAAGGTGTGTACACTTCCCAAATCAATCAATAAAGCTTAATTCGACACATATTCAACAATTGCTTTTCCTTACAACTCACATGTCATGCTAATTCATGACAAATTCCATGCACACACATATAAATTGAGTAATTCCTATACGATGTCAAAATGGCCAAACTTACTTCCTTTAGCTTTCTTCTTTGTCCTTGCCTTTGTTCTTACTTTTTTCCTACATTAAAATACATAATGAACACAAACCGGTCCCTTACCCATCACATGACACAATCTCCTTAACTTTAGAGTATAAAAGAGATGAAAGAAAAGTTAAAAATACTTATACTAATTTACCTTAACTTTTCTTGAATTCTACTAACTCTTAATTTCCATTCTTAATCGTCTTATGGATGCAATTTTGTTGGCTTTCTTTAGTGAGAAAGCAAGAGGAAGAACTTTTGAATTTTGCCCCAAAATGGTTCAACAATACTTGATTTTCTTCCCTTAAGTATGTTTTTCATAAGATCTCACATTCCTCTAATCACACATTAGCATGCAACTTAACTTCACTTACATATAAATTATTAAATTGCCCCTTAACTTTTACAATATTCCCTTTTATCTATCTAATCTTTCATTCAACTTATTTAACCTTTGACAATATGCTCCTAACCCACCTTAAGTATGCCATAATGCTATCAGGGTATATTTTGGATCTTATATAGGGTCATCGCTAGACTTGATAATTTTTTAGCTGACCTAAATCTGGAAAAAAAATGTGGCTTGAACTCGAACCAGAACTTAAAGGAAACTTGAATGACCCAAGAAATTTAGTATCGAAACCTACTTGAACTCAAAGCCCTAAAATTCTGCCCAAAATACCTGAAATCCTACACAACCTGAATCGAATGTTTTTAATTAAAATTTATTTTGTTATATTTATTTATAAATTACCATTTATGTGCACATATATATATATAATTGCCAAAATGTCAAATTTTTAACCTCTCAACCTTTTTTCTGTTTTTTATTAGTCATTTTCCCCATTCCGCAGCCCTATTTATCTCATTTTATTTTTGTCACCATTATTATGCAATTTTTAATGTAAAAATAATATAATTTAATTAATAGTTCGGTCTTTTTAACTTTAACAGTTTTTGAATATTGAAAACTAAATTCATATAATCGGATTTTTATTTAAAAACTGAACCTAACATATCAAACTATTTTCATTACAGTTTTATTTTCGATTTGGTTTGATATTGTAAGAATCGGTTCGATTTTCAGTCCGATTTTGTAGTTTTAATTATGGTCGGAACTTTAATTTGAATTCCTACGGAAAATAAGTGATCCAACAAATAATAACCTAAAAATCTGAACATTTATCCAATGCCACTAACCCGACCCATTTTCCGGGTCTGGTGACCGCACTTCGCTCTTAGAATCTAATAAGGCAACCGCTGGTGGTTGAAATAAGCTTTTCGAACGCCAACAATTGATAGACAAAATGCACGCATTATACTCCCCGAGTTTTGACAGAGATCACTCTTAACTAACAAAAATTTTTCAAGTTTTGATTTCAAAACAAAGAAGAGAAATGTCTCATCTAGATAAAATTCCCCGAGTCTTCTGTGTCGGAACCGCCGATACGAAGCTCGACGAACTCCGATACCTTTCCGAATCCGTCCGTTCCAGTCTCCGCTCAATATCTACGAACTCTTCTTCCAAGGTAAAAATTTGAATCCTTTCTGGTTACCCATTTCCGTTTTATTGAATTTAAAAACCGGGTGTCTAAATCTGTTATTGTGAATACCAGGTTGAGGTTGTTGTTGTTGATGTTTCAGTGGGTCAGATTGAGATAGATAGTGTTGGCGATTTCCCATTTGTGTCAAGAAAGGATGTTCTTTCGTGCTTTATGGGTTCAGCTGAAAAGACCCAGAATGTGCTGCCTGATGATAGAGGCCAAGCTGTTGCTGTAATGAGTAAAGCACTCGAAAGTTTCTTGAAGAAAGCTCAGAAAGATGACGCTCTTGCTGGAGCTATTGGCCTTGGAGGTAGTGGAGGCACTTCTTTGTTGTCATCTGCATTTAAATTGCTTCCACTTGGATTGCCTAAGATAATTGTGTCTACTGTAGCAAGTGGTCAAACTGAGCCTTATGTTGGTACTTCAGATTTGATATTGTTTCCCTCTGTAGTTGATGTTTGTGGGATTAATAGCGTGAGTAGGGTTGTTTTATCAAATGCTGGAGCTGCTTTTGCTGGAATGGTTATCGGAAGGCTTCAAAAGTTAGGGAATTCTCATGGTGTTAGTGCTAAATTAACTGTTGGTATGACTATGTTTGGGGTCACAACTCCATGTGTAAATGCTGTCAAAGAAAGATTAGTAAAAGAAGGTTACGAGACCCTTGTATTCCATGCCATCGGGGTTGGGGGTAGGGCCATGGAGTCTCTTGTTAGGGAGGGATTCATACAGGTGAGATTTCTTCGAAATTTATTTTCTTTCTTATTCCAAAGTCTTAAGCTTAAATGAAATTATTTTGTGATGTTGTCATGTGAATTTAAATAGCTTGTCTGTACTACTACTACTACTACTACTACTACTACTAATAATAACAACAACAACAACAACAATAACTTTGCCTTTCCTTTTGGTTTGTTTAGGGTGTTTTAGATATTACTACTACAGAGGTGGCAGATTATGTTGTTGGAGGTGTTATGGCTTGTAATGGTTCCCGCTTTGATGCCATCTTAGAGGCGAATATTCCTTTGGTCTTAAGCATAGGAGCTCTGGACATGGTGAACTTTGGAGATAAAGATACAATTCCTCCTAATTTTAGGCAAAGAAAGATTCATATCCACAATGAGCAGGTGAAGTTTCATTATTGTTGCCTCTCATTTTATTCTCTTCTCATGGTTTTATATAATTTGGTTGTGGAATACCTCCTCAAGAAACAGTATACTTTTGCTCTTTTGCATGATAACTAAAAATGACATTGCAAACTATCATTCATATTGTTTCTTTGCTCCATCCTTAGCCCAGTTGTCGTCTTTGACTGTCTTGCATTACCTACAACAGATGAATGCATCCTAATCCATCTCTATCTGCTGGACTTTCGGAAATCAGAGTTGATAGTTCTGAATTTTACTCTGGCAATGTAGCATGATGTCATTTTATTAATTTTAGGTTTCCCTCATGCGAACCACTCTGGAAGAGAATAAAAAATTTGCTCGCTTTATAGCTGATAAAATCAACAAGTCATGATGTCATTTTATTAATTTTAGGTTTCCCTCATGCGAACCACTCCGGAAGAGAATAAAAAATTTGCTCGCTTTATAGCTGATAAAATCAACAAGTCATCTTCAAAGGTCCGTGTTTGCCTGCCGCAAAAGGGTGTATCAGCTTTGGATGCACCTGGAAAACCCTTTTATGATCCTGAGGCCACTGCTTCTCTAGTAAATGAATTGCTGAGGCTAATACTAACAAATGAAGACTGCCAGGTTCAGTGATGTTGCTTATCGAATAGTATATGTTAGATTTTCAATCTTCTTTCTATGCTTTATTTTCTCTGAGCTTCTAAATTGCTCCAGATGATAAAATTATATTCTTACTGATGTTAATAGTTAAAGGTGTATCCTTGTCATATCAATGACCCAGAGTTCGCAGATGCACTTGTTGACTCGTTTTTAGAGATTAGTTCAGAGAAAATTGTGGTGTCCTCTTCTTCTCAAATGCAAGAACCCAGTCAAGACCCTCGTAATATTTTTGATTTGAAATCTTCAAGTTGTGGAGCTATCTGCTATAGCCCTAGCAACTACCCAGATGCAAAGCCAGGTTACAAGTTAAACACTTCCCCGTTATCTATAGCCTATTAAGTTTTTAGTTCTAGACTGGTTACGTGTTATAAAAAAAAATAAATAAAATAAAATAAAATAAAATACAAAGAGAGAAGAAGCATTTTTTGTGAACATTAGTTGCAGAGTTATACTAATCCTAGCTCCTGAACAGCCAGAAACTGATGGACCTATCAGACATCTTCTTAAATCATTGACAAGTTATTATCAAAGTCTTATAAATAATAGAGGAAATGAAATGACTAATGCGAACTATTGTTCTAACAGAAACTTTACAGAAGACTCGAGCAATATTGCAGCAACTATATGATGAAATCGAAAAAGGTTTGCCCATAATAGGGGCTGGTGCTGGAACAGGAATATCTGCCAAGTTTGAGGAAGCTGGTGGTGTGGATTTAATAGTAATATACAACTCAGGGCGCTTTCGCATGGCAGGAAGGGGTTCATTAGCAGGTTTATTACCCTTTGCTGATGCAAATGCAGTAGTAGTTGACATGGCGAATGAAGTCTTACCAGTAAGTTTGCTAGTGCTTAGAGCATCTCTAAACAAGTGGCTGTTACCAAAAGTTCTTTGATCATGTGTTTGAAGTTGTATAAGCTATATACATTTCTTACTTTTTAGTACATATACATTTTCAAAGTGTGGAAACAACTAAATGTAATGCGGTTTTTTAACCTCAGTTGGGTAGAGTAGTGAAAAAAACAATATTGGAAAGGTAATGTGTGAGAAGCAGACCGAAAGGCAAACAATCTAGTGCTAGTGTTATGCTTCATTGTACCATCATTTTTGCTGGAGACGGCACAAGCGACCAATATATGACCTTCAAATTTTACAAAAAGAAGGCACATGTACAAAGTGTTGCATTTCTTATGTATGAAATGGGATCTCCATTCAAAGTTGGCATTTTCGTATGGCAGAAACACAAAAGTAATTTGATATATATGATATTTACGTGTTAAATCTTTAGTAGTTACATTGAACATTTCTTGTTTTGTTAGTCTTCACAAAATTGAATTGCACTGTAGAAATAGCTGTGTGTGTAACATGTATGAATGCTAGCCAGCTGTCATATGTTTTAGGCATTAAGATTGTGGCGTATTATTTTATTTTAAACCTTAAACTAATTAAAGCACAAAAAAACCAAGTAGGTTGTGAAGAAGGTACCACTTCTTGCTGGAGTATGTGCGACTGATCCCTTTCGGCGAATGGATTACTTCCTTAAGAAGTTAGAGTCAATTGGATTCTCTGGAGTGCAAAATTTTCCTACTGTTGGTCTGTTTGATGGTAATTTTAGACAAAATCTTGAAGAGACGGGAATGGGATATGGGTACGTCTTAAAAACTATGTTTTTACTGATATTTGCTCTCATATTTGGTTATTTATTTCTTCACATGGGATTTATTTTATTTCTCATGGTCAGCTTGGAAGTAGAAATGATTGGAAAGGCACATAAAATGGGTCTCCTGACAACCCCGTATGCTTTCAACCAAAATGAAGCCAGGGAAATGGCAAAAGCTGGTGCTGATATTATTGTGGCCCATATGGGGCTTACAACATGTGGGACTGTTGGTGCAAAAACAGCCGTCTCACTGGAGGAGAGTGTAATTCGTGTCCAAGCTATTGCTGATGCTGCACACGGTATCAATCCTAATGTGATTGTGCTTTGCCATGGAGGTAAATTTATTTGTTTCTTCTAGCGAGTGTTTTGGTTCTTTGTTTAAAATTTTGCTGGATCTTCATTGGCACAGATTATTTCTATGTAGTATGCTATGAATATCTCCATTATGTGCATGTCAACTTAATATTCTCCTGCTCTGCAAGTTGTATCCCTATCGTTTGTCACTGGATGCAATTAGAGTTCTTAGTTTTCTGAATATTCTTACATTTATGGCTATGCTGCATAGAAGATTTAGGTTTTGTGATTAATGCTCTTGACATTCTTATGTCAGCTACCAATCACTTACAGGTTATGATAGTGTTGCCTGATTTTTTGGCTCACTTTTCATGCTTGGGCCAGTTCTGAGTTTCAGAGGGTTTTTTTCTTTTTCTTTCTCTCTCTCTCTCTTTTCCTGATGATTTTCAGCATACAAAATTGTTTTCAAGAATTTGTATATTTCATTTACCATTTCTTTCTACTAACTTTAGTGGCTGCATTGCAATCTTCAACACATTTTTAGGTCCCATATCTGGTCCCAGTGAGGCAGAATTCGTACTGAAGAAAACTAAGGGAGTTCATGGATTCTATGGTGCATCAAGCATGGAGAGACTTCCTGTTGAAGAAGCTATAACCACTACAACGAAGCAATATAAATCAATTTCCATCAAATGATACTCCTTATCTGTATGCCGTCAAACTGGTTATCCATATGATTATCTTTGTTTTGCTCCTTAATTTTGCTCGAAGATTGTGAAGAAAGAATCACACGCAGAAATGTCATGTAGTAGGTGGATGTGAATGGGGAAGGGAAAGTACTATGTCATTTCTTTCTTTGTTCCACGCGTGTTTTTTTGCAGCGAGTGAATTTTACAATAAAAAAGATTATTTAGGAACCTAAATATACCAAATAAAAGCATATATATATATAGTAAAAAAAAAAAAAGTACAGGGACCCAATTGTATCAGATAAATGTATCGTTGCTCAATGTCAAAAAGAGAAAAAAGTAGGATTAAATAAGGTACTTAACGTCGAAAAGGTGAAGTTGAAAGATATTCAATTATATTTTGCATAAAGTTCCAAATTTCATTTCCTGGTAGTTGAAACTTATTAGAGTTGAAACTTATTGGAATTAAGATTTAAAGTAATTACATTGGCTAAAAGCTCGATTTGAGACTAGATTACTTTGAACCAGTTGTGTAAAATTTATGAAATCAGTTTCTTCAATTGATAAAATTTCTATTTCAAAAAGTTGTATTTTAAAAAATAAATAATTATTTAGTAAATAAAATTTAAAATGATTTATAAATTTAAAAATAATTTATCAACTGTTTGATAATTAAAAATAATTTTTTTACAATAAATATTTAAATTGTTATTTTGTAATTTTTTTTAATTTGTCTCAACTCAACAATGAACATTTTTTCTATTAATAAAATCATAAGGCATTAGTTATAAACGATTATAATTATCTTTTAATTATTTATAATCTAAAATTTTCTAACTTGAAAGAAAAACAAAAAATATAAAATTTTAAACATAAAAAAATAAAGAAAAAAATTGAGAGAAAAAAAACACGTAAAAAGAATTCTCATTTTTTTTATATTAGGCATAATTGTTATTATAAAATAAAATAAGATATATTTTTATCTAAATTAAATTTTAAATCCGCTACCCTTAAAAGTTAAAATTCAGATTTTTTGAAAAACTTTAATTTCTAGTTTTTTTCTAATAGAAGATTTTTTTTTTTCATTTTTTACAAATTTGATTTTTTAAAAATTAATATTTATCAAATGTATATTTTTATCATATAATCAGCTTTTTATCAAATAATAAACTATTTACCCCTTTAAAAGCAATGCCAAATACGTTCTTCGTAAAAAAATAAGAACTTTATGAAAACAACATTCGACACATGAAGTTTTATTATCTATAATTTTTTTAACAACATTAAATCAAATGTGAAATGGAATTTACAACTGTTGATCTAATTATTAGCTATTGTATGGATGGCACGTGTAAATTTTTTTTCGTTTTCTCCTTTCTGTTCGCTAACCACCATTACTGTGAATGCTAAGATTGAATCAAAACCTTGACATTCCTTGCAAAATCGGGTGAAAATTGAATCGCATTGAGATGATTGGGATATTGAATCGAAGGGAAAAAGATTATGGCAGTGCATTAGATGTTTTCTGTGCTGAATCAAGTTGCTTTTTTGGTTTGCGAGTGGGCAAAGAAGACTAAGAGGTTAAAATTACTATTTTATATATTTGTTATTGAATTTTTTTTATCGGTTGTTGTGTGATTGCAATTTAAAAATTATGATTTTTTTTTCATTATTTCACATTAGAGTGGTTTTTTTTTGTGTGTTTCGTTTGGAAATCTGGATTAATTTATTCCGATTGCTAGATGTGGGGTTTGTTTATAATTGTGATTAGTTTTCATTTGTATTTTTCTGTTTATTTGAATATGAATTGCTAACTTGCATCCGACAATGCGTATAATTTTTTTCTTGTAGATAGAAAATACTGCATTTTAATATTAATTGTTGGTTGTATCATAGGGGTAATTTATTGGCTGAACCAAGAGTGAGCTATATTAGTGGAATTGATGAGGGTATATATAGGTAGGATGTAGAGGGATTGATGAGGGTATATATAGGTAGGATGTAGATATGCTTGCCATATTGGATTTTCACAATATGGCAAAGGATATTGGTTATGCTAGGGTACATGGTTTTGTTGTCTTGTTAAAAGGATAGGTTATTATTTATAGGTATAGATAGATGAAGACTAGCCAGAATTGGAAAAAAAAACTTAGTGCATGAAGATAATAATCATGTAATTTTTGTGCATGTAGATGACCCCAACAACTAGTAGCCCTCCACATGACAAAGAAGAAAAGGCTTAAAATGGGAGAGGTAGTGTGTCAATTGGTAGTGGCAAAAAAAAAAAAAAATCAGTTGATACCAATAAGAGGAAAGGCAAAGAACTTGTGTAACAACTTGTTCTTATAGATAAAGATTTTAGTTTTGCTGATGATGTAGGGTTGGGTTCTTTTGTATATTTATCATTATTATCACAATTTTTTTTCATTTTGATAATTTCTGCAATTATATAGATTATACCTATTTGCACAAATACCTTGACAATTTTCGCTTATTAATATATAGAGCCCAATAAGCACCTTGGCTTGGTACAAAAAATGGGATCTCCTATAATTGGAGACGAGATTCATATGAGAAAACATAAATAAACGCATCTCCCCTTGAGCCTCCAACAATAAAGGTACATGAACAACTATTTGATCCCTATCAAAGTTTGTATTGAATCCCTTACAAACTAATGGATGTAAACAAATAGCATGGCCTTCCACTAAAATGGGTTGGAATGTTTGGATGTCTAATCTATGCAGAGCTGGCACTCTACTTAAGAATATCGGATGCTCTTACATAACTTCCTGATGTATTTCCCATACAATTGGGTTGTATGAAGTAGAGGGTGGAAGGCCCCAACTAATACCTTGGAAAATGTGGGGATGTAGTGGGTATTTATTAATTTGTCTTGGATATTTTTTGTATTGAGTGACTCATGAATTGAACATATATTTCCTATTGGGAGGTTGAATTGAAATGGAAGTTAGTATTAAGTGTTAAATTGTAACCAAAATATTAATAAATGAGTAAAAAGGATATTGAGTGAAGATTTAATGAAGCCATCAATGAGAGTGTGACATCCAGACTTCTAGAACCATAAAAGTGTCTAAGACAGTAGTTTGCCCTGAGGAATGAGGTCGGCTATTAAGCTGATATGCTTTTTCTAAAAGCTTAAATACCACAAGTATACGGTGTACCGATTATAGTACTTCAGATATCGATCCCACGAGGAAATGTGATTTCAATCACCCACTATTACTACTCAATTTTAATCTCGTTCACGATGTTCAAAAGTGAAAGTTAATTCTAACTACTTTATTGCATAAATTAATTAAATCCTAGATAAATATAATCAAAGAAGACAATAAATATTATGAAACTAAATAATCATGCATTGGATACCATTATTTAAATTATAATTTTTAATCTTATTAGTAAGCCAAGTTGGAATAAATTCCTAATCCACTCTCTCGACATGAATTAGATCGCCTAAAATATGCAATTAAAGCACTAATTCTCAACTCTCGTTAATGAACCAGTTAATTTTAATAACACATTTTAAGATTATCTACCAACCTATAGCAATTATCTCCACATGTGATCTCTCAAACTATGTTTTGATAATGAAATTCCTATTAACTTTCAATAAGACGCTGCTCTCGCTAACTCCCTTATTTATGACCAATGTGATGATTTTCAGAAAAGGAATTGCACATCTAAGGTCGTTTTCCTTAACTTATAATGATGCCAATAAACTTTTAATAGGAAATACTACAATCAAAAATCAATATTATAAATGGAAATAGCAATTTGTTCATACATAATCAAATGCTAACATAATATTCATTTAAAGAATTACAAGGAATAAAAATTAACATAAGAACAAGGAGAAGGGGATCTCTCAACCATTTTTCCCTTCACACAGGATGTCTTCTCCCTTGCTTTTGTCTCCTCTTCAAATCATGAAAAATAAAAACTAAGTACTAAAAAAAATTCTATTGTTCTTAAGATCACAAAAGTAAATTCTAAAAATTATCCATCCCAAAATTCTGTTCACTTGGCATATATATGCCTCTCTAAAAGATATATCCCTTCAAAATAACCTTTCACAAGAGTTGTATTTTTTTGGAGAAAAGTTGTATCTCTTCATAAATTCTAATTCCTTATCCGCACAGTGTCGCGCTCGCGACAAGACACGCCATTGCTTGGCTGGCTCCGCTATCTGTCGCGACCTCTCCTTGCTTTGTCGCCCTCGCGACATGGCACGCCTCTTTCCTTACTCTCTTCCCCGCCTTCTATCGCGACCACTCCTTGTCGCGCTCGCGACACTTCCTTTATAGCTCACCTTTGGCTTTCTTTCTTTCACTTGACTCTTTTAATCTTTAAATCATTCCCTTCTCCTATAAGACAAATAAAACAACCACACACACAAAACACATAAAAGCAACAAAATATAGATAAAAAAACCAAAATAATAAACATAATACTAGACAAAACCACACATTAACACACAATATTTATGAGCTTTTCAAGCTCTTATCAATTCCCCACACTTGAACTTTTGCTTGTCCTCAAGCAAAAACTCAAAATGCTAGCAACCATCAAAGCTCAAACATTTAATTTATACATAAAACATGGAATATGGAGTTGTCCTTCTTAAGATTCTTTCCTATTAACATATGCAAGGTTTCTTTAACAAATTCATTATTGAGTCAATTTCAACAAATACCAAAACAAAATCTTAGATCTATAAGGTTTAATATTCATATGCCCCCAATAAGATAAGCAAGAAAATGCAAAGTACAATGATATAAAGCTCTTAAAAACCCTATTTCTTATAACATGTACTCTAACCTAGCAAGTAATACAAAATGTAGAGCTATTCTCACATAATGTGTGCCTTACACCACTCAAGTGTTTAATGGATATTGTTTAACTCATATTTCCTCTTGTACCACCACATACCATAAGCTTGTATTAAATAAAAATCTCCATCACTAGCATAAAATAATGCACAAAATCAAAAGGGTCTTTTAAGGGTTGTAGCTTGGCTAAGGTTAGGGTAGGAAAATTTTTGGTTAAGTAGCTCATTCATGTGGAAAACATAGCAAATACTCAAACAAGTAAGATTTTGTATTGCAAAAGTTGTACTAAAGCATGATATTTATCTTACTAATGAAAATTTCCATAATCCCTTACAATGATTCTTCAATTCCCACTAGTATTCACCTAAGCTCAACTTCAACTAGTTGCTTCTCTTACTTTTGTTTTCTTTCTTTTTAAAGCAACTAGTGTAGTACTTCTTTTTTTTTCTTTTTTTCTTTTTTTTTTCTTTTTTTTACTACATGGAAATAGACAAGGAAATACTAGTGGATTTAAACTTCAGGGATCAAAATTGTTTCATAAATAATTCATGCTTATAAAATATCAATACTTTATCTTACTTATCAAAGCATTACTACATCTTCCACACAAGGGTATAAAAAAAATTAAATTCATTAGAAATTGGCGCAAGGCTAAAAATAAGCTCATGAATAAAATGGTTATAGGCTAAAAAATGGCTACCTAAAGTTAAAAAGGTGAGTTATTTATGCAAGCCAAAATAGGTTACTTCTAATGCCCTTATCATTTCTCATGCATATTATATACTAAATGTGATTTCAAGAATTATCTAACACAAGTTCTAGAGTAATGAATACAAGAGGAATTCTCTCCACAAAAATTTAACGTGTTTAGGCTCAAAAGCTCACCATGGTTATGATAAAACTCTACATCATACAAAACTCACTAATTTAAAGAACATGCTTAAAGAAACTTGGCTTAAAAGAACTGTATACCAAAGTACTTTACCTAAACATGCCTATCCATACAAGCATAATCCTATTAAAACTAAAGATCCTTAATTTTAAGTTAGTAAATGTATCCAATCGACTCATAAATAACTATACAAAGACTAATTACATATGTTAATAGGCAATAATCTTACAAAGAATAACTCCATCACACAACTTAACATAAAGTATAAAAATTTAACACTAATCCTATATGCACACTACCAACTAGCTTCCCCACACTTAAAGGACACAATGTCCTCATTGTGTAAGGAAGACTCCACAAAACAATACATACAACACAAACAAACATAAACAGCACGAAAACATAAGAAAAAGTAAAAATAAGAGAAGGTAACAATACTCAGTTGGCCCACTGGGGGACCCCGGTGGAGAAGGAGTGAAATTAGTTCTAGTATGGAATGAGTCAATCATCCACTTTGGTATCTTATTGAACAAAAATGGTGATATTGTTCCTCCATTAATAAAAAATTTTGATTTTTGGGAAGTATCATGATCATCCAATAAGAAGGGTTTCAATTTTTTCAAATGAACGATTTGAATTAGCTTTTCGGGAAATTTCCAAACGAACAATTTCAACGAAATCTTTCAATTTCTTATTTTACTATGTTCAACTCTATGTATTCCTCTATCCGTAGAGTACATTGAATGTACAAAAATGGCTATAACAGAGTTTCTCTTATTCATTTCATCCTATTTATGGGGATTCCATAAATATTCCATTCAAAAAAAAAAGAGAAAGTTCGAAACAATTGGGATTTTTTTGGAGATTGGATGCAGTTACTAATTCACGATCTGGCATGTACAGAATGAAAACTTCATTCTCGATTCTACGAGAATTTTTATGAAAGCCTTTCATTTGCTTCTCTTCGATGGAAGATCTCTTCCTTCTCTTCGGGATCGAACATCAATTGCAACGATTCGATAAATGGCTCATTGGGATAGAGGTAGACCCCCCCGTGGAAACATATAAGAAGTTTTTTCCTCGTACGGCTCGAGAAAAATCATTCTAAGTTCTGTATATGTATAACCTAAGGATTTTCAATTTTTAAAAATCATAGGATTTCTTTTTTTATTTAGAAAAACTATCTATAAAAATAATTAGATAGAATAGCTTCGACCCTGTCAACTGATAATGAGAAAACGAAATCCGGATAAATCCCAATGCCTATTACAGGCAGAAGTATAGAGATCAAAACAAATAATTCCCGCAGTCCAGAATCAAAAAAATCCCTATGATCGAAGTTATATACTCTATAATATAGGCCTTATTCACATAAATAATAGAGAACACACAAAAGCTTTGGAATATATATTCTAATGACGGAAGAAGTAAAGGAGCTTGCGGCTGAGGCTCTTCTGACTTTTATGTATTTGTTTGACAGTGGCCTCAAGGGAATCCATCCGGGCCGCCATGCTTTGATTTGCAGCCTCAATCCCATCCAAACGAAACATAACTCGCTACAACCCAACAACTTCATCTTGTGCAGCGCCTACACTTGGTTCATCCCTATCATCTCGGCCCATACCAACTTCTTCTTCTTCATCATCATCATCGGAATCACCAGATTCAGCAGCAGTAGATGTTGCAGGTGCTTTCCCTTTTCCTTTGGCTCGACTAGGACCCATTTCCTGCGCAAAACGTGATAAAAACTACGGAGGCCAAACGCCTCTATCTAAAACATGAGAGTTACGCAGATAACGAATATCCATTAAAGTCACATGTTCATTATCATCCAACACAAAATTGCCTAAATCACCTAAACACCCTAAAATGATTCTGGTTACCATGTGACACATGCCTACGATTTTAGTTTTAGCAATTGATGCATGGTACAACCCATCAAAAATAAAGTCTATTGAACATGGTGTTTTACGGGACAACAACAAATGAAGCACAAACAAATCTTTGGTTTGCACCTTTGTGCTTTCCACTCGTCCAAATAAGGCATGGCATAAATATTTATGAAATAGAAACAACCCATTATCCTTAATTAGGTGATTAGAGGCATTTTTGTTATTAAATTCATTTAAGACAGTGAGAGTTTTCCAAATCGGCCGGTGATCAAACAAATTTGCATTAAAACGTTGTCCTTTCAAAGGAAAACCAAACCAATTATGCATTTCTTCAAAACCAAATATAAACTCAGCACCCTGGTGTCTAAATTTAAATTGAGTTTTCTTATTGTCAACATATGCCAAGGTCACAAAAAATTCTATAGCCCAGTCCCTCCTAATAGGCAAATTCATTACAAAAAATTTCTCCCATTTCATGTATTTGATATACTTATCAAATTGAGCAATTAAACCTAAATCCTTAATCAACTCATTATCTAAATACAACATGCCCACATATGTTTTGGTGTTAACAAACTGAAACTTTTTGCCTTCATCTTCAGAGTATATAGGGAAGGGACACTCAAACCTGGCTTGAAGATACTCAAAAGGTAGTGTTGGCGGAGAACTTGGCTCAGCAACTGGTTGCTTATCCTTGCGTCCAATGGATTTTATGCGTACCATTATGGAAAATAAAGAAACCCAAGCTAAAATCACAGTAACAAGTAAAGAAGAAAAAGAAACAACACAGAATCCAGCAAAAACTCTCCATAAAATCAAAGGAGAAATAACAGAGGATAAGAAAACTCAAAACTTTAAAAACTAAAGAGCAACTGAATGTGGGAAGGTGAATAGTGGAGGTAGGGTTTTAACTATATATAGGGGAAGATGAAAAGGCAGCTAAAACCCTAAGAAATTCAAATCCCGTGTCCTGTCGCGACCTCACGACAATGTCGCGCTTACGACAAAGCACGGTATTTGAACTAGCGAGCTTGCGAAACAAGTCACGCTCGCGACAGAGACCATATGCCTTATCCTCTAAATCATTAGTCGCGCTCGCGACAGTATCGCGCTCGCAACAGAGGCATATTTCCCAAATCAAGATGTAATAGTCGTGAGAGCGAACAGGGCGCGCTCGCGACAGAGTCCTATGATCCGTCTCACTCACCCATGTCGCGCTCGCGACAAAGATGAATTTACATGCCCCCTTTTTTTATTTTTTTAAATGGAAATTTAAAACTAAATACTTAATTGAAGTAGGAAGTTACAACAAGAATAAAGCAAACATAAATACCTATAAAATACAAAAAATAAAGATGTGTAAGTATTCGAAATAAAATAATAAATAAAAAGATATTCACATAAAAACACTAGAAAGTAAAATACATGAATAACCCTAAGCCAAATTTAAAGAGATAAAAGATAACTCTTTATTCTTATATGCTCCATCATAATAAATTTTACACCGATGCCCATTAACCTTAAACAAGTCTCCTTTACTATTCTTTAATTCTAGATATCCATGGTCGAAGACTTGAGTTACTTCGAAAGGTCCACTCCATCTAGACCTCAATTTTCCAGGGAATAATTTCAAGCGAGAATTGAAAAGTAGAACTTTATCCCCACTCTTAAAGCTTTTATACTTAATGTGAGCACTATGCCATTTCTTAGACCTCTCCTTATAGATACGTGCATTGTCATAAGCAAAAAGATGCAATTCATCAAGTTCATTTAATTGCAAAAATCTTTTTAACCCAACATCCTTGATGTCATAATTTAAGGTTTTAATTGCCCAATAAGCCCTATGCTCTAACTCAACCGAAAGATGACATGCTTTCCCATACACTAACCTATATGGAGTCATTCCAATAGGTGCTTTGTAAGCAGTCCTATATGCCCATAATGCGTCATCAAGCTTATGTGCCCAATCTTTTCTAGAATTAGAAACAGTTTTTTCTAAAATCCATTTAAGTTCTCTATTGGACACTTCGATTTGACCGCTAGTTTGCGGGTGGTAAGGAGTGGCTACTCTATGGTGAACACCATACTTATGCAACAAAGATGTAAAAGAGCGATTAATGAAATGCGTACCTCCATCACTTATAATAGCCCTTGGCACTCCAAACTGTGAAAAGAGTTTCTTCATAAAAGAAATCACCACCTTGGAATCATTGGTGGGTAAGGCTTCAGCTTCTACCCATTTAGAGACGTAGTCTACCCCAACCAATATATAAGACTTCCCAAAAGATATAGGAAATGGACCCATAAAGTCTATTCCCCACACATCAAAAATCTCAACCTCCAAAATATTATTTAAGGGCATCTTATCTCTCTTCCCTATGTTTCCTGCCCTTTGACATTTATCACATTTAGCTACAAAAGTCCTTGCATCATTAAAAAGGGTAGGCCAATAAAAGCCACACTCTAGCACCCTAGGGCGGTTTTTGCCCCTCCATTATGCCCCGAGTACAATGATGAATGACAATGAGCTAAAATATTCACCGTTTCCTCCTCACTCACACACCTTCTTATGATACCATCCCCACTAATCCTAAATAAATAGGGTTCCTCCCAAAGATAGTTTTTCACATCACTAAAAATTTCTTTTTCTGTTGCCATGTCAATCCATAGGGTATGATTCCTGCAGTGAGAAAGTTAGCAAAATCTGCAAACCAAGGCACATGCTTATAAGTTATTGACATAAGAGATTCATCCGGAAAGGATTCATTGATTTCATGACCATCTCCTTGTGGTCCTTCAACATTTTCTAACCTAGATAAGTGATCAGCTACTAAATTCTCAGAGCCTTTTTTATCTTTAATTTCTATATCAAATTCTTGCAATAAAAGGACCCAACGAATTAACCTAGGTTTAGCATCTTTCTTAGCAAACATATATCTCAAAGCTGCATGATCCGTATAAATTATAACTTTAGATCCTAACAAATAAGACCTAAACTTATCACATGCATAGACAATAGCCAACATTTCTTTTTCAGTAGTTGTATAATTCACTTGAGGAGGTGACAAAGTATGACTAGCATAGTAGATTACATGCAAATGTTTACCAATCCTTTGACCTAACACACAACCTACTGCTAAGTCACTTGCATCGCACATAATTTTAAAAGGTAACTCCCAAGTAGGAGAAGTGATTATAGGTGCAGTTGTAAGGGCCTTCTTTACAGAATTAAAAGCATGCATGCAATCATCAGAAAATTCAAAAGGCACTTCCTTAAACAACAAATTAGTTAAAGGCTTAGCTATGAGTGAAAAATCCTTAATGAATCTTCTATAGAACCCAGCATGTCCTAAGAATGTTTTAATGCCCTTAAGTGTAGTGGGTGGAGGTAATTTCTCAATCAATTCAACCTTTGCTCTATCCACTTCAATGCCCCTACTAGAAATCTTATGGCCAAGAACTATACCCTCTTCAACCATGAAGTGACACTTTTCCCAATTTAGCACTAGGTTAGTTTCCTCACACCTAGCCAACACTCTATCTAAATTATTTAAACATAACTCAAACGAGTCTCCATAGACTGAAAAATCATCCATAAAAACTTCCATGATGGTCTCAATCATATCCCCAAAGATAGAGGTCATGCACCTTTGAAAAGTTGCAGGTGCATTACATAACCCAAAAGGCATACGTCTATAGGCAAAAGTGCCATATGGATAAGTAAAAGTGGTCTTCTCCTGATCACTAGGGTATATAAAAACCTGAAAGTAGCCTGAATACCCATCTAAAAAGCAATAATGAGAATGCCCAGCTACCCTTTCCAACATTTGATCAATGAAGGGTAAAGGGAAATGATCCTTCCTAGTAGCTGAATTTAACTTCCTATAATCAATACAAACCCTCCACCCCATGGTGGTTCTTATTGGAATCAATTCCCCATTCTCATTCCTAACTACTGTCATACCTCCTTTCTTAGGTACACAATGTATTGGGCTCACCCAAGAACTATCCGAAATTGGATAGATAATCCCAGCATCTAGCAATTTGATGACCTCTTTCTTAACTACTTCTTTCATGTTTGGATTAAGTCTCCTTTGCCTATCTACTCTAGGTTGACAATCATCTAACAAATTAATCCTATGCATAACAACATTAGGACTAATTCCTTGCAAATCCGAAATTTGCCAACCTATACTTTTTATTCTCCTTTTAACCACCTCTACTAGCAAAGATTCCTGATGACTAGTAAGTTTATTAGACACAATGATAGGTAAAGTATGATTTGAACCAAGAAATGCATACCTCAAGTGACTTGGTAGCTCCTTCAACTCTACCGTAGGAGGACTTACAATTGAAGGTGGTATAGGTGCATCATTCCGATATAATTGTTCTGGCCTTGCACCCTCTTGCTCCTCCTTCCCACTGGCATCTTCCTCAATGATCTCCTCATCTACACCTGGTTCATTAAATACTGCTGCAACACAAACATCAATGACATCTATTCTCATGCATATATTCTCCTCCATTGGGTATCTTAATGCCCTATCCATGCGATATTCTACACTATCATCCCCCACTCTCAAAATTAATGAACCCTCATAGACATCAACCAATGCCCTACCTGTTCTCATGAAAGGTCTCCCTAAAATCAATGGGCATTTCACATCATATGTAAAATCTAAGATGACAAAATCGACAGGCAAAATAAATTTATCGACCTTAACTAATACATCTTCCACTATACCATATGGTTTTTTAATGGATTGATCCGCTAACTGTAAAACATTGAAGTAGGTTTAACATAATCTAAACCCAACTTCTTGAAAATAGATAAAGGCATAATGTTAATGCTTGCTCCTAAATCACATAAACACTTAGGAACTCAACATCTCCTAAAATGCATGGAATGGTAAAACTACCATTATCTTTCAGCTTAGTAGGCAAATTATTTGTTATGATAGAACTGCATACTTCAGTCAATTCAATGGTGGAAACATCTTCCCAACTTCTTTTCTTAGCAATTAAATCTTTAAGAAATTTTGCCTAGTTAGGAATTTGTGTTATAGCCTCAATAAAGTTTAAATTTATATGAACATGCTTCAATTTATCAAGAAAAGATTGAAATTGCTTATCTTGACTCTCTCGTTTCAACCGTTGCGGAAATGGTGGTCGTGGCTGAAAAACCTTTGGAATTTTTTCTGGCGCAACCCCATCCGTCGCGCTCGCGACAGAAGGTTTTTCCACTGTAACTGGTGCGCTCGCAACAACCTTCTCACTTGCGATGGTTGTGGCTCCCTTTCCTGTCGCGCTCGTGACACAAAGCTCATCTTGCCCTTTATTTTCCTGCACACTACCAAACTTATTAGTGGTAACAAATTCATTAGTGTAAGTCTTTCCTAATCTCAAATTTATGGCTTTTAAATGTTCTCTTGGGTTGTCTTCCGTGTTGCTTGGTAAATTCCCTTGTATTCGCGATGGAAGAGCCTTGGCAATTTGCCCCAATTGAACTTCCAAATTATGAATGGAAGAAGCTTGATTCTTGGTTATTTGATCAAACTTAGTTTCCATCTTCTTTTGGGCCTCCTCTTGAGCATTAAACTTCATATTGATGCCCTCCAAAAATCTATCCATCTTAACCTCCAAAGCACCAAATCTATCTTGAGGTTGTTGAAACCCCACAACCCTATTTTGGTTACTAATATTGCCCCAAGAAAAATTCGGGTGCTTCCTCCAACAGGGGTTGTAAGTGTTTGAATATGGGTTTCCTCTTCCTTGTCCTTGGATGAAACTAACTTGTTCTTCCGTACTAGCCATACCCAAATTACACCCTTCACTTCCATGGCCTAATTGTCCGCATATACTACACCCACTAGTTGGATTACTTCCTACACCTAGGCTATTAATTTTTTGTGTCAACTGCTCAACTTGAGCTTGTAAAGCTACTACTGAGTCTACTGCATGAACTCCCTTTGTATTTGAGAAATTGGTCTCCTTGGCTCTCTCAGTAGGCCACATGTAGTTGTTCATTGACATTTCTTCTAATAGCTCAAATGCAGCCTCCGTGGTCTTCCTCATAAGAGATCCTCCAGCTATCGCATCAATGGTACCTCGAGTTGTTGGATTCACACCGTTATAAAATGTTTGCATCAGCAAATTCCTTGGTAGATTATGGTGTGGACAACTTCGCTGCAATTCTTTAAACCTTTCCCATGCCTCATACAAAGATTCAGAGTCATGTTGAACAAAAGTGGTGATATCTTTTATAATTTTGGCCGTTTTTGCTAGGGGAAAATATTTTGATAAAAATGTTTGGGCCAATTGGTCCCAAGTTGTGATAGAACCCCTAGTAAGGGAATTCAACCAAGCTTTGGCTTTGTCCTTCAATGTAAAAGGAAAAAGTCTAAGCTTGATTGCATCCGCCGGAACTCAATTAATTTTAAAAGTATCACAAATTTCCAAAAAATTTGCCAAATGAGCATTTGGATCCTCATTTGCCAAACCATAAAATTGTATACTGTTCTGAATCATTTGTAAAAGAAATGATTTTATTTCAAATTGGTTTGCATTTACCGTAGGTCTTACCACACCTTGTTGAGCACCACTCAATGCTGGCGTGGCAAAGTCCATTAAGCGAGGTGGATTTTCTTCTTCAGCCATAGTAATTCTTCTATTCTGATTCTTCTTTTTATTTGACTTGTGGTTACTTAATAGAAATCTCTCTATCTCCAAATTTAACGGTTCAAGTTCTTCTTGCGAACTCCTTGTACGCGACATGAACTGTTAAATTCTGAAAATTCACAACAAAACAAAAAAAAAACAAATTAAATATTGTAATCCAAAATCTTAAATCAAGATTCATAATATAATGATTTAAATCAAACAAATCCTCGGCAACGGCGCCAAAAACTTGATATGCTTTTTCTAAAAGCTTAAATACCACAAGTATACGGTGTACTGATTATAGTACTTCAGATATCGATCCCACGAGGAAATGTGATTTCAATCACCCACCATTACTACTCAATTTTAATCTCGTTCACGATGTTCAAAAGTGGAAGTTAATTCTAACTACTTTATTGCATAAATTAATTAAATCCTAGATAAATATAATCAAAGAAGACAATAAATATTATGAAACTAAATAATCATGCATTGGATACCATTATTTAAATTATAATTTTTAATCTTATTAGTAAGCCAAGTTGGAATAAATTCCTAATCCACTCTCTCGACATAAATTAGATTGCCTAAAACATGCAATTAAAGCACTAATTCTCAACTCTCGTTAATGAAACAGTTAATTTTAATAACACATTTTAAGATTATCTACCAACCTATAGCAATTATCTCTATATGTGATCTCTCAAACTATGTTTTGATAATGAAATTCCTATTAACTTTCAATAAGACATTGCTCTCGCTAACTCCCTTATTTATGACCAATGTGATGATTTTCAGAAAAGGAATTGCACATCTAAGGTCATCTTCCTTAACTTATAATGATGCCAATAAATTTTTAATAGGAAATACTACAATCAAAGATCAATATTATAAATGGAAATAGCAATTTGTTCATACATAATCAAATGCCAACATAATATTCATTTAAAGAATTACAAGGAAGAAAAATTAACATAAGAACAAGGAGAAGGGGATCTCTCAACCCTTTTTTTCTTCACACAAGATGTCTTCTCCCTTGCTTTTTTCTCCTCTTCAAATCATGAAAAATAAAAACTAAGTACTAAAAAAAATGCTATTGTTCTTAAGATCACAAAAGTAAATTCTAAAAATTATCCATCCCAAAATTTCGTTCACTTGGCATATATATGCCTCTCTAAAAGATATGTCCCTTCAAAATAACCTTTCACAAGAGTTGTATTTTTTTGGAGAAAAGTTGCATCTCTTCATAAATTCTAACTCCTTATCCGCACAGTGTCGCGCTCGCGACAAGACACGCCATTGCTTGGCTTGCTCCGCTATCTGTAGCGACCTCTCCTTGCTTTGTCGCCCTCGCGACCTGGCACGCCTCTTTCCTTGCTCTCTTCCCCGCCTTCTATTGCGACCACTCCTCCTTGTCGTGCTCGTGACACTTCCTTTATAGCTCACCTTTGGCTTTCTTTCTTTCACTTGACTCTTTTAATCTTTAAATCATTCCCTTCTCCTATAAGACAAATAAAACAACCACACACACAAAACACTTAAAAGCAAAAAAATATAGATAAAAAAAACCAAAATAATAAATACAATACTAGACAAAACCACACATTAACATATAATATTTATGAGCTTTTCAAGCTCCTATCATAAGCAAAAAAAAAAGAGAGAAATCACCATCTTAGGCCATCGATATCCTTCTCCTTTCTTTTTAAATTTTATTTATTTGTTTTAAAACTAAAGTCTGCTGGAAATTTATCAAGGTGAAAGGAAAAGTGTAATAATTGCCGGGTTGGTGAAGTGGAAGGTAGGATAGAACTTTATTACCCTTACTTTTTTTGTTCTATAAACTTAAATTAATTTTTGAACTGAGATTCTGGAGTGATAATTGATGAGAATTTTCATGTTTACCTAAAGAGTAAAGCAAGACCAAGGGAAAGGAGAAGATATAGAAGTTGGGCTACAACTCTCTCTTAAAGAAGTTAGTGAATAACTAAGTTTATGCTTATCATAAGTCTTAAAATTGCTAGATTTTTATTTATTCTTATGTTACATAGTCTTGGAAACTAGAAAGGAATTGTAAACTCTAAATATGTGCACCTACAAATCTTAAGGCTATATATATTTTTTGCTGTAAGTTATCTAACCTATTGAGGTTAGTGATGAGCAATTTGTTGGTTGTTCTCTTTATGTTGGATTTTAAAAGTAGGTGAGGTAGGTTATAGATGCTAGAATAGTTATGTAAGGCCCCAATGTGTACCCTATGAGAAAATATGTGTAAATGACATGATTGGAGTAACAAAGAAATAAGAAAAGGGACATAAAGGGTATTATAAGGAAAGGTAAGGGTTATTTAGTAAATTGACAATTCGGTATGAATGTGTATAACTAAGAAGCTTAAAGTAAGGACTAAATTAAACTAATTAATAAAAGTGAGAAAATATTAAGAAAACAAAATTATTAAGGGATTAAAAAGGAACTTCTCTTTATGGTTACAAGTGTACCAATAGGAAAAAGGAGGAAGTGGTTGTTGGCTATGAAGGCCACCTCCAACATTTTTTCTTGGTTTTCTGCCTTTCTTTTCCATTAAGAAAATTTTCCTTTAAGTTGGAAATTTATAAATGGTAAGAGAGAGAAATTGATGTTAGGAAAAAGCACACGAAGGAAGCAAAAAAAAGGGGAAATGAGTCTTTGCCAATGAGTGAAGAGGACTTTTTGAGTATTAAGATATGAGAGTCTCATATTTTTCTTGGTATTTGTTTTAAATTGAATTAAATTGGTGAATGTATTGTAAATTATATATAATTAATGTTAAAGTCCAGGAATGATGTTGAAATGCATAAAAAAGGTGATTAGTGTCCTAAAGAATGAGTTAGTGAAATTCTATCACAAGGTTCACTTGAACTAGTTTTAGTATGTAGGCCTTAGCTTTCTATATAGATATCCTAATGGAGTGATTCTAGTTGTATATGAAAGATAAAACATAGATCTAAAAATTTATAGAGGAGCCGAAATTGGATTCTACCTCTAACTCTATTTAATTTTGGCTTGAAATTGTGTAATACTTGCTGCCTTATCAAATAGAGCATTATGTATATTTTTATATATACCACTTTGTATAGTTGTTAAAATATTATGATATTTAATTCAATGAAAACTAGAGACATAGTGGAACAATTGTATAAAAGGAAGTTTTTCCTAAAAATCACGTTTGCTAGGTCAAATTGATATAAAAGTGGAACATAAGAAACCTATCTATAGATTTCTAGGATTTTGCATCAACCCAATTGAGTTAAAATCCATCTCAACTAGGTCACTTGTGTTTTGGTCAAGCAGAATGCTTTAACTTGGCTGAGTCAAAAGCCATCTTATTAGTTCACTTGTGTTCTATTCCCAAACTTTGCCAAATCTCACTTAAAAGTTATCGAATGTCTTCTGAACCTTTTTGAACATTAATATAACTTTGTGAGCTTGTCTAAAGGAATGTAATGAGACTTATTATGTGTGAATCAGCTTATACTACCGTGAATTTATGTGTGAATCATAGTGAAATATGATGATTATTGTATTAAAAATAAAGTTAATGAGTGATTATGAATGTGCTATTGATTTATAGACATAGTAAAGTGTTCTCAACCTACTTTGTATAAATGTAACTGAATGATGAATATGCAAGGGAAGCCTTAATGTATGCTTGATTTAGACATAGTCGTGGACTCATATGGGATAGCAATTTGATGCCTTTGGGTATCTAGTGTTGATATCTTAATGGTGTCTAGTGAATCAATACCTTCGGGTATCTAGTTTTGACACTGTAATTATAATGGTGTCTAGTGATTCGATACCTACATTGTATCTAGTGTTCCCAATTTCCATGCCTATGTCGAGTCCAAGTTATAAAAGTTATTATAGTGTAACTAAGTGATGTGAGCATGTTAGTGGAAATGATTGTATATTAGTGAATGTCATTATTAATTAGAACATTTGTATTCAACTACTATATTTGTGAAACATAGAAATATAGTGATGGTAATGTAAGAGTAGGTGAAATTGATGTTCATAGTTTTTATATTATGTCCTAGCTAATGAAAAGGATTAGTCAAACATTTAAAACTACATAAATCTGATTCCCAATTTTGGGATACATAGGAAACTTGGGATACAAATTTTGAGTTCAAACCAAATACTAAGTGTATCGTTAAGTATTATAGTGTTAGTGGCAAGTTAGAAAGTAACCTGCAAAAGAGTTTTTAAGTGTTTTGGCAACTTTAGAGTAATAACTCAATAGAGAAATTCTAAGCGATCTTGCTTTAAATAGAGTATAATTAATTATTTGTTTCGTGTACTTAAGAATAATTTAAGTTAGTGAAGGTTTGAGCTAGTTAAATTTAGTAATGTACATAGTAGAACGAAATATCACAAATCATGAATTATTTAGGAGCTTTTTTAGTTGTACTTAATGAACTATTATTATAAATGACTTAGTTATATGTTAATTGAGTAGGTTTGGAGTTGAAGATATTCTAGAGGCTAGGATAATAGCAATCATGAAAAGTCTCCCAAAGATTGAGTGTAGACTATAGAAAGCATTATATTTTATAACATTCTTAATTGTATGTCTAATTAAGTTTTAGTTGGATTTGTTCTTGTAATCAAGCTTTGTATTTATCATGAAGGTTCTAATTTAATAATATGTAAATTGTATTAAAGTTGATTGAGTTATGTAATGATGTTCATATTGGTTAATTAATGTATGTATTAGTGATCATATCATTTCATAATACTCCTGAGGGGTATTACGGTGTTAAAAGTTAGTAGAGAATCAATTGAGAATTGATAGATGATCCCTAGGTTTATGATGAAAAAGATTGTTTACTCATTTACTGGTCTTTGGATAGCTTTTGGAGTGTAATGGCATGACCTCAGCAAGTGTACTAAATCAAAAAGTAATATAGTGAAGTATATTTAAGACTCCAAAAAGTGTCGAACCCAAGGATTGAATTATGAGATTAAAACTTGATTGATTACATGTGATGGTGCTGCTATGTGAATTGTTGATTGTTTTTAGAAGTGTAATGAATTTTTGGAGTATTAGAGGTGGAGGTTATCTATTGGGAGAATTTATTGGTCAATTAATATGTTTGGGTAGCAAAGTTTATAAGCCGTTATGCTGCCAAATTTTATACTTAATGAATAGTAAACATCCAACATCGTCAATTACAACCTACAATATATGAAAATCATGAATGAATGTAAGGTGTTACATTACAAATATGTGTAAAGAATTTTCCAATTATGTGTGTTGATTAGACTACAACTATTAAACTTAAATTAACAAAATTAAAGTAATATAAACTGAAAATACAGAGCAAACACTGGCAGTAGAATAGAGTATAAAAACTTAAGTAAAACTATCACTAAAAGCATTGTTCAAGGATTAAATCCTCCCCATATAGAGGATTTTGATGTTAGTAAGTTACCATTTCATGTTATAGCTAGGAAAGAAAAGAAAAATGAGCAATTGCCTAGATTCTTAGAAATGTTTAAGAAATTACACATTAATTTGCCATTTGTTAAGGCTTTAGCTTACATGCCCAATTATAATAAGTTCATGAAGGAACTTTATTTCAACAAAAAAAAAATTCGAAGGGTGTGGGATAGTACAACTTACTGAAAACTATATTGTAATCATTATGAAAAAAATCCCTTAGAAATTGGAAGACCTTGGTAGTTGTACTTTACCTTGTGAAATTGGTGAGTATTTTGTAGTAAATGCTTTATGCGACTTAGGAGCTAGCATCAATTTAATGCCCTACTCTATGTGCAAGAATTTGAACTTTGGAATTCTTAAAGGGACAAGTATGAGGCTTCAATTAACTAATAGGTCGGTGAGGAGACCTAAGGAGTGATAGAGGATTTGTTGATAAAGATGGGGAAGTTTGTTTTTCCTATACACTTTGTTGTTATAGAGATAGAGGAAGATAAAAAAAAGTGTTGTTAATTATAGGACGACAATTTTTGAACATGGCAAAGGTATTAATAGATGTTTATGGCCAAAAGGCTACCTTAAGATTTAATAACGAAGAAATGGTGGTAGACATGAACAAGGTCATGAAACATTCATTGTGTGACCTAGAAGAGTCAATTTATTTTATGGATTAGGTCCAAAATTGTGTATAGAAGAGTCAAGAGAAAATTCTTTTGAATGATCCATTGAATTCATGTTTAATGCATCCTATAGAGCACTACAAGAAAATTATAAAATAGCAACAGAAATTAGCAACCGAATTTGTCCAATTTCCGTTGTTAATAAAAATTAGCAACGAAAAATTCGGTTGCAATATTGATAGTTGCTAGTTCTTAGCAACGAAAAATTTATTCCGTTGCTAATTTAGCAACGGATGTGAAATTCCGTTGCTAAAACTAACCCAGGTAATTTTGGTGAATTGGTCAAAATCAGCAATGGAATAATTATTCCGTTGCTAAATTTTAGCAACGGAAATACTATACCGTTGCTAAAACTAACCAAGGCAATTCAATGAATTGTTCAAAATTAGCAACGGAATACATATTCCGTTGCTAAATTTAGCAACGGAAAAAATTTCGTTGTTGAATCCAACCAGGATTAACTGGTCAAATTTAGCAACGGAATAATTATTTCGTTGCTAAATTTAGCCTAGTAAGACCATTTTCGTTGCTAGTTTTTACATCTAAGTAGCTTCTAATAGCTTGGCATAATATTTTAGTTTCAATCCAAATTTTTACGTATAAATAAATATAATTCAAAACTCATAATGAAAGTTTAAAAATTGATAATATAACAAAAAAATTATAATACATGATAATTAAAATCTTGAAAAGATATTGTACAATTGTAAAGTAATAATCTATTAAAACCATGATGAAAATAACATAAAGTCATTTATCAATACATGAAAATTACAAATCTAAGTTAAGTACGTGGTGAAGGTGAAGGAGGGTGATCCGGCTGCTGAGCACCCCTAATTTCCAAATCTTCAACTCGATTCTTTAACTGGGTTACAGTATCCATCACTAGGGTGATTGCGGTCTCAAGCTGAACGACTTTCTGAGAAGACTCACACCGCTTACTATAAGCAGCTATAGATGATGTAGAGGTATTCGAATGGGAAGTGTTTGCAATTGAACCTAAACCAAAAATCCTTCCACGATTATTCTTACCACCAACTGCTTCAAAAAATATCTGACTCTCATCAACACTTTCAGAGCTCTGCCATCGTTCACCGAGAGTATCTTGTATTTGCTCCTATTATTACAATAATTACAATTACTTAGCCAAGTTTTCATGAAATAATTAATATTAATGTATAAATTTTACATACATTGAGTTGTCTATAGCGGGTATTAACGAATGTCTGACCATCATGCCTCTTTGTGTGGGTGTGCATGAATAATTCAGGATATGTAGGCTTCCTACCCATAGACGTTTCCTGCATAACCAATTAAACTTAATTTCATAAAAAATTCAGCAGTTCCCATTTTTTATGATATTTACCTCTTGTACAATAAAATATTTGTCTCAACAATGCAACAATCCATGGACTCAGACATATATTAAACTATCATTATCCATAATAATCATATTTTTGTAGTCCTTTTATGGGATTAACATTTGACAATAATATGATTTTTATGTGTCGCTAAGTTGCTATTTATTTGGCAAAAATTTCGACAGCATAACGGCTTATAAATCTTGCTATCCAAACCTACAATTGATCGAAATTACACTCTCAATTATGTTCCTCCACCTCCAATACTTCGTTCACAACCATAACACTTCTAAAAATCACATCACATCACAATCACAATCAAACATAACATCAATGTATTTTTTTGATATTTCCAATTTGTGAAGTAATAAATTTATGTTATTAGCACAGCCATCAATTGAAGTGTAATTGAAATACTTACCAATTTATCAGCATGCTCGTGATGAGTCAAAGTTCCTCCAGTGTGCACGACTAAACTGTCTCCATGTGAGCCTCCCCGTCTGTTTGAAGAATTTCTCTCTGAAATGGCAACTGCTTCAGGGGATGCCCAATATTGCTGCCAATGATCCCATATTGCTTGAGAAATAAAAGAAGGTCGTTCACCTCCCTTGTGTAATTTAGCAACAAATTCTTTATATCGTTGACGGGCACGCTTTTCCCAAACTTGATAAATGGTATCATTATATTTTGGATGCCAAAAAAATTCTTTCTGATAAAAAAGAAAACATAATATAAGTACTGTAAAATACGTTAGGCATCTAATTAATGTATAAAATTAGATTTTCTGAAACCAATATTGTAATTTATTTTTTGTACCTCAAACTCTTGAAAATAAAAATCCCTTGTCTACACAGAGAGATGCTTCCAAACATAACCCTCCATTTCTATCCTCTCTTTGAACTTGGACCTAATCTTTCTTGAGCATATACCAGATGGAATAAAACTGTTAATATGAACAAATTTAGATCAGTTTCAAATTACATATCCATAGCAGTAGACATAAACTTATGTTAGCTTCTAATACAAAATAATATCAATACTCACATATCATTGATAATTTTAATGTAAATTCTTCCATCAACTCCCTTCGAACCAAGCGGAGGGCCTTCTCCTTCATCTCCACCATCTACTCCCGGTACATTTGTCGGTATAGAATCAGATTCTGGTGTGGGAGTAGATGTATTTATAGGTGGTACTGATATATTTGGATTGTTGGATGCCGAATCACTTGGTAAATGAGGAGAGCCATCGGCATTTGGTGTTGGTGAAGGTGATGCTTGATATGGTTGCTAAGGGGTCACCTGTGCACTACCTTCTTGATCTGAGAATAATCTAAGCCTAGGTGGTAACATTCCCTTCTTTTTTTGGGTGGCATATTTTGTACCTGAAAAATATAGAAAAATAAAGAAATGGATTATGCTTTTTGTAATAGAATAATATGATTAAAGCATATATAATAATATTATACCGGTGGCAATAATACATAGATTTGGATTACTTAAAGGACAAAATGTATCGTACTCAAATTAATCGCTATCATCACTTAATTGCACATCAAAATCATCCTCTGTTTTTGAACATTCAGAACTAAAGTCGAGCTCATCTTCAGAATTCTGTCCATCTATGGAATCGCCATCCTCTCCTGAGGTGATTTCCACAAATTCATTATTTGGATCATTTAAAGGTTCATTCTCAAAAGATGCATTTATTTCATGTACATCCATGTCTTCTTCCTGAAATGCTTCATGTTCATTTCTCTTACTTTCTCCTTTTGTATGGGGTTCAGAAACACCTCTTGGTTTGACTTTAGACTGCCAACCAATCTAACTTATCCCGTTTTAAGCTGGAATAAGGGACATAATACACCTGGCTAGCTTGCATTGCCAACACGAATGGTTTAAATTGTTTAAATCTTCTCCTCTGGTTGATTTCAATGAGATTATATCGGCTATGTACTTTTGTTCCAATGTTAATAGTAGGATCAAACCATTCACACTTAAATAATAAAATTGATCGTACATACCACGACAATCCATAACAAGAATCGAAAACATGCAATTTTAGGGTTTTAAAACTTACAATCTTAGATGCACTTTAAATCTTAATTTTGATGATGACCAGCAAATAGGATGAACTTATATGCTTCAGATCTTGATCACCAAGGCCAAAGAAATAACCTTTACGCCACTCCTCTCTATTCTCACACACACAATTGCAAGGAAGGCTTAAAATCAAGAGTGGTAGCTTTATGTTTAAATATTTGGCAATGGTAATGGATTGAAGCTACAAGATATGATCTTATTCTTCTTTTAGGTTGCTATTTCTACCCAAGAACACAAAAGATGAAGAAAAAATCCTTTCTCTTGACAGTGGCGGCACAAAGAGAGATATTTGTCACTTCGGTTTAAAACTAGAATTAATTAATTTAGGAAAGAGGTAATGCTGAAATTCCTTTGCAATTAGGAATATTTTCAGCCTCCATCACTCCCTAATTAAGTGATTTCAATTAATTCAAATTCTATTAGGTTTTCAAATTCAAATTGATTTAAATTAGCATTAGTCATTTAATCAAAATCAACTACTTCATTAGGGATTAATGGTTGTTGAAATTCACTAGGATTATTCCTTGAATTTTGGTCACATTATCTCCAATTTAAGTAATTTATTTTGATTCAAATATAATTTAGGATTTAATACTCAATTAACTTAATTAATCCAAGATAATTAATTAATTAAAATTAAACCTACTAATGCCGCAAATCCATCTCTTATGGGCCAAGGTCCATTTAGCAATTTTAATACCCATTACATACATTAATTTAAATTTAAATAAAAGCCCAAATTAATGTCCAATATTCTATTTAAATATTTTAAGCCCAATGCTTTGTGTGCGATCCTATAGGTCAATTTAATATTGGCAATGAATTAATGAATTAATTCAAAGGCTATATATATTCTTTAGCAAGATATTATAGCATTCCAAATTAAATGAACATGCAAATGGCATCTAGTGACCTAATGCAATTTTGTATAGTCCCTTACCCTTAAATATCAGAATTAACATAAGGCATGGAATTATTCATCCTTATATATATTAATTTCTTTCCTGATATTCCAGTGACACTAAACTCTCAGATAAATAATGATTACTCATTATTTCATCTCGGTATGGCCATACACTTCTTAGTTCACTGATCAAGTGGCCGGTGATATTTTCTCTATCATCGAGAGGGCTAATCCCTTCACTTCTCTCATGCTCTCTAACATGGATCAGTGCATACCCAAGCATACCCATACTTGTCACCCTGTTACTAGCATGTTAGGTGTATGTCAAAGTACACAGTAATTCATAAAGAGTTTCATAGAGATTTTAGGTCTAAGAACTCCGATGCAAAACTTGCACATGAGAAACACTTATGAATTGTACCATGTAGTGTTCTCATGAACGGATCGAATCTAGATACCATGTTCTAAACATGTATCTATGATCTCTGATTGACAATCTTGTCTTTATGATCCGTAAGACAGAACTTAACTTATCAGAGAGACCATACTAGTCTTAATTCATTTGTTATTCCCATAACAATGACTGACTAGGGATATTTAGAATGAAGTCTCATTTGTTTCAAGGTCTTACAACCATGTGCCTCACACATGATAACTTAAACTGAAACAACATTCTTGGATAGCTCTATCAATTGATATGCATAAGAATAAAATAGATAAAACAAATGCCTCATTTATTAAATTAAATGCTTTATAACAATGTATTGGGGCTAGGGTTTACACTAACAAAAAGTGGCTATTATAAAGTAGGAGAGTGAAGTGGAAGAGAAAATGGAGGAAATTCTTGAAATTCCTAAGGATGAGACGTAGGCTTAGCTCAAAACCCTTCATTCTCATTTAAATTACGGTTTGGATTACAATTAAAGAATGAAATTTTTGTATGATTATAGGTTTTACTATTGGGAAGAGCCTTTGCTTTGCAAGAGATATGCTGATTGTTTGATTAGAAGGTGTATTCACCAATATGAGGTTGAAGATGATTTTGAAGCATTGCCACTCCATAGAGGTTGGTGGTTATTTTGGTATTTCAAAGATAGTTTCTAAGGTACTCCAACCTAGTTTTTGGTGGCCTACTTTAATTAAGGTAATTAGAAATTATGTGGTTACATGTGATAAAAGTCAAAGGATGGGTAGCATAACAAGAAAGAATGAGATGCCTTTGAAAGGAGTTTCAGAGGTAGAAATATTTGATGCTTGGGGTATGGATTTCATAGGTCTTTTCCCTAGTTTTTTAAAACATAAGTATATTTTGATCATGATGGATTATGTATCTAAATGGGTTAAAGCATTTCTTACTCTCACTAAGGATGCCAAATTTCTTAGGAAGATGCTTAAGAAGGTCATATTTCCTAGGTTAGGTATTCCTAGAGCCATTATTAGCGATGAAGGTTCCCATTTTTGTAATAATGTGATTGATTGTTTATTGAAAAAGTATAGGGTGACATATAAGGTTGCTAATCCATATCATCCTCAAACTAATGGACAAGTTGAAATAAGTAATAGAGTTAAAGTGCATTTTAGAAAAAAAGAATTCTAGTATTCTCTCAAAATTTTTTTTAATATTCTCTCAAATTTTTTTCTTTCCATAGGGGTTATATCTGGTGTTATTAATATTTCCTTCGGACTTTTCGAGATTCCAAGATTAAATAGAGTAATATTTTTTTAATTATTATCAAATATAAATTATTTGTGATTGTGATCATGTGTAATGAAATCATGAGAAATATCACACAAATAAGCAAAATCATTCATATTTTTAATAGAAGTATAACTAAATACATCATTATTAAAAAGTTTTGGTACAAAAGGTACATCTACAAAGGCATCTTCATTTACTTTTGGTTATGCGAATGCCATAGATAAAACCTTCCCTTTCTCTATACATAATGAAGACTCCTTATTTACTTCGCATCAACTTTTAGAACATCTTCATTTAGCTTTGGCATTGGGAATTAAAATTCCACCTTCACCTTTCCTTTGGCCCTAGAGGCTAATAAATCTTAAGTTATGATCTCCTCGAAGGCATCATTATCCCAATCAGATAGCTTTATCATTATTTTCTCATCCCAAAATCCTTTAATGGGCTTGATAGTTCCGTTAGCCTAATTAAAAACATCATTCAATATATCAAACCTAGGGAACACTTCCTCTCCAACCATGACAGGCTTAATTTCAGCACAATATTCAAGATTTTTAAATGCAGGCACAAAATTATCAACAATTTATGGAACTCACTTTGATTTCTTCTGAACCTTCTTTTTTTCCACTGGACTCAACATAATAAAGACCCCTTCGATTCTTCTGACCTGTTGTGGTAATCGCTTTGCAGGACCTTATGAATCTTCCTTTACACTAGCACTTGGCAAAAAATTCATTATCTTCATCATATTAACCATTTGAAGGGATGGCACTTGATCACCCTCATCATCAGCATTAATAATGGCAATACAAAAACCATTAAAAGGTTGATTAACAATCTCTAATAGATATACTTGATTCTTCCGATCAACTTTAATGGTAATCACCTGACCTTCATATGGAATCTTTATCATCTGATGTAAAGTTAAAGGTACCCCACCTAATTTATAAAATCATGGGCTCCCTAAAAGAATTTAAAAGTTAACCAAGATAGGTAAGACTACAAATTCAACCTCAAATTCAATTGGCCTAATATTAACTAATGCCCTAGAAGTCCCTAATTCTTATCTTCTGGAATTATCATAAGCAATGATAGTTAGGTTGGATTTATCTAACTTTTATGCATCTATTCCAAAGGTAGTGAGGGATGTCAATAGGAATATGTTTATAGAAGACCCCATCATCAATCATAACATAGAAAGTATGCTTACCATTAATAGGCATATGCCCGAATAAATAATGGATAGTTGTGTTCAAGCCCTTTTTTTTTGGTAAATCTACCCCAGTATAAATAATGTTCTCTCCTAAACTTCCTTTCACCAAATCTAAAAATTCAAATGGTTAGATGTTATGGCCATAATAAACTCACATAAAGGCTCAATAAACTTTCATCTATGGGATGGTAACTGTCATAACAAATCCCATACAAAAATCTATGCTAGAGTCTTCTTCAACTATCTAAGGATCTGATCATCCTTAATCCTTTTTCCACAACTGATGCTACGGGGTGTAGGTGGTTTTTCGACCTTGGAAAAAACTCTCCTGCCTCATTCTTCCTTTTCTAAATCCCATAAATCCATAGGATTTTTGTTATGCTGTTTTGACCTTTACTAGTAGATTGCCAGCAATTAATAATATATCAAAATATTTACATCCCATGTCTTTTCACTTGTCTCTTGCTTAGCAGGTTGGGTTATAGTCATTGATGGTCATACAAGTCCCTGAGCATATGCCATTCATGGAGGCTTGTGCCAAACATAAATACAAGTGGTGGAACTACATCATAACTTGTTTTGTTCTTATTTTGATTCTTTGGATCAATAATCGATTTACTATCATTAAGATTTTGAATTCAATCCCTCAAGGTCCTACACTGGTCAGTCAAGTACCCGGTATGCTGATGAAAAGCATAAAGTTGATTTGCTCGGTAATTTGGTTGGCCTTAATTCTTAGTTGGCTTGGTTAGTAGCGGTTGTAATTTCCCTTTTCTAATTAACATTTCCAGTACCCAAGACAAAGATCTACTAAGGTTGGAGTATCATCTCTAACTCGCCTCTATCCTAGAGGAAGATACTTCTATAGCTTTACTAGTAGTGCCACCACTACCTAACCTAACTACTTTACTTGCTCTTGGGTTACCATAGCTTCATCGAACCGTGCCATTACCCCTACTTCCTGCTGAACTGGCCTTTTTTGCTCGACATTCTCCTTCACTTTCGATTGCAATATCCTTAAGGGATTTCCAATCTTTAAAGCCTTTCATCTTAAGCCCTTCTTTAATGTAAGGAATAGTATTTCTAATAAATAGTCAAATTTCAATTGAAGTGTTTGGCTTTTACTTCATTTTCATTATCCAGTTCCTCTATCTAGTGAGATATTTATGAAAGGATTCATTTAGACCTCTCTTGTAATAGCTCAAGATCCTTTAAAGTCACCACAATCCTTATACTAAAATAATATTGCCTTAGGAATTCTTCTATTAACATATCCCAGTCTACCTTTATCCTATAATCCAAACCATGGTACCAATCAATCGTATGGCCCGTAAGGATAAAACTGAAATACTTAACATTTTTTCCTTTTTGTGAGTGTAGTAACCTTCATTATCAATGTGTATTACTTTATATGGGTAGACAAATTAGATTTACCATTGAACTTAGGCAAGTCAAGCATTTTAAACCTCTAAGGTAAGACTTCCTCATTATCTAAGTCCCCATCTTCTGTGTTGATTCCTTTTTCGAATGATAAAAAGCGAGCATTGCTTCTATTTTCTCTTTCATTTCATTTAAGATTTAATCCTCCACTTTTAATGCTCTACTTTTTGAGGCATGGGTGACTAATGATTTTTCTCCCTTTTCTTCTTCTTCTTCTTCTTCTTCTTCTTCTTCTTCTTCTTCTTCTTCTTCTTCTTCTCTTCTATATAATCTTCCTCAGGGGTATTACCTTTATCCTTTATTTACTTAATAAGTTGCACTTAAGAGGCAAAACCTATAGATTCTATGGCTAAAGAAGTAGCTATAACAACTGCCATAGAAGTCCTCACAATAGTTGTGGGTTCCACTTGACCAATGGTAGGCACTATAAACCATGGTCCAAAGGGTGGCTGCCAATTCATTAATCATAGATGTCATTCTCCTTTCAAATTCTTCAAATCTCTTATCTAAATCATGCAAATTACCAGTACTAGCTTGATGCAAAGGGTCAACGGTTCTATCAAAGATGTTAGCTAACCCAAAATCTAACCCTGAACTTTATTCTACTTTTAACTATTCAGAAGGAGGTTCTCTAGCAACTACCAAGACCTTTAAAACACTTAGGTGAATCTATAATGCATGAAAAGGAATAAAACATTAGAATGATACATGATTGACATGTAATGTATGATCGTGGTTTGCATCATTCATAAACACAGATAAAAGCAGGGATAAAAAAGCCTTATAACCTTTTTACTTCCCATACAAATAGTTATGCGACCTCTTTCCTAGGCAAGATTAACATATGGATCATCAAGGAACTTATAGGATACGTATCGTGTATAGTAGAGAACTAATAGCATAACCTCTTTCTATTGAAAACACATACAAATGGGCTTTGCCCACTATATATTTAAATAATTCAAATAAATTGAGATAGGCCCACCGAGGTATGGCAGCCTTTGATTAGCATCCTCCTAATTTATTTTAATTTTTCAATACACAAAGGCCCATATAGCAAGCAAGGTATTATGGTTTATGATACCTAAGAGAAGTACCTATGGCTATTGCATGGAGCATTGGTTTGGATATACAACTTTGGGGTTACCCAAATATGATCCCTACCAACAAGTCTAGCTTATCATAAGCATAATAACCGATTTTGTTATCATTTAATATACCAAATGGTACAAGGCTTGGATTGGTGATTATCCTCTAAAACTTCTTACTTTGAAAGAATGTAGGGTTACACTTTAAGAACACACCATTGGTAAAATAGGGTTGCCTAACCTAACTCTAAGGTCATAGTATGTCTAATGCATCTTATTTTTAGAAAAGAGATAAGTAATTAATTATAAAACTTGTTCATATTAAATTAACCAAGTTACTTTTGGAGCAAAATCTCATGGTCCCTAATGGAGTCACTATTGCAACATGCGCTGAACCCTAAAGGCATTCAATTTATTCTTAAAGGCATGCTTTTAGGGCTCAAGATCGGACCAGAGTTCATTTAACTCATGAAGGCTAGTTGCTTCATAATAGATAGGAATTTAATCTTATCCATTGTTAATGATTAACCTACGAGGGCATCTGTTTGGCACCATAAGGTAGGTATCACGGAGTTGCTACCTAATAAAACATTAGGGAAGTTAATTCTAACCTTATGAGGCCAAAACTAGATATGGTTTAGGACCTTACTCTTATTTATAAATTGTTTAAAGCTTATATAAAAAATTTTATGATTTATTATTTTATCCCTCCTTTCACATGTTATTATGGCAAAAAATTGAATGGCGCACTTAAGAATTTCAAAAAGATGTAAAGAAATTCATATAATCATATATATTATATTATCAAAAGTAATGACATAAAAAGATATTAATACTTACTGCTAAAAAACATTCGCAAATTAGGGAATTTATTTATTTTTTTTCATTTGGATGGAATGTTGGTCCCCGCATGTATATTTACATAAACTCTTTTGTGTTGTTTTTAGGGTGAAAAGTAGACATTGGTCTTTTTAATTTAAAAGGCCAACTAATTAAGTAGAAAATATTTTAAGTGAATTTTCCAATTAACAGTCAAAAAACCTCCTATTATTACAACCAATTTGCATGATAAGAAGCAACAAAAGCAACAAAAGAATAAAAATACAAGCCTAAAATTAAAAAAAAATCCAGAAAAAGGCGTAGCAATGAAATTGCCTTAATGATTGATGCCTATGCCATCTCTCCAATTCTCCATCACAATCTAACATATGTATTTGTGTTATATGTAGCATGATACCATTAATTATAGCACCTTTAACCTTTAACCTATACAAATCACTTTATCCTTCTCATTACACATGTTTTATAGTGCAACTTATACATAAACCAACTATGCAGAGAACATATATTCATTCTTAATCAATAAGAGTGATATACGATTAAAACTTTATGATATACATTAAAATCTCTTTACATAATACAAACGATAAACATCTATACATACAATATTTTCAATACCTCAAAAACTTTAATTAGATATAAAGAGCCCAAACTAAAAGTCTATAATAGTCTCTCTCATTGACTTGAGCTGGCCATCCTGCTGCACATATCACCTTAACAACCTACACATATGAAATATTCATGCTAAGCTATAAAACTTAGTGGGGACTATAAAATATGAGGATAACCTCTTTTAAAGGTCATCAAGATGCAACCACATATAAGAATAATATTAAACACATGAATCAATCATTTCAAAACATATTCGTAATATTCTCAGGTTCTATATTATCATTATTATACTTGTAATCATTACCAATTTCCTATTAATATTTCATTTGTTCATCAGTTCTCACTTTTGTTACTATTGATTTAACACTTAGAGTTTTACACATCAAGCTTACTTTTTGAACTTCTTTATATTATTCTTAACTAATCACCTTGAGTTACTATTCTTTCTTGATTGTGCATCAGTATCTATTGTTAAATAGTTGTTAACTATCCTCTATAAACATATATCACTATTTAAGGATGATAATGTAGTTCTATAGTTCATAGAAAGGATATCAAAAATCATAGAACTTTAGATTAACAAACTAGATCTTATGCACCATTGACTATAAATAATTTCCATACCTTTCTAAGATAAAACTCACGATTTATGCTTTATAACATATGTTAATAACCTTAGGGTTATTCTAGTTAAGGCAATTTTTTCTTTCCTTGGTTACATTTCGGATTCCTCATGCATTGAATTATTATCCTACTTCTATCTCAAATCTAATTTATAGAGAGCTCATCATTTATGAGTCCATACATTTCATTTATATTTACTCATAAAATTTGCTTATTATTTTCCAATAAATATCAATAAATGTGTAGGCAAATCATACAGGACAATGCAATAATTGAAAGGTATCATAAGGATTTTGCATACATACAACCATACAACAACATAAAACTCTTTCACTCTACATTCATGCTTTTCCACATACTATACATTATTGCTCATGAAAGTAACATATATATATATATATATATATATATATATATATATATATATATATATATATATATATATATATATTCATCAATTAGATCATTGATAATGCATCAATATCAAACAAGTTCATATGCATGACTTCTCGATCTAACTTGACTAAGTGATTCTAGTTTTCCAAGTACTTATCTTCATAATGAAGCCTCATATGTGTATCATATATTCCATATATCATATTTGAATCGTCATACTATACCACTATAAAGCATTCATACTCTAATTTAGCCTGCTTAAGTTCTATAAGTGGACAATGGGAACGAGTGATACCCAAAGGTATCAAACTGAGTCCTAAAGGACAAACTTAGTCCTGTAGGACAAATAAGGATCCAAATAGGGTCAAACTATACTTTAGACCGGTTAACCATACCCAAATGGGGTAGGCTGTGACCTAAACGGGGTCAAATTATAATGAACCAAATGGACGAGGTCAACGATGGTAGCTGCAATATCACTATAAGCGCCTATCTATCTATAGATGAACTCTAATAGTAGGCATATACTTTTTTCATAAAACTTTCAATAACACTATATACTTTTCATGACTAAGCATCTTCTTTTCATGCTTTGCTTTTTCGTCATTATATACTTATAGGTAATGTACATACATAAGTGTGTGTGTGTGTATATTCATATTCATGCAATAGCTTTATATATATATCTTATCATGCACACCTTGTGAGTAATACCTTACAATACTTGAAACTTGCTTTAAAACATGTAACTATTTCACATAAATCTTACACTACAAGAAAATAGCCAAATAGCAACGGAAAAATAGCAACGGAATTCATTCCGTTGCTAAAATTGGTTGAAGTTTTAGGGATTTAGCAACAGAATACAAAATGGTTGTATTCCATTGCTAAAAAGAAGGGAGATTTTAGCGCCAAAATATAGCATGAAAATTAGCAACGGAAAATAATTTTCATTGCTAAAAATGGCAGCACTTGACAGCGAAAAAAATTTGGGATGAAAATTAATTTTCGTTGCTCTTTTATGTTGAATTTAGTGAAGGTATAAATAATAGCAACAGAATTATTTTCGTTGCTAAAATAGCAACGTAATATTTTTTCGATGCTAAATTAAGTGCCAGGATGTGATGCTAAAATTTTGGGGGAAAATTTAGCAATGGAATTTTATTTACGCTGCTAAAATAGCAACATAACTCAATTTTCAATGCTAATTTTAGAAAATAGCAACGAAAATTCAATTCTGTAGCTAAAATTTTGGGGAAAAATTTTGCAATGGTCCATTTCCCTTGCTAAATTAAGATTATTCGAGAAAAAAATTTTGTTCCAAAAAATAGCAACGGAATTCATTTTCCGTTGCTAATTTGAAAAATAGCAACAGTATTCATTTTCGTTGCTAAATTAAGATCATTCGAAAAAAAATTTGTCTCAAAAAATAGCAACGGAACTCATTTTCCGTTGCTAATTTGAAAATAGCAACAAAATTCATTTTTCGTTGCTAAATTAAGATTATTCGAGAAAAATTTTTGTCATAAAAAATAGCAACAGAATTCATTTTCTGTTGCTAATTTTAAAAATAGCAACGGAATTCCATTTTCGTTGCTCAATTAAGATTATTCGAGAAAAAAATTTTGTTCCAAAGAATAGCAACGAAATTCATTTTTCGTTGCTAATTTGAAAATAGCAACGGAATTCCATTTCCGTTGCTAAATTAATATCATTCGAGAAAAAAATTTTGTACCAAAAAATAGCAACAGAATTAATTTTTCGTTGCTAATTTGAAAAATAGCAACGAAATTCATTTTCCGTTGCTAATTTGAAAAAATAGCTGCGATTTTCTTAGCCCTAAGTATAAAAACTGCGATTCTTTGGCTCTACATTTTTATGCCTCAAGCCTCTCTTTGTCTCTCTCTCTCTTACTCTCCATCAAGGCCTCTTTCAATCTCATCTAAAGGTACTTATTTTTCTCCTAATTTTTCTTTTTTTGTTATTTTCTTTTTCTTGATTTCTTTGATTTGATAATTTTATTTATCTTTAATTTTTGTTTTTGCTTCTTTGTTGTTTATTTGGGGTTAGATCTCCCAATCTAAGACTTACTTGACTCATTGTAAAGGGTAAAAGTGGGTTGTCTCTAATGGAGTTTTGGGTTTGTCTGTTTCTCTTCTTCTGTGGATCTAAAGAATCTAAATTTCAAAGGTACGTTCTAACTCATATCTCTTTTTCTTCTTGGTTTGATTTTGGTTGATTTAATTTTGGATATTTGGATGCAAGTTTTGAATTGATTTTGAATCTTTGTATGATTTTTGCTTTTGAATTAATTTTGATGAATTGAGAGGTGTCCTATTGTAGTTGAAAAAAGGAAATGGGGCTGCTGCTTTGGCTCTACAAATTTAGTTAATTTTTTGCTGCTTGAGATCTTATGGACCATATTTATTTTATTTTTTTATAGGTACAATTTCTAAAAATAGAGTGAAAATTAATTTCATTTGTATTACATGTGATTACCACAAATATTCGATTTAGTTCGTAATCTTCTATCACAATCTAAGTTCAAAATTTTTTGAGATCTTATGGGCCACAAATAGAAAAACTAAAATTAATTTTGTAAATAATCAACAATATTTTAGTGACGGAAGAGCGACGAAAATTTCGTCGCATTTTTTTTATAATACTGGCTGAAAATAGCAACGAAAATTATTTTCCGTTGCTAAAAATTGCAACAAAAATTAATTTTCGTTGCTATTTTGATAATTTCATGGAATCTTACACTGGATGGAATTAGCAACGGAGTTTAAATTCCGTTGCTAAATTTAGCAACGAAATCATTTTCGTTGCTAAAAATAGCAACGGTGAAAATAGCAACCGATTTTTCCATTGCTAATTTTAATTAGCAATGGAAAATCAACAATTTTTGTTGCTATTTTAGAATTTTCTTGTAGTGTTATATGATATTCAAGTAACTATACATGAACATATCTTAATGTTCTCTCATGCTTTAGCATAATAATTCATACATATAATAAATGTAAGCATGTACATGTTATCTCAACTAAATAATAACTATAATAGTTCATATATTTGTTATATGACATGTTTCATTTAATAATGGAATACCATCATATATTCTTAAACACATACTTTATAAGCTTATTATTATTTGCAATTACATTGTATTACCCTCATATAATGATTGCCTCTGTGTGTGTGTATTACATGTATGTATTCATATAATAGCCATGTATTTTTCATTACAAGTTGCACTATATAATAACTATATATAGCTTAAATCTCATTTATTATTTTGTCATCAATGTTTAACGTCTTTCTTTACAACTTATATTAAATATGTCATTATATTAATTATATGCTTAGTGTCACAAATTATCTTTATTTTATGTTTAAAATACTCTATATACATTCCCAAATCTTTTTTCATATTTAACACATCATCACATGTTCATACAAAAATATTTACGCGCATTATTCTATTTCAATTAAGCAATTATAGTCATAATAATTCATAAATAGGTCATTTTGATAGATAAATTAACTTTTTAAATTCGTTGATTAAACTATACATATCTAAAGTTCCATCTTATTTACATGTGGTTCTTTAGCATGATGAGCTTTCATTTATCATGCTTAAACATTTCTTAATCAATTTTCATAGGTGAATATTTGTATAATATATATATATATATATATATATATATATATATATATATATATATATATTGCATGCAAGTTTCAAACGTGAAATTATGGCTTAATGGTAAAAAAATCCTAAATAGCCATACGGGATCAAACCCTTGCATAACCATTTTTTATTTTCATTTCATATTACAATTTATAATTAGTTTTTTACATTAATAAAAAAAGAAACTATGGTCATATTAAGATTCAAAACTGCAAAATTAAGTTATGATTCAAATTGAAAATACTAATTAATATTATAATTAATTTTTTACATTAACAAAAAAGAAAATGGTTGTGTTAGAATTTGAACCCGTAAAATTAATTTAGGATTTGAACTAAAAAATGGTTGTAATTATAATATTAATATTAATTAATATTATAAATTAATTTTTTACATTAATTGATATTATATTAATATTATATTTAACATTAATTAAAGTATTTTCACTTTTTCAATTCAATTAAATTAAGTTAGGATTTGAAAAGAAAAAACCTAACCTAATTTTTATTGAAAGAAAATTTTTTAGTTTGAATCCTAATTTAATTTTGAGAATTTGAATTTTAATACAACCATTTTCTTTCTTTTATTAATGTAAAAAAGTAATTATAAATTGTAATATGAAAAAAAAAGAAAATGGTTTGTGCAGGGGCTTGATCTAGTGTGCTAGGATTCAAATTCTAATACAACAATTTTCTTTCTTTTATTAATGTAAAAAATTAATTATAAATTCTAATATAAAAAAATAGTTGTGCAGGGGTTTGATCCCGTATGCTAGGATTCGAATTCTAATAAACTATTTTCTTTCTTTTATTAATATAAAAAGTTAATTATAAATTCTAATATGAACAAAAAAAATAATTGTACAGGGGTTTGTTCCTACATGTTAGGAAAGTGGAGAATAGGTCATAATAATGCTTAACATTTTCTTACAAATGGGCCAACACAAAAAAAGGCCTAACATACAAAAAGACCTGACCTAACAAGAGCCCAGAGTCGTGAGGCCTTGTGAGCACCACCATACGCATATGAAAATCCATAAAATGGGATGGCCCGATCGGGTAAAATAGCCTTATCCGACCATAGTTCCCTGACACGCTCCAATGTCCCATCCATCGCTTTCAACACATCACATTGCAATTTGCCTATTCTGACATCAACACAGGCCTCTCAAGTTGCTCTTTTCATGCCCTATAAATATAGGTTCATTCACAATATACACGACATTTTTTACACCCTACCTAGCACTCTCTTTTTCTTTTTCTAAAAGTCTAAAACTGACTTAATTGTCGAAGTGCTTATGCTCGATTTAACTGGGCAAGCAATTTTTGGTAGGATTTATAAGGTCCCAATCTATACTCTAGTAGTAATTGGATATATTTAGGATGTATTAGGAAGGAGATACAAAGAGATAAGTATTTAAAGGATAGGAAGGACCTAGAAGGAATTAACTTAAAAGTCAAAGGCATTATGGTAAATTGAATAAGTTACATATATATGCATGCTTAAGGATGACATAAGGTATGAAAACATGGATTAAATTGGGAATAATGAAAGAATTTAGGTGAAATTAAAAAAGTGTGAAAGAAAGAGGGGTTAAGATGCAATTTAGCTAAACTTGATAAATGGACCAATGAAATAAGGAATAGTGTGTTTCTAGAAATCTCATGAAAATATAAGAGATTTCATAGGAATTAAAAGAGGAAAGGTGGTCAACCATTTTGGGGTCCCAAACATAGAAAATTTATGCTCATTTCCATCAATTTCCTTTAAAAAAAAAATTATGCTCAAGGTTGCTTAAAGGATGTATGAGAGAGAATTTAGGGTTATGCACTTAGAGGTAAAGTATCATTCTTTTCCCACTCTTTCTTTTGATTTATATGCGGAATCTTGAAATGATATAGAGAGTAAATGTTTTTTTTTGGAATCTAATACGTGTAGCAGAAGAAGTCGCCAATAAGAGAAAAAAAGGAAGTAGAAAGGAAGAGAGGGAAATTAGCTAAACAAGGTATGGGAACATCTAAACCTGTGCATATGTGCATTTACTTTTGTAAAATCCATTTAGATGATGTTTTAGAGGTTTCAATAATATGGGAACCTCAATATAATGCTTCAAAGGACAAAGGAATTAAAATAGGAAATTTATCTCCAAAATAAGAAAAATTCATACTAGGATTGATTGGACTTAGTCACACTATTTTGATTATAAAATGAGTTATAGATCTTTAAATTGTATGATTCTAGTTAGGTTGGAAACTAGAATCATATATCTATATTTCATATGCAAAATTTGAAATTTGAATCGTCTTATAAGATGATGAAAATCATGCTTAAACTTTGATTATATTCGCTATCCTACCATTAGGAGCAGTCTAGGTTGTTTAATGCATATCTAGTGATTTACATGCTTAAATAGGGTGATTTTTAATATTTTAAAAACTAGATACATAGAGAAATAACTTTGCTGAAAATGTTGTTTACTAACTCTAAAATGGCCTACAAGTTGAACCTAGGAATTTACCTTTAGAATGTTTAAGGCAGAATGTACCTTATGGTCACCACTAATTGGTAACCACCGCGAGCCCTTCCAAAATCTAATTCACGATCACTACAAACCATTAACCACCATAACCCTCCCCTATTTCCTGCTATACTTGATTTTAGATCCCAAATTGTTACCAAAATTTGTTTAAACCTCCCTAAATATTTTTAGAGCATTCTAAACATAAAAATAAAGGTAATTTGTGGCATTAAATATGTGAGGAGTATAACGATACATGAGAATAAAGTTATAGAATAAACACTAATGCCAAAAGATGTGAATATATACATGAAGGTTTTTAGTTGTGTACGAACATACATAAATGCACAGATGAATATGCATGAATTATAATATTTCAATTAGATAATGCATATGTATATATGTGTCTATATTATTGAAGTTATACAATGATATTTGACTTATACTATTATAATTACTTATGAACAAGATTATGAATGATACCATGTGAGCTTGAACATGTATCGATATATAAATGTTTTAATAAAATGATACATTAATGTGATTATAGTTGCATAATTGATTCTAATTCATGAAAATAAGATGTACAAGATTATAAAGGTATATAAAAATGAATGAATATGCATATGATTCCTTGTTCCTAGACATGTACATGCAAATGAGATACAGATATATGTATATATATATATGAGACATGAAAGGAAGAAGTAAATAAGTTAAAGTAAAGAGTTACAGTTGCCTGTGTTATATATGTCTAGGTTGTAGATAGATAGACATACCTATAAGGGTATATTGCAGCTGCCACAATCATGATCTCATTTGGATCCACAGTTTATCCCCATTTGGGATTATAGTCTTGATCTTATTTGGGATCACGATTTTGATACTTTCGGGTATCCATAGGAATAATACATTTGGATATCTTTATTATACCTTCGGGTTTCACAATATCGTCTATTATCCACATCCATAGAAAGGTGCAGGCTTACTGTAAAATATAAGTAAAGCATCATAAGAAGCTATATGAAAAAAATTACGTCATATTTCATGGCTTAATCTATATGTTACTTTTATATAAGCCTATGCATAGTAGATAGAAATGTGAAGTCGATTGAGATCATATTCTAATATGAAATATAAAGTACTATAAGTATCACACATATACAATTATTACTGTAATTACATGTTATTTATACATTTAGTGACATAATGATTAGGCATGATATAGGTAATTGCTCAATACTTTGATTGCAATACTATGTTACTGTATGCTTAATACTATGTTCATATATGTGTGTGTGTACTTTGATGATTTCTGTGAGAGGTTGTCTTTATAGTTTATATTTATCACTAAGCAGTATAGCTAGGTACTCAATTTAGGATCCTTCAAAAGGGATAAGATATGGATCAGCAAGGCTAACATTCACAACAAAAAAAAAAAGATTTTACCGACATAATTTACTGACGGATACAAATCCATCGCTAAAATGAGATATTTGTAAAGGGACTCTATTTTCTTGGTGTTGCACTTACTTTTCTCATCGTTTTAGCTGAGATGGATTGTCCAACCAACGATTTCTACTGTTAATTTTGTTACTGCGGGGTCTTTTCTTGCAGAAACTTTGTTTCCAGTTTTGGGTTTTGTAAGTCCTTCCTATTTTGATAGTAGTTTTGCTTTTTATATAAAGAGAACTATACTCAGTTCTATCTTTTTAGGGTTATCTTGGTTGTTTCAGAACTCTTTTTTGGGTAGGGATTGTTGTCATATTACACTCTGCCTTCGATTTAATTGTTAGTCTTATAACTGAGTGTTGGCAGAGGTTTAATGAGGCCCTGATGTGTGGTTGTTATTTATGGTTCCTTGTACTGCTACTGTACTCTAATTTTTTTTTCTTTTTCAATGATTGGTTCCAGCTCAGCTTAAAGGAAGGTCTCATTATTTTTCGAGATCCGGTAAAGTTCTTTTCTTTTATTTTTGGTGAGTATCAATAAGCTGAAATGTTATCAATTTTCATTAATTTTTTTTGTTTCTAGGATTTTTCTTCAGACATGGGAGGTCGTATAGTAAAGAGGATTTTGAATGTTGTAAATAGGGTACCTAATGGAATGGTAGGAGTGTTGCTGGAGCATACTATTAGCAATCTTGATCCCTTGTGTATTGTAAATAGGGATGATCTTATCTGGAAATCTAATTAGGATCAAAATGGAAATTTTCACTCAGATAGGTAACCTTTGTGCTTATTATTCTTTGTATCATTAATTTTGCAAATCGAGTTACTCAATATTAGTCGACGAATTGCCTTTGTTCAATCTTTCTAGATTCTTTTGAAGGGATTGAACAAATTAAGTGGTATTATTGTTACAACAATCCTTAGGAGTGTTAATTTTTTTCTTTTTCGTTTCTTTTTTTTCCTTTTTTTTAGGGATATCAGCTGGGGTAGGATTTGACATCCCGTCCTCAATAGTCCTCAAGATTGTATCTCAGTTAATTCAATTTGCTAAAGTAAGTTTACGATTTTAGTTGTCACTGCATATTTATATTCTTATCAATTCTTAGAAAGCAAGTTGGTCCAGTGTAGAATTTTGTTATGTAAGGATGAAGATAATACTTTCATCTTAGGTTGTTTAAGCTAGTTTGAATGTGGAAATTGCTCTTGATTTGATTGCAAACCAACTTAATATTCGAAATGGAGCTCTCACCCTACAGGTATTGCATTGATATGTAGGCATGGATGCATTATTAATTCTCTCTTTCAATATTATCTAGTCTAGAATTTTTTCCTTTCAAATCCATTTTGTGCTTCAACTAATTAAATAAAATAATAATAAGAAGAAAGAAATAGATATTTTTTGGGGGTCACCTAACCTAACATAATAATTAAATAATTACAATAACTAAAACAATCCTACAATAACTATAATTACAATAATGTGAGGGTCACCTAATCTACCCTACAATTCAAACTAATCTATTACAGGTGAGAAGACACAAATTAGAGAATAAATTGTTGTTTGATAAAAATGTCACTCTGGCATATGCTTAAGAATCTGAAGCTATCAATGATTTACATGCGTAAATTTAATATCAATAATGATTACTATGTTCAAGTAACCCAAATATTAAGAAAAGGAATCAAATGTATATGCATAAAGTTATAAAATCATATTCAATTTGATTTCTAAAGCCATGCTGCAGTAACATCCATTTGATTAACACAAATTTAAGGGCCTATTTAACATTTTGGCCCATTAATAGATGGAATCACCAAAAAAAGTAAAATTTGGTCAAGGGATTTTATGAAAGCGGCATCCTTCTATGTAAAAATAAATTCTCTATTTCTTAAGTTATTTCGTATTCATCATGTGCTTTATCCCTTGTCCCGATGAATTTGTTCTATGTTTTTATTGTCATTGATTCCTTTCCACGTGATTTTCCATTGTTAAAATCTATATGAATATATGCCGGTATGACTTAACTGATTCTTCTCTCATCCTCATGTTTGCCTAATCACATCCTGAATTTGGTGTGTTAGAGAACAACTAGGGAAGAAGCCATTAACTATTTATTTCCTTTGGTTAGATTAAATGCACCGAGCAATTACTTATATCTTCAGAACTATTTCTTTGAACCCTTTTTGAAAATTCTTGTCCTTTTATTCTTTCTTTCTTCTCTTCCTTGCTCTTACTATATCACATCCTCAGTTTGGTTTCCTGTAGCTTGGGGCTATTGCTATTTTCATTAGGCAAATGAATATTATATGGATGCCTTTTGTTGTATGCACTTGAGTCATAGATATTGCTTTGGCCTATCAAAATAAATTTGGAGCCAATAATCAGATTGTGGATGAAAAAGGACTGTCTAAAAAGGAGGTTGTGGTCCATGAGACTACAATGCTTTTGGAACATCATGATCATCTCTCTATTCATGATCTCCCCAGTAAATTTCAGTTTCTTCTTACTGACTGCAGTGCTAAGATTTGGAATTTAATTTTAAACTTTTTTTTTGTGGGTTGTAGTGAACAGAAGGTTTTGGTGGATGAGTGGTATAGTACTGCAAAGACCATCAGAGGTAGGAACTTGAAAATGTTAAGTAGTTAACAAGATGTAAGTATGAATGACGAAGCAGAGGCTTCAACCAAAAATGAGGATGATGTAGATTAGTAAGAAGGTTGAATGTCACATCAGCTAAACTACAAAGCTTGAGAATGATGAATACAAATTCAATATGAGAGGTTACAAAATATTTATTTAAATATGCTTTGCATTTATAGGCATTCATTTCAGTGAAGTCCATGATATTGTGCATTTGAGTTCTACTATTGGTACAACCCTATGTTTTGTAAAACACTTTCATGATGTGCTAAGTTTTACTACCAGATTTTGGGAAATTCAAAATGAAGTCATAATAAATTTGACTTTGTTTTTGTTATCCTTCCAATGGACTTACTTGAGTTATGCTTTAACATTAACTTTAGTTTCTATCATAGGATTATTCTCTGCTTTTGTCAATGTTTCTCTAAGCCACTACAAGTCAGGTAGCTTGGATACAAATATGAAAACATCATAAATTGAGAATATAGATGAAAACATGCTCTCTTTTTTTCAATGCAGGATTGAACAATGCTTCCTTGTAGGTTGGTACCTCTTTCTTCAAGTAACATTGCTGAAAAATTTATAGTTGAAAAAGTTGAGCTATCACCTTCTATTTGTTCCTATTAACTATATGCAACAAAATGGAAATGGAAAAACATATTCATTCTTTCCCTACAGCAGAGAGCATGCTGTGTTCTCTTAGTGATGCATCAATATCTTGTGTTATATCTCATTTTATTTCATAAAAAATAACCTTGGCTTGCTTTAAACTTAGCAACTACTTAAAAACCAATATGTTTTAAGAATTTGGTGAACAAATATAATTATTAGGTGCCACATATTGCAAAAATAATAATGTTCTAAGAGAGTCATGAGTGTCATTTGTATAAATCTAATTGCTCTCTCATTTAAATCTATTTTAGAGTAGTTAGTTCTCCATTGTCGGAGAGTTTAGGGGATGAACAGTTCCTCTTTTCTGATTTTGTTGCACTAGGAAATAATATGATTATCATTTTTGTTGCAACCTACTTGACACTTTTTGAAGGGATTAGTTAAAATTATATTTGGATTACGGGGGAGAATTTGGATGACAAAAGCATCAAAGACTCAATCTTCTATTTGGAAAGTTAGTGATAAGCATCCAAGTATACTTATATCTATGACATCATTATTGTTATATGATTGGATTAATACTATAATGATTGTCTTGCCTTTAATTGGTGATTCTTTGTTAGGATATAATGCTAGTGATTCAGACTCGGATGAGATGAAGGATAATTCTTAGACCATTTTGGATTTTTCATCCATGAAAGCAATTGAAAGTGAGCTAACATTTCATCTTTTTTCTGGGCTTTTGTGCTTAATTTGCATTTTATTACATGTTGTTGGTCCTCGAATTTTATTGATAATTTGGTTGTTTCCATATTTTCTGACTTGGAAAATTGATAAAGAGCCAATTGGTATAGATTTCGTTTTTTTAAATTAAAATTCTTGATTTTTGTGAGATGAATAAGGCTGAAGATGAAATTATACTTGCTCTTTCACTAGTAATTGAGGCTTTTTTTGTGATATTTGTATGCTATATTTTTTTATAGCTAAATAGTATTTTGGCTGTATGTTTTTTATATTTTGTAGCCTAAATACCAAAACTTGTAGCGGATTAACCTGGAATTTGCGCAAGATATTATGTAGTTGATTGTCGTTTTAGTTTCAAATTTTTGACTGAAAGTTGATTAATGCGATGGTTGCGTGCTCAGGACAGGTTTAATAATTTATATTTTTCATTGTTTTTAAGGATGTTCTAAGAGTATTTAGTGTTGAGTTTTATATTTTTGGCATTGTAATTTACACAATATTTGTATAAATTTTAGCTAACTTTTTGTATAAATTGTTTTTCTTATATATTAAAATTATTAATTAATATATATCTTCAATTTAGATTTTATACTTTTATATTGACTTTATTGTGTTTAATTTGAGATTTACAAATAGGAAATATATAATTTTAACAAAAATTATAAAAAATTAAATAGAAAAATAATATGTTACCGACAAATTACAGATGGATAAATCCATCGCTGCCATTTCAATAATTCTAATATTATAGTTGTCGACAAAATTAACGACGAAAAAATCCATCACTAATGATACTATAATGAATTAATAATTTATTCATTAAATTTTACCCACAAAATTTTATGTCGGTAAATTTTTCAGCGGTAATTTGGTACCACAAGCATTTTACCGATGGATATTTCCATTAGTAAAATAATAAAAAACGGTGGGTAACGTTATTTTTCGTCGGTAAAATGTATTTTTTTTGTAGTGATTAGTTTTAGAAAGAGTTATTGTAGCAAGTTCATGTCTTTTTGTAGTATATTATAATTACTTCCTTGTACTAAATGAATTGTAATATAAAAATAACAGTATAGTATGAATTGTAATAGCTTTCATTTACAGCCTTTAACTATAATATGTGTAGTTCTACATAGTACAATATATATAGTGATAGGAAATGAAGGAAACTAGGGTGAACATTACAAGATTCTTACCTCATCAAGCCCGATCGGCCCTTGCCTCTTACTCTCCTATCAACCTAGCGTGGCATTGTTCACTCACCATACATGGTTTCCTCTTCTCAAATCACAAGATTTATTAGGGCATTTGTCATTAAGCCACAATTCTACATTTGAAACTTGAATAACTTTTATTAATGTAAGAGATTAATTATAGATTCTAATATGTAAAAAAAAAAAGAAAATCATTACATTTGAAACTTGTATAATTTTTATTATTTCAAAATATTAATTATAAATTTTAATATGAAAAAAAGAAAATGATTGTGCAAGAATTTGATACTAAAAGTAGATAATAGATCATTTGCCATTAAATCACAATTTTACATTAATATGTATTCAATATATAAAAAAAGGGAATAGGTTATTTGCCATTGAATCATAATTCTATATTAATATATATTCGATATAAAAAAATTAATGTAATTGCTGGGACTTGAACCCGAAATATGGAGAGAGAGGGACGAGGATAAGTTGTAGTCTTTTGCATTTAGCCACACATTAAATATAAATTAAACGTATTATAATAATACAAAAATTATCTACTTCAGGCGTTAACTATGTATGTCAAATTTGAAATCACAGTGACAGATAATGACTTTAGATTTGGCACTCACTTTGAAATCGTTGCTACTAATATCGGTATCATTCTCCCGTGGATCTCATTTTTTAAACTACTATCTATTATAGTGGTTTTGAATAAACTTTAAATTCATAATTAGTTTATGATACATCCTATTTTTATTATTTATTTATAAAAATATATAATTTAAAAAGTTATCCCATCATAATTTGTTGAAAAAATAGGAAATTAAAATTACCGAGATAGTAAAACGTGATACATGGTATAAATTTAGTGTGTACCGAATTTTTAGATTACATATACAAAATAATATTGAATTACATAAATTTAATTGTGAGGATTTTTTCCATTTTCTAATCATTCCAAATTCCCCGATGAATCAACACCAATTTTATTAAAATAGGACCCGACCTGACGGTTGAACCGGTTAAATCATAAATCAGCAGACTAATCGATTTGTTTAATTGCTTAAACTAGATTGGTAAAAAATTGGATTGAACCGAAAAATCAGACAAAATCGAAATTTTGGTTAAAAAATATGAAAAATCATAATTTTTTTGTCCCCCCCCCCCACACACACACACATATATATATATATATTCATTATTTATTTAAAAAAATAGTATTTTAAATTTTAAATATATTACTTAATAATTTAATATACTTATTATATATTTGGTCCATTGTAATCTCATATATATATATATATTTTAAAATTTATTATTTATTTATTTAAAAAAATTAGCATTTTAAATTCTAAATATGTCACTTAATAATTTAATATACTTATTATCTATTTGATTCATTGTAATAGTATGTTAAATTATTAAATAATATCTTTAAAATTTAAAATATTAATTTTTTCAAATAAATAAATAATAAAAATATAATATATATATATATATATTAATTTTTATTATTTATTTATTTAAAAAAATTTATAATTAATCATATGTAATAATAAAATTAAAATTATATTTTATAACTTATTATTATGATATTTGTAAAATATATTTAATATTTAAATAATATTTTTTTTAATTTTTATACATAGTATTTATAAAATTATAATAATTGATATTATTTTAAAAATAAAAAAAATTCGGTTGAATCCAGTTGAACCGTTCGAATCACGAATATCAGCTTTATTGGTTCATTATTCGATCCGATTTTAATAATATTGATCAATATATTTTTTGGAGTTCAAAAATAAAAATAAAAATAAAAATAAAAAAATAATTGCAAAATCCAAGGCAACGTGTCATACATTGAGAAACCAGAGAAGTATGAGTGATCCGACAATAGTCTGATCTTCTCCACCGAATTCGATAAGAACTTTTTAATTTTAGCGGACTGTGATAAGATTAATAAATAAATGAATAAAAATGTGAGAGCAGAAATTGGGCTGGATCCGTTTTAAGGGAGCGAATTTCGGGGCTTTAATTGAAACTGTTGTCTAACCTCCTGCTGCTGCTGCTTCTCGTCTTTGTTGTTGATGATGCGTGGCGGTGGCCGGAGGCTGTGCCTCTACGGCGGTATATCTGCCTAAGTAAATTTTTCCCATTTTCTCCGATGTGATCTCCTTTATTCATCTTGTATCCTCCGGTTTCTGTAATTGATCTCAAGATTTTTGCAATTTAGCTGGTCGTATTTTGTATCCCTCCGGCTCAGGTTGGTTCTATTTCAAATTTATTAACTTTAGTTCCCTTTGATTGATTTTGCGGAAATTATGAAGAATTGGTGGTCCTCTATTGGATCTCATGGGAATTTGTTTTTCTTCTTGGTGAGTCTGGGATCTGGGTGTATTTCTTTGTAAATGTGTGTGAATGGTTTTGTATAGTTGAATTTCTTGAATGGGATTGATAACAATTGTAAAAAAGATTTCATTTTGGGCATTGGATTTACTCCATTTGGCTTTCTTCATTTTATTTGTATTTGTTCTGTCAGAATTTAATTGATTTTCACGGCTTAGTATGCATATACTGCGTGAACATTCATATATTTGCGGAACAACAATCTTAGATTTGCGTTTCCATTAATCAAGGAATTGCCAAAGCGAGATCCTTTTTCATCTTGATTCATACTTTTTCTTTTTTTTGAAACCCACTTTAATGGGTTTCAATTTGAGTTTTTTTCTATTATTCTTTTTTCTTTATTTATGTTGGCATTTGAACACTTGAAGAAAGGGATTAGTGGTCTCCTGTTACTTAGGATGTCTTTCAAAAGCATTGTCCGTGAGTTGAAGGAGATGAAAGATGGAATAGGAAACATGTCAAGAAGAGGGGTTGAAGGGAAGCATTGGCGTGGCAGGGCAAGGTCACATATTGCACCAGACGAGACAGTACCTGAATCCGAGCCAATTCAACAAGGTCACTGGGCAAATCTGCCCCCCGAGTTGCTGTTGGATATCATTAGGAGGGTAGAAGAGAGTGAGACATCTTGGCCTGCCCGTGCTGTTGTTGTTGCTTGTGCTTTGGTTTGTAGGTCGTGGAGGGAAGTCACTAAAGAAATTGTTAAAACTCCTGAGCAGTGCGGGAGGCTGACATTTCCCATCTCATTGAAGCAGGTAATGCTCTTCCTTCATTCCTTCCTTACCCCCACCCCCCCTTCGGGCTTATCTACTTCTATATTGATATTATTTTTGGTCTAATATCTCTTTGTCTTGCAAACCAGCCTGGACCTCGTGAATCTCCCATACAGTGCTTTATTAGAAGAGATACTGCAACTTCTACCTATCTACTGTACTATGGCCTGGTTCCTTGTAAGTTAGGCTACCCTTTTTCTTATTTGTTTCTAATAAGGTAGCGCATCTAAATTCATTCCACATAAGAAAGAAAAACATTATTTTCCTATACTCTGATGTGAAAAAGCTTAGTAATGTTTTAGCGCATCATGCTTCTGTCTCTGGACTGTCATCCGTAATCTGTCCTTGACACTTGGCAGCTGTAATGTGTATGTGGTTGTTATAATGGTTTAGATAGTCCTGTTTACTGATTTTAGCAAGAGCAGAGAGTTTGGTAATTCAGTAAACCCTTGCTTTAATGAGGATGGCAAATTTTGAAGTTTCCACTGGTATAGCAAAATGGTCTAATAGTATAGGATTTGTACTAGTTATTTTATATCCTTCTAGTCTACAAATTTTCAGCTGATTATAAAGCTCTGTCAGGCACATGACTAGAAATATCACGTGTTACTAATTTCCGTTTAAACCTCCTTTTATGGCTTGACAGCTGAGAGTGAAAGTGACAAATTGCTATTGGCTGCCAGAAAGATCAGAAGAGCAACATGCACAGACTTCATAATATCTTTGGTTGCTAATGATTTTTCTCGAACCAGCAACACATATGTAGGTAAACTGAGGTAAGTGATGGATGTTATGGATGTCTACTTACCTTCCCTTCATATTGTAAAATGACATTTAAATGGTTCTCCAGGTCTAACTTTTTAGGGACCAAGTTCACCATGTTTGATAGCCAACCTACTTATGAAGTGCCAATGCAAGCAGCCAGCCGGACACATCCTAGAATCCATTCTAGGCGGGTGTCTCCAAAATTACCAGCATTTAATTATTGTTTTGGCACTATCACCTATGAGCTTAATGTTCTACGTACGAGAGGACCGAGGAGAATGCATTGTGTTATGAATTCAATTCCTATCTCTGCTGTTGAGGAGGGGGGTACTGCCCCAACACCAATGTCATTCCCAGAGGCCTTTGATGACCAATCATTGCTCTCATCAGGTGTAAAAGGAAAGGAACCAGTCTCAGATAGCAGCTCTGTTAGTCCTTCAGGTTCACCATTAACAATCAATGGCTCGGCAGAGCCCCTAATTCTTAAAAACAAAGCCCCCAGATGGCACGAGCAGCTGCAGTGTTGGTGCCTAAATTTCAGAGGGCGTGTTACAGTTGCTTCTGTTAAGAATTTTCAACTCGTGGCTTCTGTGGAGCCATCATACAATGTGCCAGTTGTGGAGCAAGAGAAGGTAATCTTACAATTTGGTAAAATTGCAAAAGACATATTCACCATGGATTATTGCTACCCGCTCTCTGCCTTCCAGGCCTTTGCAATCTGCATTAGCAGCTTTGACACCAAACCAGCTTGTGAATGATAAATGTGATGGAAATTGTTGCCGTAGTTTGCTGAACTACTTCCCCAATTTGGGAAGATCCTTGCAACCTATGTAACTCATCATACCCAGCAACCTATGTGTAACTCAGCTGATTTCAATTCTGTAATCCGAACTTTTTTCTGACCTTGGAATTTGACTTGGATTTTATTTCATCATCTCGCTAATGTTAAATTAAAAAAGTGTTGTCTATCTATGCAGCTGCGCAGTATTCTCTTGTTGGAGAATCGTTTAATTGGGTAGAGCCTGCATTTGAACTCCCCTTGGATAAGGGCACCTTGGCTTTTAATACAACCGCCTAGGCCATTTTTGAGCTTATGCTCTTTTTCATTATGCGACTCGGGTAAAACTAAAGTTTAGCATTTCGATATGGTTATGCCTTCAGGGTTTTAACACATGCTGCACCCTTATTTCGGCGATCCTATTGCCTAGTGCCTACATTAGGCTTACGGGTACGCTGTACTGCTTTGGTAAGTGTTTTGTCTATTGTCTATTTTGAGTTTGGTATACGGTGCCTGAGAGTTCCCATTTGAATTTTAGAAATGAACGGCTAACTACTGAAGGGAGCTGCATATGCTTGCGTAGTTGCTTGAATAGGAATAGCTACTTATCTCTTAGAAGGTGCATGCATATCATCTTTGATAGGTTAGAATCAAGTTAATATTGTTGAAAATTTCTTGCTGAAAATGTTTCAGGCCTACGAATGAAGTATATATATGCAGTTTTTTTCTTGTTTGTAAGAAATAACTAGGGATGAGCATGGTAGCAAAAAAATTAACTAGTCTATATACATTGATTTTTTCAAAAGACTAACAATTAACTAGTTTATCGGTTTCGATTTTTTAGACTGGTTAATTAATTTTTTTCGGTTAACCACTACAGTTATAAAATACAATTAAAAATTTAAATTATCAAAATACTTAAAAATAAAATATGGATTAAAATTATCCTTGACAAACAACTAATATATCCTAGGATCCTTTAACCGACTATTGATATATATAAGATGGATTAAAAAAAAACAAATAGGAAAAAAGAAAAGGAAAAGCATTATACAATCACTACAATTTAGTTTGAGTGTTGCCCACATCTAAGCATACCAATTGGTCTGCAACTAGATACATGGCATAACCATGCATGCCATTGAGATCAGGATAGGCAATCGCCAAATGAAGCATTTTGCAAAACCAAAATCCATTGTAATAGTTAGAAGCACCTTCCTTCCAAATATTAATGAAATACAAGTGCCAATGCAAACTAAAACCTAATCCTAAACAAAGATTCACTAATCTATGTAATTACCTCCTTTCTTTCATTATAAACCCAAAAACTGTCTAAATAGATTGGTAACTCCCATAAACTGCTATGTCACAAGCAGGCCCCCAAAATCCCTTTGTCAAAAATACACTAAAATGCCCTAAGGTTTTCTTCCTATCTTCTTTTTATTTTTCCCCTTTTTGAAAAACAAAACAAGATTCATCAGTTTGTAAGCCTTGAATGATACATCTTTCAACTAAATATCATCTAATTGCGAACATTTTTCTGAAACTACTAATGCATAATAGTGGTGAAGAAGAATATATCAGTGAGGAAATGGAATCAACCTAAGTGCAAAATTTTCTTTGAGGAGATTATCCAACTGCTTAGAAGCAAGGGACTTCCATGAAAGTAGATCAACAACATCTTTAGTCTGCACAAGGCAGCACAACATAAAAAAGAAAATTAATTAGTGATACCAACTACAATCAAACAAAGATTACTTATGAGGAGGATGAGATACATACAACAGTCTCCTGGCTGACATGAAGAACTTGTATGTCAGATCTGATTTTCTGTAGAAGTGTATCTTTCTCTCCTAAATCACTGTCAAATCCTTTAAAACTATTGCCATATCTGTAGTTCACCTCCTCTAAATACCTTTCCAAAATAGATAAACTTAAGTTTAGAGAATGGACTTTTTGCATCAATATTTTAAGAACAGAGTCCCCAGGCATTCTGCCTCCCGATTGCTAACGAATTTCTTCAACTAGATTTGGCACTTTATTTTTTCGAATTTCGTGTTTCCTGTTTTTATTTTCCACTGAAGAGCCTGAAGGACCTGAACCCATTCCCATGCAAAATTCTTGATCACAATCATCAACCTGGACAAACTCTGATTGGGAAGGTAACTCTTTCTGCTCACCACTTTCCTCTTCGTGCACAAATAAATTTTTTGAAATAGAGATCAAATCTTCTACCATCCGTTCAACAACATCAACTCCAAAAACTTCAACAACATTAACAGTACAATAGAACTCTGTACCATAATGGCTCAGAAGAATTTAAAATCAATTACCTTAATTATCCAAAGATAATTAATTAATTGAAATTAACCTAGTATACGTCGATTTTTTCTCTCTCATGGACCAAGGTCCATTTAGTAACTTAATACCCATTGTCCACATTAATTTGACTATAAATAAAAGCCCAAATTAATGTTCAATACTTTATTTTAAATATCTTAAGCCAAATGCTTTTTGTGCGATCTTATAGGTTTATTTTATATTGGAAATGAATTAATAAATAATCCAAAGGCTATATATATTCTCTAAAAAGATATTATAGCATTCAAAATTAAATGAAAATGCAAATGGCATTTAGTGACCTAATGAAATTTTGCACAGTCACTTATCCATAAATATCAGAATTAATATAAGGTATAGAACTAGTCATCCTTATATATACTAATTCCTTTCTTGATATTCCAGTGACACTGAATTCTCAGATAAATAATGATTACTTATTATTTCATCTCAGTATGGCCATACACTTTGAGTTCACTGATCAAGTGGCCAGTGATATTTTCTCTCTTATCGAGAGGGAAAATCCCTTTACTTCTCTCATGCTCTCTAACATGAATCAGTGCATGCCAAATCATACCCATACTTATCACCCTGTTACGAGTATGTTAAGTGTATGTCAAAGTACACAGTGATTGATAAAGAGTTTCATAAAGATTTTAGGTCTAAGAACTCTAATGCAAAATTTGCAATTGAGAAACACTTATGACTTGTACCATGTAGTGTTCTCATGAGTGGATCGAATCCAGATACCATGTTCTAAACATGTATCTATGAACTCTGATTGACACTTTAGTCCTTATAATCCATAAGACAGAACTTAACTTATCAGAGAGAGCATACTAGTCTTAATTCATTTGTTATTCCCATAACAATGACTAATTAGGGATATTTAGAAAGAAGTCTCAAATGTTTTCAGGTCTTACAACCATATGCCTCACACATGATAACTTGAACTGAAATAACATTCTTGGATAGTTCTATCATTTAATATACACAGGAATACAATAGATAAAACAAATGCCTCATTTATTAACCTGAATGTTTTATAACAATGTATTGGGGCTAGGGCTTACACTAACAATCTCCCACTAGCACTAGTCCCAATTGGGCATAGCCCTAAAACTGAACGCTCTCAAATGAGCTTCATGCAGATTTGGATGTAATTTTTTCGTCAATGGATCTGCTACATTATTTTCACTCGCTATCTTGCTAATATTCATGTCCCCACGGTCAATGATCTCTCTGATCAGGTGGTACCTCTTGAGTATGTGTTTGGATTTCTGGTGTGATCGGGGCTCCTTTGCCTGTGCGATGGCCCCATTGTTGTCACAAAAAATTTCTAATGGATCTAGGATGCTTGGGACCACTCCTAATCCAGAAATAAAATTTCTAATCCAAACAACCTCCTTTGCAACCTCACTCGCTGCAATATACTCAGATTCTATAGTTGAGTCAGCAACGGTCTCTTGCTTCGAGCTTCTCTAGCTGACAGCACCACTGTTCAAAACAAAAATAAAACTTGAATGCGATCTTGAGTCCTGAGTGCTGGTCTGAAAGCAGCATCGGTATAACCTTATATGATGAGCTCTTCTTGACCACCATACATCAAGAAATGATCCTTAGTCTTTCGTAGGTACTTTAGAATTCTCTTTACAGCAGACCAGTGCTTCTCACCAGGGTCTTTGCTGAAATCTACTAGTTATACTCAGTGCATGAGCAACATCCAACTTAGTACATAACATAGCATACATGATAGATACAATAGCAGATGCATATGGGATTTTACTCATGTTGTCCCTCTCCTCTTTGGTTTTAGGACATTGTTCTTTAGTCAAAGGAACTTCCAAAGCCAAAGGTATGTACCCTTTCTTTGAGTCTCCCATACTAAAATGCTTTAGTACTTTATCTATGTACTTTTTTTTAACTTAGTCCTAAAAGCCGACGTAATCTATCTCTATAGATCTGAATACCAAGTATTGTCTCGATTTCACCTAAATCTTTCATCGAGAAACACTTCACCAACCATTGCTTAACCTTTTGCAATGTTGGGATGTCATTCCCAATGAGAAGGATGTCATCTACGTACAGGACTAGAAACACTATTATGCTCCCACTAACCATCTTGTACACACAAGGCTCATCTTCATTTTTTATCAAGTCAAATTCTTTGATTGCTTCATCAAAATGGAGATTCCAACTCTGGGATGCTTGCTTTAATCCATAAATGGATTTTTTAAACTTACAAACCTTCTTAGGATGTTTGGGATTGATAAAACCCTTAGGCTGTGTCATATACACATCCTCAAGGAGATTCTCATTGAGGAAAGCAGTTTTGACATCCATTTTCCATATCTCATAGTCATGATATGCAGCTATGGCAAGCAAGATCCTAATGGACTTGAGCATGATTACAGGTGAAAAGATCTCATCATAGTCTACACCATAAGTTTTCCTGAATCCTTTTGCTACTAGTTCACCTTTGTAGGTCTTATCAGCTTTGAGTTTAAATAGCCACTTGCATTCAATTACCTTGGCACCTTCCGATGGATCAACCAAGGTCCAAACCTAGTTATCGTACATTGATTGTATCTCAAATTTCATGGCTCCAAGCCAATTTTCTGAGTCAGGGCTCTCAATAGGTTCTCGGTAGGTAGTTGGATCCTCACGATCCACTAACTCAATAGTGTCACTATTGGTGATTAGAAATCCATATCTCTCAATCTCCCATCTTACCCTACCAGACCTTTTAGGTTCTTGTGCAACGGATTTTTGTTCCATAATTGGTTGTGAACTTGATCCCATTTCCAACTTATCCTCTACAGGAGTTTGTGGCATTTGAATTTCTCCAAGTTCTACTTTACTCCCACTATCTTTCTTGAGAAGGAATTCCTTTTCAAGAAAATAGCCTTGTTAGCAACAAATACTTTGTTCTCGGCTTGTGAGTAAAAGTAGTATCCTTTTATTTCTTTGGGATAACCCATAAACAAGTAGACAATAAATTTGGACTCTAGTTTGTCAGATGTTAATTTCTTAACATGTGCTTCACAGCCCCAAATCCTAAGAAATGACATATTGGGCTTTTTTCCAGTCTGTACCTTGTACGGTGTCTTCTCAACTGCTTTAGTTAGAGTATGGTTCAGTAAAACGCAATAGTTTCTAATGCATAACCTCAAAAAGGGACAAAAAGATTAGCTTGACTCATCATTGATCGAACCATGTCTAACAGAGTTCGATTCCTCCTTTCGAACACATAATTCTATTATTGTGTTCCAGGAGGAGTGAGCTGTGAAATAATTCCACACTCCTTTAGATGACTGACAAAATCTTGGCTCAGGTATTCACCACCTCAATCTAATCGAATGGCTTTTATACTTTAGCAAGTTGGTTTTCTACTTCACTCTTAAACTCTTTGAATTTTTCAAAAGTTTCAGACTTTTGCTTCATTAGATAGATGTAGCTATATCTACTGAAGTCATAAATGAATGTTACAAAGTAACTAAAACCACCTCTAGCCTATGTACTTAATGGTCCACATACATCGATGTGTATTAATCCTAATAAGTCATTAGTCCTCTCACCTTTTTTGTTAAAAGGACTCTTTGTCATTTTTCCATGCAAACATAGCTCACATGTGTTATAAGATTGCAAATCGAATGACCCAAGCACTTCAGATTTATGGAGTCTTGAAATATGTTTTTCATTTGCATGTCCTAAACAACAATGCTAGAAGTAAGTAGGGTTCAATTCGTTTGATTTAACCCTTTTTGTATTAATATTGTATATGGATTCTCTATTTTCTAGATCAAGGATATAAAGGCCATTTTGTAACATAGCAGTGCCATATAAAATGCCTTGACGATGAATATGAATATTGCCATTATCAATAACAAAGTCAAATCCATCCATGTCCAAACATGAAACTGAAATAAATTTTCTGCTCATAGCAGGCATAAAATAACAATTCATTAAATCTAAACATAATCCAGAAGGTAAAGTAATTTGATAGTCGTCTATCTCTATGGTCGTAACTCATGCTCCATTCCCCACACGGAGGTCTACTTCACTCTTCCCTAGTAACCGCCTATTTCTTAGGCCTAGCACATTTGAACAAATGTGAGAACCACAATCGGTATCCAATACCCAAGTGGTAGCAATAGAAAGGTTAATTTCAACAACAAAAATACCAGATCTAGATGCCTTTGCTCCATTCTTTTTTTGTTCTTCCTTAAAGAGAGCACAATTCTTCCTCAAATGCCTTAATTTGTTGTAATGGAAGCACGTGCTCTCACTCTCTTTGAGCTTTTGCGTCTTGGGTTTGGGTTAGGCCTGAGGTGCACTCCCACTAGACTTAGGCCATGCCTGGTCATTCTTAGGTTTTGCCTTTCCTTTCCCCTTTCCCTTAGCGGGTCCCTTTTCAATGCCCCCTTGTTGAACCATAAGTACAGGATTAGTCTTTCGAATGTTCTCTTTAGCATTCTTAAGCATCCCATGAATCTCGATGACTGTCTTGTTCATTGCATGCATGTTATAATTTATAACAAATGGATCATAATAATTAGTTAATAAACTTAAGATCAAGTTAGTGGCTAATTTCTTTGGGACTTGTACCCCAAGCTTCTCAAGAGTATCAAGATACCCTTTCATCTTGAGTACATGGGTACTAACAGGAGTACCTGTAGCTATCTTACAAGAAACCAAGGCCTTTGTTGTCACAAAGCTCTCTTGATGAGCTTGTTCTTGAAACATCTCCTTGAGGTGCACCATGATCGCATAGGCCTTTTGGTCCATGAATTGCTTTGGCATATCGAGCACCATAGTGGCTAGCATCTGATAGGTCACATCATTGGAGTCACTCTTCTTAGTCACAAAGGTTTCCCTTTGAACAGTAGAGGCATTCCTAGCTAGGTTCATCGGGTAAGTGTGCATCCAAAAATACGACTTCTTCTCTTGCTTAAGAATAATTCACAAGTTTCGAGACCATTCTATGAAATTGGTGCCATTTAATTTTTCCTTTTCTAGGATCGATCGCAATGAAAAGTTGTTGTTTGAAGAAGCCATTTTTCAATCTACAATAAAATAAATTTAGCAAGATTAAATAAGGTCTTAATAAAATCCAACAAACTGAATTAATATGTCTTTAAATAATTCGCATTAATGATTTAATATGGGCCAAGATCCACTTTTCACAACAACTCATTAGTCAAGCTGAGCTTGTACACCTAAAGAGTTAAATTACTTAGGTAGGAAAACTTCAATCATGTCTCGTACATGACTCTTGGATCAAATGGGCTAACATCTTAAGATGTTATAGCACAAACCCATTTATCTGTTGCCTAGGTTCAGGCATCCCTTTCCATCTTAACTCCAACTTACATTCACAAGCCATGCTTCACAAAAATAATCGGACGCATCTAAGACTCCTAGTCTACGTGACCAATGATCGATGCCTTGACATGTTTCGAATTAGGGAGGCAACTTTATGACTTACTATTTTAGGGATTCATTTTATTATAGCTTATATGACATATGCTTTATCATCCATTTATAACATGTATATATATAAGTGCGTAAAGTAAAGTGTAAAAAACATGGGCCTAAAAATGTATAACTAAGATTCTATGCTATTACATATGAATATTCAAGTTGGGCTTCTCCACTCCGGTGGGCTTCGTCTTGATTTACAAAGTCTTCAAATAAATTCTATGCTAAGAAATGAATGAAATTTTTACAATAATCCATAATGGCACATAGGTCATATTTAATTACATAACCCAGGGCCCATGAATGCACCATGCATATCCATTCATCACACAAAACAAGCAAACAAATATACATAACATTCATGGATAAAACAAAGTCCAATTTTAATTAATTAAGCCAAGCCCATTATTGAAAATTGTGTACTTATGCTTTTCAGAGAAGACCCCATAATGGTCCTGGGCTGAAGCCCAATGGACTAAATCCTCTTATCGAATAAGCTATCTCAAAAGCCCAAAAACACATACTAGTTATATTTGTGCAATAAATCAACTCTAGTATAATTTCCAATTTTGCCATTTTTAATATTATGTCATACAACCCATAAATATTAAAAATACAAATAAAATGAACCAAAATGAATTAAAACAAAAAAATTCATGAAGAACATATACCACATATGATATTAATAACAAAACAAACAAACAACGTGAAACTAGTTGTTTAATGCTCATATAATGCCACAAATGATGCACAAACACTTAAACCGATTTTATGAGCCATTTAATAACTTAAATAAAGTCATAAACATTGAGTTAAGGTTTTGTTCATATCTGATCTAAATGTGTTTTTGCCATTTTAATTAAAACAAAACAAACAATGTTGATTAAACATGCAACAAACACAAACTAGTCATTGTTTTAAGTGATTTGTAAATTAATCAATTAAATTGTTATGGACCAGAATTAAAACCATTTTTAAAACATGTCCAGACCTTTTATTAATATTTAAAAATCACTTACAAACATGCCCAACACATTTTTAGAAACTAGTTGGTTACATACACATATCATGCAAACTAGCACCAAGTTTCAAGATTAACATGTACAATCAGGTATATATAATTAAAATAGACCATGAACAGGCATAAAAACATCTTAGGACAGTATATTAACATGTCATAATAATTATAATACCTAATTAATCATTTAAAATTGTTTTTACACTCAATCAATACAAAAAACTCAAAACAGAAAATTTCAGCATTACGTTTCATGCAACAAACAATTTTTAATCAAGTTGTAACGCATCTAATGCACTAAAACAAGCATGATTAGGCTCTGATACCACTAAATGAATATCACATGGCATAAATATAATGATCATGCAGCAGAAAAAATTAAAACTTTTGATCATACACGCCATGTAATATACAATATAGAATCGAAACTTGCAATTTTAGTATTTTTGAGCAAACTTACATCCTTGAATGCACTTTAAAACTTAATTTTTACAATGACCAGTATATAAGATGGACTTATATACCTTAGATCTCGATCTCCAATGCCAAAGGTGCTATCTTTGTGCCATACCACTCTATGTTCACACACACACTTGCAAAGTTGGCTTAAAATGAAAGTGCTAGCTCTAAGCTTTTGTATTCGGCAATGGGTATTGAATGAAGACACAAGATTTGATCTTCTTCTTCCTTTAGGATTTTCAATGGCTGCCCAAAATACAAGAGAAAAAGAAAGAATTCTTTCCTCTTGAAATTTTGGCAAAGAGAGAGAGAGAGAGAGAAAACCTCTCTAGGCAAAAATAATTTAAATCAAATTATATCACTTATTTAGGAATCCCTTTAGATGCCAAAATCTACTAGGTTTAGGTAGTAATTTCAGCCTCCATCTCTTCCTAATTAAGTGATCTAAATTAAATAAAATTCCTATAGTATTTTAAATTCAAATTAATTTAAAATGGTATTAGTCATTTAATTAAAATAAATCACTTCATTAGGGATTTTCCTCTCTCATAGACCAAGGTCCATTTAGCAATTTAATACCCATTGTCCACATTAATTTGAATTTAAATAAAAGCCCAAATTAATGTTTAATACTTTATTTTAAGTATCTTAAGCCCAATGCTTTGTGTGCTATCCTATAGGTCCATTTAATATTGGCAATGAATTAATAAATAATCCAAAGGCTATATATATTCTCTAGCAAGATATTATAGCAATCAAAATCAAATGAAAATGCAAATGGCATTTAGTGAGCTAATGCAATTTTGTATAGTCCCTTACCTATAAATATCAGAATTAATATAAGGCATAGAACTAGTCATCCTTATATATACTAATTCCTTTCTTGATATTCTAGTGACATTGAATTCTCAGATAAATAATGATTAATTATTATTTCATCTCGGTATGGCCACACACTTCTCAGTTCATTGATCAAGTGGCCGGTGATATTTTCTCTCTTATCGAGAGGGGTAATCCCTTTACTTCTCTCATGCTCTCTAACATAAATCATTACATGCCCAATCATACCCATACTAGTCACCCTATTACGAGTACGTTAGGTGTATGTCAAAGTACACAGTAATTCAGAAAGAATTTCATAGAGATTTTAGGTCTAAGAACTCCAATGCAAAACTTGTAATTGAGAAACACTTATGACTTGTACCATGTAGTGTTCTCATGAGCGAATCGAATCCAGATACCATGTTCTAAACATGTATCTATGATCTTTGATTTACACTCTAGGTCTTATGATCCGTAAGATAGAACTCAACTTATCAGAGAGAGCATACTAGTCTTAATTCATTTGTTATTCCCAGAACAATAACTGACTAAGGATATTTAGAATGAGGTCTCAAATGTTTCAAGGTCTTACAACCATGTGCCTCACACATGATAACTTGAACTGAAAAAACATTCTTGGATAGTTCTATCATTTGATATGCATAAGAATACAATAAATAAAACAAATGCCTCATTTATTAACCTGAATGTTATATAACAATGTATTGGGGCTAAGGCTTACACTAACAATTTGATCCCAGAGAAGAGTTTGAGAATGCTCGATAGGAGGAGCATAAATAGAGCAGATAAGACATTCTGTATTAGAGTAACAAAGAATACCTTTTACTGTAATCCATCCTAATCCTTTCATAAACAGACCACCATTAAAGAAATCCGACCTCTATGATATAATCATTGCACCACTATTTTCCACAACTTCTACTGTAAATGACTTATTTTTTTAATCATTTGCGAGATCAGATTTCGTGTTTGTCAGTGGAATGGGATAAAGAAATTACTCAAAATATAATATTGCATTGATGATGAGTAGTGTAAAAAAACTAGTAATGCATTTTAAACTAATGACATATGAGACAAAAATTGATAGGCTACTAAAATAGATAAAGACTACTTATACATTACAAAGTTTTAAGCACTCTATATGCCATGATATGGGGACACCTTAACCTTCCAAAATTGATAGCCTGTAAATAATTGGGCTAAAGACTTTGGATATGATGTAAGGTCTTTCCTAATTAGGCTATAATTTTCCTACTTTAGCATTTCCTTGACCAATCTCTACTTTCCCAAGCACCTGATCACTTGTGTTAAAAACTCTAGCCTTAACCTTGGAATTATAATACTTGAGGATGCATTGCTTGTGTAATTGTCCAAAATTTTAATTTGCATGAATAGTATTTTTGGACCATAAATAGTGACATCAGGGTTTATCGGGATGTGATCATAGCGGCACTAATGCACCAGATCCCATTAGAACTCTGAAGTTAAACATACTTGGACGAGAGTAGTACAAGGATGGGTAACCTCCTGGGAAGTCTTTGTATTGCACCATTAAAAAGTATATGTATTATACCAGTAGAAATTATAAATTAAACTAAGATTAGTGATAGAAATTAAGGCTGCATAGGCCCTCAAAATGGATAGAGGAAAGAAATTTTCCTAAACCGTAATAAGATTTGATCAAACTTGGACTGACTTGAAAATATTCTATAGACCTTCGATTTTTTTTTGTTCAGATGGACTTACTTGAAATAAATCCAATTAATATTTGGGAGAGAAAATTTTTCTGACATTTTTGAATTTTTGAGTTTCAGACCGGTAAATGGTGTCTTTGGGTTTAAAAATAGTGCTAGAGACCTTAAAAAAATTATCTGAGCATATGGATTCACTTGAAATATTATGGAGTATAATTTGATATTGAAAAATTAATTTTATGGTGATTTCAAAAAATGAGTTTATAAACTGATGAAAATTTATCGGATCAGGAAATAGTATCTGATTGATCCAAATATATTCATATAGCCTAATAAATATTTTTCTAGTATTATGGGACCTATTTTTTTGAGAAATTGAATAAAAAAATGGTAGAAAAATAATTAGGCCACAATAATAGAGATTTAAGTGAATTTGGATCAATTGGTTAGACCAAAGTGGTTAACCTGATTTGGCCCAATTGACATTATAACACCCTTAATTATATACTTAGTTGTGATCACTATATCATGTATCATTAAACATGCTTTGCTATGCTTTTATGCTTGCAATAATTTTTTTTTGTGCAAAACTCTATCTATGTGCTTTGGCTATATATAAAGATATTGAATAAATCATAAATCCAGTATATATATGCTGTACTACTAAAAATTTACTACATGCTCAAGAGTCTTTTTGAACTAAGAAGGTTTACAACTATTAAAAATTTATACATTACATCCTTATCAAAGTAAATAAAGATATTGTAACTAAAATGAACTCAACAATTTACTATACTTCCAATATATAAATAACTTTTGATCTCTATCTTATGTTGGCCATCCTATTGGAGATATTATCCCAGGAAAGAAAATCCTTTGTTGCAACCTACATGGATAAAATACCTGTGCTAATCTATAAAGCTTAGTGGGGAACATAAGACATGTGGACAACCTCTTTTAAAGGTCGTCAAAATGCAAGCACACATACAAGCATATCTTTAAGCATGTAACTTAACCATTTGAACCGTGTTCACAAAAATATCCAAGGCTATATTATCTTTTATTATACTTTACTATCCACTATTAGTTACCTATAGTCATTTCATTTTCTTTTTGATTTATGGCTTATAAAATTATTCCCTTTTGACACTAAAAATCTTATACATCCAGTTTACTTTCTTCACTCCTATATGTTTATATCAATCTATGTTCATGAATAGCCATTTAAAATTGTAGATCTTTAAATTAATAAACTATATCTTACACCTATGTATAACATATTCCATGTATCATATATTTTTTTCACCCGCTTGAATAATTATTATCGCCATTAAACTATTACATCGCTAACTTGGGTTCATAATTTGTTTATATTAACATGTACTAAGTTCCAAATATTTCTTTTATCATTTACACAATGTTTAATAAGTAACTTGTGTATTTTTACTAACAAAGCATGCCATACATACAAATTCATGTATCTTGCATTTCTAGGTATAGAAACACTTTGATGTCTTCTCAAGGATTTTATACATGTAATCACAAAATACTCTTCATTTAATGCCTTATTTTCCCATATACTGTATGTTGATGTATTTTAAAATAACATGTATTTATATATGTAAAATAATGTAAGAAGTATATGACTATAAGGATCATGTAAGGTAAGAGATAAATAATTATAAGGAATATATTAACTGGAAATAACATGAACTTGCATCAAGAATTTCATAGCTTTTATATACAAGATTCATGCAAATCCCTTAACATTATTAGGCTACTTACATATAACTATAGAGGATATATTTCACCAATTATATTTATTGACTAGGCATCAATGATGCACAAGATCACTATGTATAGAGATTATAATTCTAGTATTTTCTTGTGCTGCTATGTGCTGTGAATGTACATATATAATATGTAATCTCTTTTTAATATCATACTTTCCATATGCAATATAAGAGTTTCATATAACAATAACATCTAAATCAAGATAAGAATTTGTCATGACTTTCATCCTTTATTTGATATGATGTTTTTCTTAAATTTGAATTAGGCCTGTACTTCTAAAGAAGTGGATAACAGGTTATACGGTGGCATCCAAAGGTACTAGGTCACCCGAAGGCACCAAACTTTTTGATTGGTCAAGCAGATGCAAACGAGATTGGCTACTACCCTAACAACGTTATTTATAATCCAAATGGGACCATGTTTATTTAGTCACCCAAATGGGGTTGACTACAATCCAAACGGGGTTGAAACTATTTTGATGACCCAAACAAGATTGAAACTATCATAGCTGTAAGATACCCTTATAGGCATGCCTATCTATCCACATATTATACATAATGCAAGCAATTAAATCTCTTTACTTTATCTTTATACTTTGCTTTATTCTGTTCGATCACATACATATGTGTATATGAAAACTCATGTATAACTATGTCCAAGGTAATCAAATCCATGTTCATGTAACACTTTCTTTAAACATGTGATCATGCTTACTGTTGAGAATTACTATTATATACCTTGCTTTTTTACACCATGCATACACACACACACACACACGCACACGCACACGCACCCCCCCCGCCCACACACACACATATTCATGTATAACTATGAGTAGGATAATCAAAAGCATATACATGTGCATAAATGACTTTCTATAACACTATATGATGTTCGTGATTAAGCATCTTTATTCCATGCTTTACTCTTTTGTGATCATATACTTATAGGTAACATAAACACACAAACACACACGCACGCACACGTGCGCGCGCACACACACACATATATATATGTGTGTGTGTGTGTGTCTATATATACATATATATATATATATATATATATATATATATATATATATATATATATATATAAATTCATATTCATGCATAAGCTTTCAATGTCGTATCATACACACCATATGAATAATACTTTACTATACTTGAAATTTGCTTCATTGTTCTCATATGTTTTAGCATGATAATTGATACGTATAATATATAGGCATGTATAAATTATCTCAAATTGGTAAATAATAACTTACCTTAGCTTGCAATCACTATAAATAACCTTCATCATATAATCATACGATATTAAAAGACATATAATCCCTAGTATATAAACATAGATTCTCAACCTCATATGACATTATAATCAACTTGTACATAAGCATTTATATTTCGGTAGTCATATAAATATATATTGACATTTTAACGTATAGACATGTCATACTACTATAACATATAACCATGATTATGTTATGTCATTGAGGTGAATAATAACATACCTTTATCATAAGTATGCTTCAATAAGTAGTCATGTTTATGTACTTACAATATGATATTATTTTATATATTTATTAACTCTCTTAATGTGTTACTTTTCCATTATAAATGTGCTTAAAATACTTAAGATCTTTTTTACATGTAGTCAAAATAATGTTGTAAAGATGTTTTAATTCATTTAAATGCTTAAGAATATTCCAAAGTTGCATACAATAATTGTGGTAAATTCTTCCAACAATTTTGTATAAAGACATATTTTCAAGCTAGTTTTTAGAACTATTTTTTACCTACCAAAAGTCATTTCTAGCCAAAATGATCTTCTATAAACATGATTTATTATATTTCTAGTTTCAGGAACATTAAAAATGATGTAAATATCCTTGTTACATTTTAAGATATTACAAAAACAATGAAGACTATTCTTGGACATAGTGCTACAATCAGTTTCGGATTCAAGTCAAAATTTGACCTATTTAGAAGTATAATTAAACTATGCTTTCTTCATAGAACTTGTAGACATATGAGTATAGTTTAGCTATAAATGTTACTCATATCATTTTGACTTCTATAACGAGAGATACGCTAAAATTACTAGAACCTGTTCTTGTTCTTTAGACATCACTTTACTGTACCTAATTCAGTTTTATCACAAATTAATAAATTCATAGAATAAAATAGTTATAGAATTTTAAAAACCTTCATCAAAAAACATTTTTTCCTATGAGTCTATGTTAATTAGAATTTTGTTTCAAAGGATTTTGACTTCTCTACAAACATTTATAGCAAAAATACAGCAACATGTTCCTAACAACAATGCAGCAGCTCAATCCAAACTTCAAGTTGATTTTAAAAGGACTTAGAGATAGAATCAAATGTAGGTTTCTTCTAAAAAATTTTAGGTCTAGATCTTAGGAGGAGTTAATAACTGGACATACTCAAATCAAAGTTTTAAAACTCAAGATGTCCATGAAATACAAAAATAGGTTCAAAGGTCCTTAAATGCATTCTTCCATATAGTCAAACCAAGATTTAATTTTCATAATCCATACACATAATATCTTGTAATTAATCCATATCTTCTCTTCATTCTCTAACATATATGCACGAAAATAAAATACCTTAGTGCCATACCTTGGCTGAAACACAACTTTACTTCAATCTTTTTCTTAGTTCTTTGCCTTTCTTTTTCTTCTTAGCTTCCTCCTCTGCAAATCACATTTTTATACAATCATGCATCAAATTGCAATATTCTTTCTCATTAGGAAAGCAATAAAACATGATATAAGGAGATGAAGAAGAGATAAATTAAAGTCTTGAATCCCCTTACCTTAATAATTAACTCTTAAAACTTCTTAATCAAACAACATGCAAGGAGGACTTCATGAATTTAGAGGGAGGAAATGTAATATTCTTTTTGATGAAAAGAAAGAAAAAATGAAGATAAAAATCTGAACTTCCTCAAGTGAATGTCGTCCAGGACTCCCATCATTTTTTTAATTCCTTTCTCCATCATGCATTGGTCTAAAGTTTAAAATGGAGGTAAAAATTTCCAATTAATCCTTTAATTTATTGCATGTCATACATTAACCCTTTTTAATTTTTCTTTTAGTAAATTATTCCCCGCTTTTTTAATATTCATAATTAACCCTAAATTCTTATCTCTACTTTTTAAAATTGTCCCCACATACGTTACTTTTACAAATTGACCCCCCCACTTATTTCCTTTACTTCAATTTTAACCCATTATAACTTTCTTTCTTTTAATAACATCCTAACATTCTTTTTTTTTCTAAAATTACCTTTAAAATCACATTTATATCTCAATTAACTACTCAACTATATTTTATTCCAATTATGCATAATTATATATCATAATACGAATTGACTCTTTAATCCTATATCACATAAGATCATTAAATCTCAAGGTCTTAACTTATAATAATACATCTAATTAAGCTGGATTAAACATTCATAACAAGATAATGCCCTTGAATTCTACTAGGGTATATTTTGGATCCTTACACACATGGTATATAAAGGCCAAAATTATATTTTTCTAGAGATATTTCCCTATTTCTCCCTTCTTACACCTATCCCCTACATCTTCAATTTTCTCCCATTTTCTTTATTTCTCCCTTATGAAATCATACGTAATCTTTCACCTTAAATAAATCTAAGACCCTAATTCTATATCTAGCCATCTCTAGAACTTAATTCAAGTGGAGAAAGTGGATGAAATTATGAAGAAAAAGGCTTGAAGAAAAATTTAAAAAATTAAGGAAAAGAAACAAAGAGAAATTTAGCCAAGGTGAACTTTTAATGGAAATCAAGCAAAATTAAGGAGAAATGGATGGAGAGGATGGAAAAAAGAACAAAAATCATGGAGTGAGCTTGGAAGTTGATACATAAACTAACTAATTTTTTGTAAATCTAATTTATGTGTTTTAGGGCTTTTAGTGTAAATGATGTTTAAATTTAAATTAAAGGTATATAAGTGAAAATAAATGTCAAATAATAAAATTGGAATGAGATATTGTATTAAAAAATGATTAAAAGTAGGAGAATGGTTTAGGAACCTATTATGTCCCTTAAGGTTTGATTACGTAATGTTTGTTTTAATTTAAATTAATTGTAGATTAATGTAATTAGATGATGAATGATGGGATATATGATGTTAATTGCATGAAAATATGACTAAAAGTGGTACATTAGTTATGGAACCTATTATGCAAATAAGTAAAATTAAGGTTAGGTAAATAATTAAATTGATTTAGGGTTAGAATTATGTTTAACATGTATGAAAAATATGGTAGGAATGTGTTTGATGAGTTAAACAAATTTGAATGTGCATGACCTAATGATGATCGAATGGAAAACTATAGAATTATAAAGGAATGAGTGATAGAAATGATGAACAAATGTTGGATACATGTAATTTAAACCTTAAGAGCTTGGTAGGAATGTTTTCTATAAATTAAACTATTATAGATATGTGTAACATAATGTAGCTAAATGGTAAAGAATGAATGGATGAAAGAATAAATGATGGAAATCATGAAGAAATGTTAAATATACATGGTTTAAACCTTGAGAACATGATGGAAACTATAAAAGGCATGAAAGTAATTATGGGAAGTATGTTATTAAACTATAAAAGGCATGAAAGGAATTATAGGAAGTATGTTATTAATAGTGGCTGAATGGTAAGCTAGGCGAGTTAAAGCATGAAAATGAAGTTACATTATAAATGAGTGATGATAATGTACATTGAATAAAATGTAATTGATACATAATGTGGAAATGTGAAAAGTTATGAAAATAATATATACTTTATGCGGATGTAATGAAAATAGTATTGCCCTTAATATTTAGTTATGAAACCACATGTATAGGATACAATGGCTAGCCATAAGGATACATATACCACGGTAGAATGATGATTTGAGATTGGACTGTAGACAATCATTGGTCTACCCATTGATGGGATGTATATTAGACTATCAATTGAGGCATTGATTACTTTATATGATCCCTCAACATATACTGAAGTCGTATATTAGTTTATATGGTCACTCTAGCTCATTTTGTATTTATGGAGTTCGCATCCCACGTATCTAACTTTAGGATTTCACTTATTTAGAAAACTACCAGGGTGAACCTGAAATAATAATAACAATATGATGAAAAAATGGTAAATAATGAATAAAGGTCGAAAATAAGGATTAAAATGGAAGGAATATGATAAAGTGGGTACTTAAGGATAAAATGGTTAAAAGGTGGTGAAATTGTAGTTGGGAAAGATTAAAATGGAATTATAGAATAAAGCTAGTAAACAAAGGGCGAAATTATAGTTAGGAGAAAAAGTTGTAAAAATAAGAACTAAATTGTAATTTTGGCAAAAGAATTGAATTTATAGATTAAAATGAAAGAAAAAGTAATTTATTAGTTAAAAATATAAAAGTATGGTGAAAAGTGCTTAAAAATGAGTAATTAGGGGTAAAATATAAACATGACAAAAATTGGGACATATACGTCATTTTGGTGAAAAGAGGACATAGATGTCAATTTTGCAAATAAAAGGGGCTTAGATGTCATTTGAGTAAAATATGGGACCTAAATGTCATATTGATGAAAGATGAGACCTAAATGTTATTTTGATAAAAGTTAAGGACTTAGATGTAATTTTGACAAAATATGAGGATTTAAATATAATTTGGAGAAAAGATGAAAATATTATAGGGTAAAAATAAAATTTTACTCTAACTTAAGTATAATAGTGAAATTTGTATTAAAACAAAAACTTTAGTAAATAAAATAAGTAAATAAGGAAGTGAAATATACAGGGAGTTGAATTAATATAATTGGTATGCTTAATTAAGACTAAATTTTGTAAATTATAATAAAAATTATCATCACATTAAGGAGCTCTAGTAACTTAATTAAGTGATTAAAGAATAAATAGTAGAAAACATATGGTTAAGTGATGAACAAGGACTATATTATAATTAAATAAGAGAGTAGGGGCATAAATGTAAATTAGTGCAAAAATAATAAATAAAAAGGGTAAAATGGCAAAAAGATAAAAATATAAAAAATCAAAGTTAATGGGGATTAAATGGTAATTTACCCTTACATAAAGAAATTTTAAATGACTAAAATGTAAATTGAGAGGTAAAAATGAATAAAAGATATATAAGGATAGAAAGAAAAAATTAGCATTGTAATTAGTGAATTATGTGATAAAATTGAAATTTAGGGGCTAAAATATTATTGTCACATAAAGATGGAAAATAAGTAAGTAAATGATAAAAATAATAATAATAAAAGGGATCAAGGAGTAATTAGGAAATTAAGAATATGAATTTGAATTTAATAAGGCAAAGAATGAATAAAGAAATGAATAATAAAGATCGAATAGTAAATTGCCATTATGTAAAGATATTAAGAGAATAAAAATGCAAATTGGAGAAAGAAGATTAAATAAATGATATAAATGGGGCAATTATTTAATTGATGGTGAAAAACAAATAAAATTATAAGTAAGTGGATGTGAGTAACTTAGGCATAAATAAAAAATAAATGAAGGATTAAATCGTAATTGGGAAGGAAAAGAACAGTAATAATGGAATATACTGTGAAAATTAATGAGACAAATTAGATTAATAAAAGAGAATTTATGAAGGAAAGAAAAATATTATATGAATTAAGTAGTAATTTCACAAGCAATTAAGAGCCTAGGAGCCAAGATTAATAGGTTAAGAAAAAGTTAATGAAAATTAAGAGCAAAGTAATCAATAAGGGACAAATGATAGATTGAAAACTAAGTCAAGGCCCTAATTAAAATTTAGTAACAAAATAGAGATTTCAAGCTAGTAACAAAGTATAAGTTAGAAACTAAAAGGAAATTTTAGTAAAGGTGTAAGTATAAAGAGTGAATTGGATTATCAATTTTTATGGCAAGATGTGAGAAATTGAATTGTGTAAGTAAAATAAGAAAACAAGAATTAAAGTTAAATAAATAAGTCGAGATAAAACAATAACAATGAGAATATAATCAAGCAAGTATAGTGAAAAGTATGGTAAATATTTTAGATATTAAATGTTTAGTTAATAAAGAACGTAGTATGACAAGAACATTAATACAACTGAGTAATCAGAATCGAACAGTAAAATGGGTATAGAAATGAAGTAATGTATGGAAAATAGTTATGAGAAAAGAGATGAAAACAAATTTATTATATGAGTAGTACATATGGTAATAAGTAATTAGAAATGCATATAATAATATTAAAATAGTTGCGAAAAAAATATTCAGATAATGACACGTATCAGTTAAGAACAAATGAACAATCCGATACAAGGAATTGAAGTAAGCACAATAAGCTAGTAATAATGCAAATCAAGGGTCAATAAATAGAGTAGAGAAATAAAATATGAGAATAAGAAAATTGATTCAAACGGTATAGGATATTAGATAAAATTTTAGTATAAGCAAAAGATTTTAAAATTTAAGTATACATGAACGTGAAATTTATTAGTTCGGTATCCACCACTAAGCATTTTATGCTTAACACATAGCTATTTATTATGCATAGGTATTTAAAGAATATGAGTCGGATCTTGAAGGGATAGGCGCTGGACTTGGACAGAGTTGTGCATCATAAGAGATAATTTTTGCATCTTATATGTGGCATGTATAGTTAAGATTGGATTTTTTATGTATATTGTATTGAAAATATTGTCAAATTACATTGTGACATATATGATATAAGAGTGTTATAACTTGTATGTTATTGCCTTGATTAGCATCATCTCTCTTTTTTCTTCTGCTAATCCTAAATCTAGTTGTCTTTCCACCTTCTTAGACCACTAATCAAATGTTTTTGTATGATAGTAGGGGAAGCTAATTTTAACAAGTATCACCTATTCCAATCTATAGACAAGGTAGTAGGAAGTTTCTCCTATTACCAATCAGGGGGTGTTTTTTTAGGCCCAAATGATGCTAAATAACTCTTTTGTCCATTTCCCTTTGGCTTTACCTAATATTTTCTTTAAACCCTCCAAAATCTTCCTATTTGAAAAATTTAGTAATCTCGTTTATCTATGGGTGTGTGACTAAAGTGAATCGAAGCTGGTTGTTAAGGCCTTCGCAAAATTCTCTAAAAATTAGAGCAGTGGAATTGCTTACCATTATCGATGATGAATACCTATAATAGTCCAAACCTACAAATAACTTATTTACAAACAAAATATTTAATTTTTTTAGCAGTGATAGCAGAAAAGGCATTACCTCAATATACTTAGAGAAGTACTCTATTGCTTCAATTAGGAATTTTTGTTCCTTAATGGTTGTCGAAAATGGTTCGAGGATGTTAAGTCTCCACTCATTAAAGGGTTAAGGTATTTTGATTGGCTATTACTATGCTAATAAGTGTCTCATGATTCTTTCATGTATTTGGCATTACATACACTTTTGAACAACATTCTTGCAAGCTTTGAGACGGTAGGCTAGAAATAGTATATTTGATTGACTTTTCTTACCAAAGATCTACTTACTTCATAACCCCACAAATTCCTTCATATAGCACTTTAGTGACATATTCTCCTTCCTTTGAGGTAACATATTTCAACAAGGGGTGGTCAATAGCCTTCTTGTATAACTTCTCATTTATCATAAAATAGTTGAGGGATTTCCTTATGATCCTTATGGCCTTGTTATATGCTTCTAGTAGTACTCTTGATTAAAGGTATTCACTTATCAGAGTCATCTAACTTGAATTTATCTTTATCTGTAAGGCTTCTACTTCCTTAAAAACTAGAAGATCATTCTATTCAATAATCAAGCTAGATGGTGGGTTGTCTAATGTGACTATCTTTACTAAAATATCCATTTGTTTACTTTCTTCACTTGGGACTCTTTCAATCTTTGCTTGAGTTCCCATTTGATCTAACTTACTGAGGAGTTTTTTTTTGTTATTTAAAGGTACTTCAATATGTTGTCTATTTGGCTTTGAAGTCTCTTACTATTTAACTTGTCACTAGCTAAGAATCATTGTGCACCAATAAAAAATTTTAAGATTTAACTTCTTTGACCAAATTGAGGCCTACAATCATTGCTTCATACTCAACTAGGTTTTTTCATGCTTTAAAGTTGAGCTTGACTAGATATTAAACTTCGAGTTTTATCAAACCTATCTTACTGGTGTCTAGCAAGTGTAGTAGATCGGTAAAGTAATATAAGGAAAATATATCTAAGGCCCCAAAAATTATCAAACCTAAGGGATTGTGATATATCGTAATTGATCAATTAGGTGCATACTAAATAATTCCCCAATGATTGATTATGTTGGATATTATAAACAGTAAAATTAACCAAACAAAATTTAATGAATTAAACTGAAATACAATGTAGCTTAATGCAATAAAAGTATATAAATAAATTTTAGATATAATTAACTAATAAAAAGGCTACCAAGGTCTCTAATTCTCCCCATACTTAATGCTATTAATTTTAACATGAAGATAATATGATCTAAATGTGTATAACCCATCTAAACCCACGTCTTCATTCTGGGTAAACTATTCTAGCTAATCGACTTCCATTCCAGAGTTAATCAATTAACTAGCCTAAGTACGGGTCCGAAAATCCTAGGTATGAATCAATCTCCCTTTTCGGAGCCAATAAACCCAATACCTTTCCATTCTTCTTCTATTTTTGTATTTTATAACGCATAAACCATAAATATAATGGCTTCCATTCTGGAATCACCATAAAACTTATAACATAAACATTTAAAAATAGAGCATGCAAACACCCAATCCAATAAAGCATAAAAACCATTCATCCAATACAGTAAAATGATCAAATACTTAATAAAATGGATATTTAAAATAATACAAAGAAGAATAGAATAATAGATCATATCTTAATCAAAAGTAGCTCAAGTCATTATATGGGTATGGGGATTCATAGATCCCCATGCAACAAAGCAATAACTCAATACACATACTTAAAACTAAAGAGACAAGATATGAAGAAACCAATAAACCCATTATAGATGATGATGAAATCTGGATAAAAAGTTTTTCTCTTCAAATCCTAGTAGAAAACTTAATCATCACTTTACTAAAAGATCTCTAACTTAAAGAAAAATAATGTTTAATCTAAGAAAAATATTGAAATTAATCTAGAAATAATGTTTACAACTAAAGAAATATGATAAACCTTAAAAACCATAGAGAAAACTAAGAAGAAATCTAAAATCTGCCATCTCTCCTTTTGCAAAATAGAAATATGTTGTATAAATACTGAATGGGTCATGGTGGTCACCATTCTGTCCCAATCGTAACCTTTCTATTACAACTTAAAAATTTATTAGGTCATGGTGGTCACCAATTCCTTCACACCATGACCATGGCTACTGGACTGAGTTTTGCAAGATTTATCGAGGTCACGGTGGTAACCATTGCTTGCCCACCATGTCCATTATAAAGCATAATGTTTTGCTGAAAATTGCATGCCTCACGATGGTGACCAAACCTTGCCTATCGTGACCATGCAAAAAACCTACAATTTGCAATAAAATTCACCAACAAGCACTGAATCTTACTTCTTCCAAGATATACCATTTTGCAAAGATTTTAGAATTAAACATACTTAACACTATAATAATGAAAATACAACTAAAATGCTAAAAAACACAGATAAAATGTGTATAAAACAAACACTAAATTAGAGTCTAACTATCAACACTGTTGGATTTCTATGGTTACATACGTCACATACATAGCAAAAAATTAAAATTTTTTAACCATATGAATTAAGGATCTTGCCACAAAATTTCAAATCCTATCTAAGGAAATCAGAAATTCACCTTTGAATGTTGTTTATTAGTTGATAATTTTGCATTGGTTTGTCATTATGGTGAGCACCTCCGATGCATAATCCATACCAGAGAAAAAGCAAGAAAAGCAATAATAGGTGATAAAGGGGCCATTGAAAGACAATTTTTCCAAGGAAAGAGAAAGAAAGAAAGAATGTAATTTTTTTATCCAACTCCCACTCAACTTTTGCTTTTTATACTCCAAGTAAGAAATAGAACTATATTGGGATAAGAACGTTAAGATAGCTAGAGAATCAATTCATAGTTAACTCCTAATTATTTAATTAATTTGACTTAATTAAATCCAATCTTAGCCTCACCTAAATGGGCTATACGTAAAAGCCAGTAAACTTGGCTTTCCTGTGCAGACTTGGATTTAATTACCCAAACCAATTGCAAATCCAAAAAAATTAAATATAAAAGGCACATAATATTTTTATATTATATTTAATTTGATTTGGGCTAAAAATTAGGCCATTAAGGCTTTCTACAGGGTTCCTATACTGAAGGAACTTATAGAGTACTTCTGAGCAAAAAATGTTTCTTCGAGGCTTAAAGTTAATTCTCCAAGTGAGTCATAAATATTATTTCAATCCTATAAAACTTATATTCCAATAATATTTTATTATGGATCATAATGAACTAGTCTAGTCCATTATTAAAGGCAATGCATAGAAAACTCTGCGAAGTTTTTCTACGCATGTTTAATTAATTAAACTCTTTTAATTAATTATTTTCTTCTTCATTTGCTCATTCCATAATAATATAAAATATTATTATATTTTTCATTTTACCATAATGCCCCTTTTCTATAGATGTACGAACCCGTTGAGTTTTCTGGTATATTTGGTTGTGTATATATAATTGCAATTAAAGAATTACATGATTCAAACTCTTTAAATCATCACACACACACACACACAAACACACACACACACACACACACACGCACACATATATTTATATATATATATATGTATGTACAAATCATGAGATATTTCTAGCCAAGCATCATGATTACCGAAGTGATGGAAAATTCAAGTGGTTTTGACTAAACCCTTCTATAGAACAGTTCATGTAATTACTCCTTTCATCTTACTTTATCTCATTTAGGTTTTGAGTATGAAATGATTTCAACTCATATAAATCTAAATGTAGTTGTTCTAACAATTTCACCTTTGTTCCTGAAATGCCCCTTAAATATTTCATCTACTTTAATATTCTACTCCAACTAGATATTTATTAAATAAAGTTGTTTCAAAAAATTTGAGATAGCTCTCTTTATAAATTAAGGATGTTGAATCCTCTATTGATCACTCAACTATTTTTAAGCAGGTTATGATATACCTAGTCTCCTAACCATATTCACCCCTTAATGAAGCCAAACAAATATGGAATTAGAGTATACCACTCAGTACTTAAGATAACTTTGGTGATCATAAGTCTGAAGACACTTGCATCACTACTATGAAAAGCTTCCTTATTGATATAGATTTAAAATCCATATAAGGATTCTCTTTGTAGGTCTCCAATGAACTTATTTTTCTATCAAGCATCCATATGTTCGATTTGATCATCTCTATGATCACAACTATGAGAACCACTACTTGAATATTTCAAGAAGCATAACATGTGATAGTTTACCCATATTAACGATATCCTATCTTGTTAATATTATGACTAAGGATGTGTAGGTATTACACAAGTATATGAAATAAGATCTCACATCATGAACTCTTTCATGATTGGCTTTGCACTATGTTTACAATACTATGGACTTTATTTATTAATTTAATGATGTGAGCAGAATCATGCACAATGGAAACAAGAAGGATGAACTAGCTATTTCTCAAGGACTAATTACAAGAACAAGATCAAAAAAGCTTAAAAAAGCTCTACAAACTTTCATAAGCCCATTTATGGAGAAAATACAAGTCCAAGAGATCAAAGAGGCTAACTTAAACTTTGAAGACAAGTTTAGTATGTATTATCTATCGAGGCACTGTTAATTCTAATGATGACAATTTTTGTTATTTCCTATTTTCTTTATTTTAGAAGTTAAGTTTGAGTAGGTTTTTTCTTACTTTGTTATTTAAACAATTTTAATCTTTAATACAGACTCCTTTTGATTATTATTGATTTATGAGATTATTCTCTTGGTTTTGCCAACCTTTTTATGAAAGTTAATTATTTATTGATTCTTGCTATTGCATAAAGAATTAGACATAAGCAGGTTGTATCTTATGTATGCTTGATTTTATTTCTTTTTATTTTTAATCAATCTATTATAAGCATTTTCTTACATATATTGTTTGGGATTTCTTTAGATTAGGGGTTGATTTCATGTTTATGTTCAAATATTATGGCATGTTGACATCTAGTTTGAATATAGGCTGGGGTTCTGCATCAATTGGTATTAGAGCATAGGCTAAGTGATCAACACTAGGTTGGTACTTTCAATTTTAGTTTTTAGGTTGTGTTTATTCCATGCTATCTTTGAATTCTTTTTATTGAGTCTATGTAAATTCTATTTAAAGTGGAACATTAGGTTTAGTTAAACATCACATTATGTGCATTTATCTTATCTAATTTTCTTTTATTCTAAGTTATCAATTCATGTGTTTAAGCTATTTTTGGTTATAATTACACTAGTTTAATGTATTTCACATTGTTGAACATCTATATATATTATCGTACATGAAATTTTCTTTTTGTGTACTAATTTTTTATTTTTGTTCAATTTTGTCAATTTGCTGCTAGAATTGGTACCTTTTAATCAATTTACTTAATTGTGCATGTTTGATTCAGAAATGCAATTATGAGACATCAATTATAAGTGGAGAGATAAACACATGAGGGAGTGTTGTTAGATTACTTTTATCTAACATCTTTTTGCAAGACTACATAATGATTGAGGAATCTGCTAAGAAGGGGATATCTCTTGAGGAAGTAACTTATTCAATGTAAGCTATGCATGGCACATTAAAAATGTTTATGTGGGATATAAGGAGTGTAAATGATAAGTAAGAGATGTTAGAAGTGAGTGCATCTAACTTTAGAAGAATAGCTAGGAGAGGTTGATATAATGATAAAGAAGCTAATTTACATGAGTGGGATAATGATAATGAACTCTAATATATAAAGGGAAGAGTAAAGAGAGAAGAAAAAATAAAGAGGAGGGATAGCAATCTTAGTGTAATAAAGATGAAAATCCCTTCTTTTAAAGGTAGGAATGATGCTGAAATTTCTTAAAAGTGGGAGAGAAAGGTAGATATGATTTTTGATTGTCATAATTATGCTAAGGAGAAAAAGATAAATTTAGAAGTAGCAAAGTTTAGTGATTATGCTTATTTTGGTGGAATAAATTAGTCAAGGTAAGAGAAGGAATTGAGATCCTCTTATAACTAACTAGGCAAAAGTAAAAAAAATGATGAAGGGAAGGTTTATGCCATCTTATTACTGTAGGAAGTTACACCAGTAATTACATAGACTCACCTAAGGATCTCGATCAGTGGAGGATTACCATAAAGAGATAGAGATGCTACTGATCAAAGCAAATATATAAGAGGAAGAAGAGCTGACTATGGCTTGATTTATGAGAGGTTTGAATAGGGAGATTGCTAAAGTAGTGGAGTTATAACATTATGGGGATATAGAGGACTTAGTGAATATTGCCATAAAAGTGGAGAGACAACAAAAAAAAGGAGATTATTAAGATCATTTCCTAATTCTAGCAACAAGTGGAATCTAAAATGGAGTAAAAATAAAGAGAAAAAGAAGGATAACCATTTGGATTCTAAAGATAAAGGTTTTGATATAAGCGAAAGCAAGGAAAATAGTACTTTATTCCAAAAATGTACTTCCGACCCTTTATCTAAACCTTCTAAACGTAGGCATATTAAATGTTTTAAGTGTCAGAGGCATGATCATTATGCATTTGAACGTCCTAATAGGAAAACTATATTTGTTAATGGAGAGGAAATTATTTCTAAATCTGATAATAGGAATGAGTCTGATGGCAGTGAATTAAGTATGCCACCTTTACAAGATTGTTCTGATAATGAGTAATGTATTGAATATGCTATTAAGCGTGAAGCTTTAGTTACTAGGCATGTTTTGAATTTGAATATGAAGGAAGATGGTCTGGAACAAAGGGAATAAATATTTCACACTAGGTGTCTAGTAGGTGGAAAAGTTTGTAGTGTAATCATAGATGGGGGTAGTTGTACTAACGTGCCTAGCACTACTTTGGAAGAAAAGTTAAGGTTGAAGTGTGATAAACATCTTAATCCATATAGATTACAATGGTTGAATGATATTGGAGAAGTTAAAGTGACCAAGCAAGTTGTAGTTACATTTGCTATTAGTAGATATGTTAATGAGGTTATGTGTGATGTAGTACCAATGTAAACTAGCCATATTTTATTGGGTAGGCCTTGGCAATTTGATAGGCATGTTATGTATGATGGGTATAATAATAATTATTATTTTATACATAATGGACATAAAGTTACTTTAGCACCTTTGTCACCTAAAGAAACTTACCTTTAACAATTGAATATTCAGCAAACTTTAAGGAGAAATTCAGGTAGTGAGGTTAAAAAGAAAGAGAAGAAAAAAAAGGCCATAAGAGAAAAGAATAAAAATAAAGGCCTAATAGTGAGTGACTACATAAGTGAAGAAAAAAATGGAAAGTGCAGGAGAAAAAAAGTTAGTGAGTGAAAAGAAAAAGGTTGATAAGAAGAGTGAGCAAAAAGAACTTGAAAGGAGTGAAAAAGTTAAGAAATAATCATGTTTTTATGCATAACTAAGAGAGATAAAAAGTGTATACTTAGGCAAGAAAGCTCTAGTCTTAATTCAGTTTAAGGAAACTTTATTTACTAAAATCGATCTTAACCCTAAGTTGCCTAGTGTTTTGTGACCTTATTGCAGGAATTTAAAGATGTCTTTTCAGAAGATATTCTATATGGATTACCACTTTTGAGAGGGATTGAGCATCAAATTGATTTTGTACCTGGATCTCAAATACCTAACTTTCTAGCTAACTAAAGTAATCCAGAGGAAATAAAGAAGTTTCAAAAGCAAGTGGATAAATTGCTTTGGAAGGATATGTGAGGGAAAGCATGAGTCCTTATGCCATACTGGTCTTATTGGTGCCAAAAAAAGATGGAACATGGAGAATGCGTGTGGATTGTAGAGGTCAAGAAAATCACTATAAAGTATTGCCACCCTATTCCTAGATTAGATGATATGCTAAATGAGTTGCATGGTGCTTGCTATTTCATTAAAATAGATTTAAAAAATGGCTATCATCAAATTAGGATGAAAGAGGGAGATGATTGAAAAATTGCATTTAAGGCTAAATATGGATTGTATGAGTGGTTAGTAATGCCTTTTGGATTATCTAATGTATCCAATACTTTCATGCATTTAATAAATTATATCTTACATGAGTTTCTTGGAAAATTTATGGTTGTTTACTTTGATGACATTTTAGTATACAATAATAACTTAAATGAATATATTATGCATGTTAAAGCTGTTTTGGATATGTTGAGGAAGGAAAAATTATATGCAAACCTTAAGAAGTGTTCATTTTTCATGGATAAAGTTTCTTCCTAGGATTTGTAGTAAGTTCCAAAGGAGTAGAAGTTAATCATGAAAAGTTGAAGGCTATCAAAGAATGGCCAATGCCTAAGAGTGTGAGTGAAGTTTAGAGTTTCCATGGCTTAGCTAGTTTTTATAGGCAATTTGTTAAAGATTTCTCTCTTATTGTCGCACCATTAAATGAAGTAGTTAAAAATAATATTGGGCTTAAATAGGGAAATAAGCAAGAAAATGCATTTTGTACTCTAAAAGAGAAATTGTATACTACTCCTATTTTACATTTACTTGATTTTTCTAATGCTTTCAAGATTGGTATAAGTGCTATTTTGATGCAGGAAAGTTATCCCATATCATATTTCAATAAAAAGTTAAGGGGGCTGGTGTTGAACTATTCCACCTATGATAAAGAGCTGTATGTATTGGTGAGATCTCTTGAGGTGTGGGAGCATTACTTGTTGCCTAAGGAATTCATGATATATAGTGATCACTAGTCTCGTAAGTATTTGTAGGGACAAGGTAAGTTGAAGAAAAGGCATGTAAGTGGGGTGGAATTTTTGGAGACATTTTCATATGTGATCAAGTACAAGCAAGGTAAAGAAAATGATGTAGCTAATGCATTATCAATAAGTTATGCTTTGATTTCTATGGTTACTTCTAAATTACTTGGATTTGAACATTTGAAGGATTTGTGTGCTGGTTATGTTGATTTTACTATTGTGTATCATGCTTGTAAACATGTTGCATTTGAGAGGTACTACAGACATAATGGATATATTTTTAGGAGTAAACAACTTTGTATTCCTACATATTCTATTAAAGAGTTGCTTATTTTGGAATCACATAGTGGAGTATTAATGGGACATTTTGGAGTACAAAAGACCTTAAATATGCAAAGTGAACATTTTTATTAGCCAAATATGAGAAGAGATGTGGAAAGAATTTGTGCCAAATGCCTTACATGAAAGCAAGCTAAGTCTATATCTATATCTCATAGACTATATTCTTTATTGCCTGTACCTAGTGAACTTTAGACTAACATTTTAATGGATTTTATTTCAAGTTAACCTAAGACAAGGAAGGGTATAAATATCATTTTTGTTATAATAGATAGATTTAGTAAAATAGCTCATTTTATTGCTTGCCATAAAATAAATGATGCAACAAATATTGTTGCCTTATTCTTTTAAGAGATGGTTTGACTTCATGGAGTGCCTAGAACTATTATGTCTGCTAGGAAAGCTAATTTCCTAATTCATTTTTTGAGAGTTTTATAGGGAAAGTTAGGTACTAAGCTTTTATTTTCTACTACATGCCATCCACAAACTTATGGATAAACTAAAGTAGTAAATAGGACTTTAAGAACTATATTGCGTGCTATAGTGGGAAAGGATTTGAAAACTTGGGAAGATTGTTTGCCATTTATTGAATTTGCATATGATTGTGCCATACATACTTTTGTAAGTTTTTCTCCATTTGAAATTGTGTATGGTTTTAACCTATTAACTATTTTAGATTTGATACCTTTACCCTTGAATAAGCTTGATAGCTTAGATGGTGAAAAGAAGACTAAATTGGTTAAAACAACACATGAGAAAGCAAGAGAAAAATTAAGAAAAAAAATCACATGCACAAAAGGGTAATAAAGGGAGGAAACAAGTTATTTTTGAGTTAGGTGATTAGGTTTCGATGTATATACAAAAAAAGAGGTTTCCACAGTAAAGTCAAAACTTGATGCAAGGGGTGATAGACCATTTCAAGTGTTGGAATGCATCAATGACAATACATATAAGATTGATTTGCTAGGCAAGTATAATATTAGTGCTACTTTCAATGTTTTTTATTTATCTCGTTTTGAATTTGATTTACATTTTAGGACAAACCGTTTTGAAGAGGTAGGGGATGATGTGAGTACAACCAAGCATAATGGCAATAAGAAAGTTGAATTAGCTATTTCTCAAGGACTAATTACAAGAGCAAGATTAAAGAAGCTTAAAAAAGCTCTATAAGCTTTCATGAGACCATTTGTAGAGAAAATGCAAGTCCAAGAGATCGAAAGGCTAACTTAAACTTTCAAGACAAGTTTAGTATGAATTCTCTATGTAACATGTGTTCAATTGAAGATATAGGTGTTTAAGATGATAATGATGAAGTTTATATGAGAACAAAAAAAAAGGTAGAAAAGTGGATTATTAAGGATAGTAGACATCACCTCAGTGGAGGGGATTTCTCCATCTATCAAGGTAAGCAATAACCATGGGTTTTTTAGTCCCCTCGATAGAGGGAAAACTCCCTCTACTAAGGCAAGAAAAATGGTAATAAACGGATAGTGAGGCTCACCTCGGTGGAGAGAAATTATCTTCTGCCGAGGCAACACATAGGGAGTGCTCCTTCGGGGGAGGGAAATTCCCCTCTATCGAGGTACTGTTAATTCCAATGATGGTAGTTTTTGTTATTTCCTATTTTCTCTATTTGTAAAGTTACGTTTGAGTAGGTTTCTTCGTACTTTGCTATTTAAATAATTTTAATCTTTGTTACAAATACCTTTCGATTACTGTTGATTTTTAAGATTATTCTCTCGGCTTTGCCAACCTTTTTATTAGAGTTAGTTATTTATTAATTCTTACTATTGCATAAAGAATTAGACTTAGGCAACTTGCATAATTATGTATGCTTAATTTTTCTTCTTCTTGTTTTTAATCAATTTATCATATGCTTTTCCTTACATATACTGTTCGGGGGTTTTTTAGATTAGGGGTTGATTTATTGTTTATGTTCAAATATTATGGTATGTTGGCATTCTAGTTTGAATATAGGCTAGGGTTCCACATCATTTGAATGTAAATATGACAAAATGTAATCAAAACACAATATTGATAAATCATTAATGGCTTCTCATAACGAATAAATAGGCTCATATACACTATAGAAACCATGACACAAGGGAGCAGCTTAGATTAGGGTTACCCAATGATGAGGATATAGTATATTTCTGATGGATAGCATGAATCTTAAAGTTCCAACCTTTATTTTCATAAATTACATAAATGTTTTTATGATTTTTCTACTTGTTTTTCCAAAAGTTTTGAAAATAATTTAAAAAAACCTTGATTTTGGCCTCTAGTAATGATAAGCAAAGATCTATCATATAGGGACTCTGGTGCTGTCCCCCTTTTAGTTTAGGTTAGATCAGGAATATTTTTGTCAATTTTAGGGAATCATATGAATAATAGACACCCGTTTATGGGGTTATTTCTATATTTTCCATGTTTTTCCATTTTTGAAAATCAGGGATAAAGGTCAGATTTGGTTCACTTTGGATTTACAGGGATTAATCCTTCATATTTAGGATAATTAGAGTTACAGTCGATCTCCAACTCCTCTTTAGATATAAAAAGTAAAATTAAGATTTTTAAAAGGGAGAGATCCTTAGAGTTTTGGGAAGAATAGGCTTTTAAAAGAGAGAAAGTAATTCTCTGCACTAAAAATCAAGGTTCAGTACAATCATTCACATAAAACAGTACACAATTCTTTTTGTTCTTGAACATGAAAATCGAGGATCAAAGTGGAGAACAACGCTTCTACTTTCACAAAATTGAGAACATTATGAGGGTAATATTCTAGGTCTAAAGCTATCTCTCTCTAGTTCATGTCACAATCCTATAAATATGTTTACGATTTTATGATACTATAGCGTACGATTTTGTGTTTATCTGTTTGATTTGCATGTTTTTTGAGATGTCATGTTCTGCCATAATGACTTAAGGTTATTTAATGCTTTATAATAACATGTTAGTATTTATTTTTCCCCATGAATACATATTGAATTTCTTGAGTTAAAATTATATTTTTGGATGTTATCTATTGTTCTTGTTTGATTTAAGAGCATGTTTTTTTATGTTATAGTTAGATTTGGTAAGTGTTATAATATTAAAATTGCATATTTAGGGTTTGGTTGCGTTTTCCATGCCTTTATTTTAAAGTTTACTACTTGTGTCTATTTTTCGAGTGATAGACGAGAAAAAACCATCACAGATGGCTTTCTATTCACGTAATAAATGAGATGTTATGATGCTTTCTCCTTATCTCATTCCTTATCTTGACTAATGTATCTGTTAATCTCTAGAGGCATCTTCTTATCCTCTTATTTTAATATATTTTAATGTTTTTTATATTGACTTAAGTCATTTTTCTAGTATTTATTTTTTATATTCATTTTTATACCTTTTTAAGTATAGTTAATGGTCTATATTCATATCTTTATTTCTAGTATGATTATTTTATTTATTATTATAGTTATTTTGACATATATTTTCTTTTCAAATGCTAATTAATTTGATTTCTTATGGTTTGTGTTAGCAAATTATTTTGCACATTTTTGGAATTTTCGAAAGATGATTCAACATCGAGAGTCATGCCCCATTCGGTTATGTCATTCTCTCTTAATTTGTATTTAGGTTATTTTATTTATATTACTTTATTTATTTATTTTTAATATTTTGCTCTTTTTTGGATATATATTTCTTTTTAAGGATGTAATAGTTTAGTAAAAAATAATTTTTGGCATGCTAATTATAAAGATCATTAAATATTTTATATTTAAACTAACTTATACTTTTATTAAAAAAATGGACCAATGTTTAATTTTTTTTTTCGAAAACCTCAAAATAAAAAAAGGAGAGTTTGTTTTCTTCAAAAATTGGGATTACTCATCCCATGTTTTTTTATTAAAAGTCAATAAAGACTATTTGTTTTCTTTTTGTAAATATCCATGTAGGAACCAATGTTCCCAAAACTTAATTAACTCCCCATTTTATATATGTCATTTCATTTGGCATATTATCCTTTTCTTTGGGACAATTTGCTTATGTATTAATTAAGTAGTCTTATTTATCACTTTTATTTACTACTTTGTCTAATTGATTGAGCGTTTATTTAAATTTATCATAATGTATCATGTGAGAAGGGAGGTAGTGGACTAATAATAAAACCTTGATTATATGAAACACCTTACCAAGATGTGAACTAAGAGTAATGTCCTGAACACCATTTTATTTTTGGGCATCAAAAGGTTAAGAATCATTTTTTAATGTTCTATTTGGGTGGTGAATCCATGATACCTACCTCTTTGAGTGTACTTTAGATGCCTTCGTAAGTTAACCATCAATAATAGATTAGGCCTAAATCCCTTTCTATTGTGAAGTGGCCAATGAGATGTAATGAGTCTCAAATTCAATCTTGAACCCTAAAAATGAGCCTTCAAGATCCAATCCAGGCATTGAGTGGGCTTTGGTGTGCATCATAATGGTGACTCTACTGGGGATTAAAGAGACCTTGCTCTTAAAAGCATCATGGTTAAGTTACTTATAACTAAGTTTTTCTTATTAATCTCATCTTCCTTTGAAATTGCATTTCGTGTATATATACTAGAGCTTTAGAATTAAGTTAGGCACCCCATTTTAGCTTTGGTGTTATCCTGAAGCATGCCTTACATTCACTTAATGTAGGGAGGTGACAAAGAGAACCACCAGCCAAAGTCTCATACCAAGTGGTATATAAAATGATGACTTATCAGTCCTTATGCTTGCGAAGAGCTAGTCCTATTAACAGGACCATACTTAGGTAGCTCTAAAGTTTCATCACCCTAACTCAAGCTCATGTAATGACAATAGGTATTTCCCTTGGTTTTATATCCATAATAATTTTGCTTGCTATATAGGCCCTTATGTATTGACAAAACTCAAATAAATTAGGAGGGTGCCAGTCAAAGGCTGCCCTGCCCTGGCAGATCCAACCTGATTTGTATGAGTTAGTTAAAATAAATAATGGCCAAAACTTATACACTTGCACTTTCAATTAAGAGTGGTTATGCATCGGTTTTTTACGGTACACTATATGTGTTAGAGAGTATACCCTAGAACCCATGTAATAGGGATGTTTTTCATATGTATGAAATTTATATTCAAAATAAAAGGCATCATTCATTTATTAATGCTATGTTCGAATACATGAGTTTGTAAATCTTAAATTAATAAATGAAGTCCTAGATATTATAAACACAGTGCAAAGGCAATCATGAAGGTGTTTATGATGTGGGATGTCTATTGCATGCAAATGTCTTAATATCTAAATATTCCTAGTCATAGAATTAACAAGATAGGACATTGTTAATTCGGACAGACTAGCACATGTTATGCCTCTTGAATGGTTTAAGCAGTGGTTCTCATAACTGTGATTATGAAAGATAATCAAAGCTAACATATGGATGCTTGTAAGAAGAACAAGTTCATTGAAGACCTGCATAGAGAATCATCACATGGATATTAAATCTATGTCAGTGAGGAATTTCTTCATAGCGGTTGTGCAAGTATCCTTAGACTTGAGATCACCAAAGTTATCTTAAGTAGCAAGTGGTATACTTTGACTCCATAACTGATTACTTCCAACTGGGAGTGAACATAGTTAGGAGATTGGGTATATCATAACCTACTTGAAGATAGTTGAGTGATTGACAAAAGATTCGCCATCCCAGATTTAACAAGGGAAGTTATCTCGCATGATTCTATAATTGCCTTGTTCAGAGAATCTCTGGCCAGAGTAATATGTCGAGATGGATGGAGATCCATGAAGGGCATTTTAGGAACAATGGTTAAATTAATAGAACATACATAATTAGATTTATATGAGTTGACAGAAATTCATACTTAGAATCTAATTGAGATAAGAGTGGTGAAAGGAGTAATTGCACGGTAACTGTTTCTATGGAAGGGTACAGTCAAACCACATGACTTTCCTGACATTTGGGTAGTCATGATGCCTAGCTAGAGGCCAATCATGAATTGTATAATGATGTATCAAAATAAATATAGATTGATAAAATGATTTAAAGGAATTTAAATCATGTGAGTTTTGAATAGAACTCACAATTACATATTATACTGCCAACATGGACAGGAACCCAATAGGTCACACACATATAGAGAAAAGGGTAAAATGGTAAAATAACAAGGATAATAATATTTGATATTATTATGAAGGTAGAGAAGTGAATAAGATAATAATTAATTAAAGAGTTTAATTAATTATGATCAAATAAAATTGTCCGTGGAACTTTTGAGAAATGTTATGCAAAATTGGACCTAATTGAAATAATGTATTTTATGATTAATTATTATTATCTTATAAGTGTTATAAGACTACTATAAGTGTTATAGGACTGATATAATAATTAATAGGTCCATTGAAGAAATTATAAAGGGCCAAAGGAATGAAGAAGTTGGAGGAAGCCCTCTAGAAGAGGGCCACACGTCAACTCCATACAAAAGGGCTTAGAGGGATTCTTCTTGGACCAAATTAATTTATATATGTTACATAAGTGTTATGGAACTCACATATTTAATCTGGTTGGATTTGGAATCCATTTGGGTATTTAAATTCAATTAGATGCACAAAGGGCCTAGTTTGTGGATTTTGTGCATAGACTTTTATGAAAAGGATTAAATTGGATTTAATTAAGCCCAAATGATTATAATTAATTCCAGAGGCCCAATTAATAATTCTCCAGCAATTTTAAAGAGCCCAATCTTATTAAGGAGTTGGAATTTTAACCTAACTATAAAAGGCCAACTAATGAGAATTAGGGTTAAGTGATTAAAACAAAAAGAAAGTCTTTTTCTCTAATCTCTCTCTCCCTTTTGCGCCAACTCCTAAGCTAGCTCTTGGGAATTTCGGCTAGCCCTAGTTAAACACCAATTTGTTGGTTCAATTTACCCCTCTTTAGTGTGGATTACTCATTGGAGGTGTTCGATTTTGGACACTGTGGTTTGCGACAACCCGGTGCGAAGTAAAATCAACTGTTCAACAAAAATCAAAGGTGATTTTTCTTATTATCATATAGTTATATTGTGTATTCATGGCAAGATCAGATCTAATGGTTAAAAAAATTTTAAAATTCTGCTCATGTATGTGATGTATGTAACCATTAAATTCCAACAATATGCTTCTATTAGGTCCCCCATTAACATATGGCCTAGGCTTATCTAAGAAAGAGATTGCATGACCTCTAGTGTAGGAGTAATAAGGTTAAAAGGCTTTATTTATGCTTGTATGTGATTGTGATTGATGTCTCACAAAAGCATTCATGCATCATATACATACCTTGTTTATGCATCACTCATCATGCATTATTCCTAACATTTGATTCTTGCAGCCATCACAACTTTATTTGGGTGGTTTAGAGGGTTAGATGATCACCTTGTCTAGAGATCTATGTTTGAGCTACTAGGGTTGAGGTCCGAATCAAGTTTAAGGTTAGAATTGGAGGTTAGTTCAGAGTTAAGTTCAAGCTAATTTTTAGGAAGTTGTTAAAAAAGGGAATTAAAAATTGATGATGAGCAACTAAATGAGATTGGGATAGTTATGGATGAGATAGCAAGGCTTACATCTGTAAGGAAAAGATTAGCCACTTCTATTTTAGGACCTTCAGTGACATAAAATGAATTATATTGAAGGCTAGATAGGAGGTTCCAAGATTTTAAATAACGGACGATGGCTATGGTTGGTGGACTGATGTCTTCCTCTGCACCAAACATTAGAACTCAACCTATACAATTTGCTCACATGATAGTAGAGCCAATGCACATTAGGGATGCTACCACTACAGATGCTACTGCACCTTGAGGTCTGTAAGGAAGGAAATGAGGCATGAGCTAGAGAATGATTGCATCAAAGAGGAGGATGAAGAGTATGACCTTCATATGATGAATGTAAGGAATAGGGGTCCTAATGCTGAAGACTTAGCCTTTAAGAAAATAGATGAGAAGGTTAAAGTAATTTCTAGGTTATTGTCTGCTGGAAGAGGAATGAACCCTGAAGATAGGGATTTAGATGGAGAAAAGCCACTACCCTAGATGTTTAAGATGTCAAATTTGCCTAAATTTTATGGTACTTCTGATCCTTCTATAAATGTAAAGTAGTATAGCTTGATCATGAAGTGGACCACTTAGACTAGGAAATAAAAGGTGAAATATTTCTAACTAAGCTTAATAGGCTCGATGATAGACTGATATCATAGGTTGGATAGATGCATTAAAATGATTGTAACTTACTGATTAAAGAGTTCCTTAAGAAATACGACTATAGTACAAGGATGGAGGTCAGTCTAAAAAACCTCGAATTGCACCAATAAAAGTATTATGAGTTCTTTCATGAGTATTTGACAAGATAGAGGAATCAGGTAATGAAGATGAAAAAAAGCTTGATAAAACTTATTAGATTAGGCTTTTTATTCAAAAATGTAAGTCTCTATATGAGTTATGGCCTAAAAATGAAGGGATTGAAAGATTATAAGTCTTTAAAAAATATAGCTATAGAAGCCGAGGGTGAGTATTTTGCCAGAAGGGCTAATAATGAAGGTGTAATAAGGAATTTTGGCAATAACAAGATAACTGAAATTTGCAGTAGGGAAAATAAAAGTGGGAAGATAGTTAAAATGTCTACTAAAAAGGTTAATCAGAGGCACTGCTCCAACTTTGATAAGTCATTATCTTGGGTTTTAGATCAGTTGTAAAAGGAAAGGAAGCTATAACCATTGCCATCGAGAACTATTAAGAGTCAGGGAATGCCTCACTATAAGGAGGATTGATATTGTGCTTACCATCAACATGCAGAGTGTCTCATTAATTATTACCCAACCCTGAGGAATAAAATTTAGGATCTTATAGACAACAAATAGATTTTAAATCTTGAAAAGAAGGAAAAAGAAAGAAAAAAGGAGGGTACAATACCATACTAAATTTAGTGTTTATGATCGGGTCTAATCTACAAGAATGGTATGCAATGAGACCTATATGGGAATAATTATACGACCGTTACTCATTTTGATCCCAAAGTGAGAAAGCCAAGTGAAGAAAATAGACTAGTTTGAATGATTGATTGTTGGGATTCTCCCACTGACAGAAAGGATGAAAGAGTGCTAGTGCCTATTGATATATAGAGTTTAAAAAGTCAGAGTGAGAAAGAAGTAAGGGAGAAGAAAGAGAAGGTAGTCACCAAAAGTGGATGGATGGCATTTGAAATTAAGAAGCAACCAACTCGTACTGTAGTGCCCAAAGAGAAAAAAGATTGAGAAGAATTAGATAATAATCCAACTAAAGAAGACACAGGCTCTTATTTCTATTTGGGATTTATTAAGAAAATCTCCATCGAATGGTTAAAATTAATGGAAGTCTTAAGTGAGTTTACTATTACTACTACTATTTTAGCATCAGAATTATTAGATCTAGTCAAAGGAGGAATAAGAGAGAATTTTATGTATTCTAATGCTGATATGCCTACTAAAGGTAGAAACACAATCATCCTTTCTACATTAAGGCCCAGTGACTGGAAAACATACATCGTGTATGATGGTTGACGATGGGTCCTTAATAAATGTATGTCTTTTGATTGTAATTCTTACTTTTAAACTAAATGACAGCATGTTGAACAAGTTAGATTTGACATTTTTGCCAATGATAACTTCAAGAGGCAAGCTATGAGGACCTTCAAAGCTATAATAAAGATAAGGCCAATTGAGATCGAAGCTGAATTTGTTGTATAACCTATTCCTGCCAACTTTTTTATATTGGTTAAAAGACCATAGTTTTATAAGTTAAGGGTAGTGCCCTCTATGCTGTATCAAATGATCCAGATACCTTATGATGGTTAGGTGGTCATCATCAAAGCTACAAGAAAAAATCAAGTATCTATGCTGGAAATAACAAAATAGCCTTTCAATGGGCTCCATATATGTACAATCAGTGACGATGAAAGTGAAAGTGGTTTTATTGATAGCCTATAAATAATTAATATGATGAAAAAGATGCATTTCTTACCTAGAGCAGGTTTAGGAAAGAATTCTCAATGGCCTTAGAATGTTATCTCCAGATAGAAAAATAGGAAAGGGTTAGGCTACACTGGTCCTGATTTGAAGGGTAAAGGAAAGGAAATAGCAAAGGAGATCCATCATATTTCCAAGAGCTTTATGTAAGTTTTAGAGGTATGTCTTATTATGGAGAGAATGAGCCTCAGCTAGTGGCAAACAAGATAGTATCCAATTTTGAGCTATTTAATGACGTATTTGATTGGGGATCAAGGGATTATCAAACCAATTTAGGGTTTTTAGGATGAAGAGTTTCTACATCACTCAACATATGAAAAGGGAGTGCCTGAAGAGATAATGATCAAAAAATTGCTTACTATTCAAAAGAAGGTCAAAGAGAAGATAAAAGCTGAAGCTCTACCCAAGCCAAACCTAGAATCTAGAGAGGCTTTTGCTGCTGTAAAGATTGAAAAGATGATACTTTTATTGACATTTTTTTATGTTCAAGAACATTTTGATGAGAACAGTGATTTCTCTTTTGATTAAATTAATAAGATGAATAATTTTTCTTACTTGTGTGATGTTTCTTCTTATTTTAATATGCACAATCATGATCATGAAATATTCATATTCAATATTAACTTAATAAACATATGTTTCTCGACATAAGAAAAAGCCCTGAAGAAATCTTATTCGAATTAGATATAATGCCTAAAGAGAGAGAAAAATTTAAGAGAATGTTAAAAAAATATGAAAGTGTCTTTCCTTGGATGTACAAAGACATGTTGGAAATTAATTGAGAGATAGCTAAACATGCCATCCCAACCGATCTAGTTACAAGCCAGTCAAGCAAAAACTTAGGAGTTTTAGGATAGAATGGGTCGAAAGGGTCAAAGATAAAGTTAAGAAATAAATAAAGGCTAAATTCCTAATGGAGGTCCAATACCCAACATGGTTAGTAAATGTGGTCATTAAAACAAAAAAAGGAGTGAAAAGTTACAGTCTTTGTAGACTATAGAGATTTTAAAAAAGCTGGCCCGATAGATAACTTCTTTTTACCTTACATAGATGTCTTAGTAGATATTGTAGCTCCTTGTGCCATATGTAGCTTTATGGATAGGTATGTCAGGTATAATTAGATTTTGAACAGGATTGTGGATAGGATCAAAATGGCCTTTATCATCAAATAGGGTATTTATACCTATATGTAGTCACTGAGACTGGATCAATCTCTGTCAGGGTTGCCTAATGAGAATAGTACTATTTTAGAGATAGTTAGGAAGTAGCAATGCCTTCCCTTTTCCTGTAGTGGTGTTTTTTGGGCATAAGAAGATATTTTCATCAATTTTTTAAAAGAAAAAATCCTCTTTGAAAAGGCATATTTTAATTCCTTTGTATTTGTCCATAAAGTAGTTATGGTTAAGACCTTTTGCTAACCCAGGAGTGAGGTCCATGACTTATTATTTAGGTCATGGACTAAAGCCCCTAGTCACTCTATTCTTCAATCTGTTACTCATTAGTGAGTCATGATCTAAGGTCCACGACTCACCAGCGAGTCACGATCCTTGGCATATGACTCACTATTTTCAACTTTAAAATGTTTTATGCCCTACTGAGTTAGTTCGTGAGTCATGATTTGTGACTCAAGAGTTATGCCCCTGTTCTATGGCTCATTTTTTTTCCAACAAAAATCTTAGGTTTTCATCCTGAAATGAGTTTGAAAAGCTCATAAATAGTGTGTCTTTATAATTTATTTTGTTAAGTATAATGTTTAATGTTTTGGTATTTTTTTATGTATTTTGTTGTTTTTATGTGTTTGTGGGTATTTTATTTGTTTTATAGGAGTAAGGGAAAAGTTCAGAGCTCAAAGGACACCATTTGGAGAAGAAGGAGAAAAGCTAGGGTTAGAAAAGGCATTATCGTAAGGGTGACACCTAGTGTGAGTCGCGACAGCTTGCGGGGAAGGCCAAAGGCAGCAGATGCAAGGGAAGTGCAAGCAAGGCCTAGGCATGCATGTCGCGAGCGCGACATGGGTTGCAAGCTCGAAAAATGGCGATTGAAGTGCAGTTAAGCTTGAAGAGTTATGTTTACTGTTAGAGAGTATGCCCTAGATCCTATGTAAAAGGGATGTATTTCATATGTATGAATTCATATTCTTAATAAAAGGCATCATTTATTTACTAATGCTATGTTTAAATACATAAGTTTGTAAATTTTAAATTAGTAAATGAAGTCTTAGATATTATAAACACAGAGCAAAGATAATCATGAAAGTGTTCATGATATGAGATGTCTATTGCATGCAAATGTGTTAATATCTAAATATCCCTAGTCGTAAAATTAACAAGATAGGACATTGTTAATTCGAACAGACTAACACATGTTATGCTTCTTGAATGGTTCAAGAAGTGGTTTTCATAACTGTGATTATGTAAGATAATCAAAGCTAACATGTGGATGCTTATTAGAAGAACAAGTTCATTGGAGACCTGCAAAGAGAATCATCATATAGATATTAAATCTATGTCAGTGAGGAATCTCTTCATAGCAGTTGTGCAAGTATCCTTAGACTTGAGATCACCAAGGTTATCTTAAGTAGTAAGTGATATACTTTGACTCCATAACTGATTACTTCCAACAGGGAGTGAACATAGTTAGGAGGTTGGGTATACCATGACCTACTTGAAGATAGTTTAGTAATCGATAAAGGATTCACCATCCCAGATTTATTAAAGGAAGTTATCTCTCATGATTCTATAATTGCCTTGTTCAGAGAATCTTTGGCTAGAGTAATATGCCAAGATGGATAGGGATCCATGAAGTACATTTTGAGAATAATGTTTTAATTAATAGAACATGCATAATTAGATTTATATGAGTTGATAGAAATCCATACTCAAAATCTAATTGAAATAAGAGTGGTGAAAGGATTAATTACGTGGCAACTATTTCTATTAAAGGGTATAGTCAAACCACTTGACTTTTTTGACATTTGGGTAGTCATGATGCCTAGCTAGAGGCTGCTCATGATTTGTATAATAGTGCATCATAAATATTAATAAGGGATTGATAAAATGATTTAAAGAAGTTTGAATCATATGAGTTTTGAATAGAACTCATAATTATATATTATACTACCAATATGGATAGGAACCCAATAGGTCGCACACATATAGAGTAAAGGATAAAATGGTAAAATATCAAGGATAATAATATTTGATATTATTATGGGAGAAGAGAAATGAATAAGAGAATAATTAATTAAAGAGTTTAATTAATTATGATCAAGTAGAATTGTTCGCATAACTTTTTAGAAATATTTTGTAAAATGGACTTAATTTAAATATTGTATTTCATAATTAATTATTATTAGACTATAAGTGTTATAGGGCTGATATAATAATTACTAAATCCATTGGATAAATTAAAAAGGCCCAGAGAATTGGTTTTGGCGCAGAAACCCTCTAGAGCAAGGGTTACATGCCAAAACCATATAGAAGGCCTTAAAGGCCTAATTCTTGGACCAAGATAAATTAAACATATTTCATAAGTATTATGGAGCCCACATATTTAATTTGGATTGATTTAGAATTTATTTGGGTGATTAAATTCAAGTGATGCATAAAGGACCTAGATTATGGGTTTTGTGCATAGTCCTTTATGAAAGGATTTAAATTGGATTTAATTAAGCCCAAATAAATTATTAATAATTTCAGAAGCCCATTTAATATTTCTCTAGCAATTTTAAAGAGTCAAATCCCATTATGAAGTTGGATTTTTAACCTAGCTATAAAAATCAAAGTTAAAGGGATTTAGGGTTAAGTGAACATTAAGAGAAAAGAAAATTCTCTCTCATTTCTCTAACCCTAGCCGCAACCCTCATTCCTTGCTAGCATAAAGGAATTTCAACCAGCCTTGTAACTCCATCAATCTTGGTTCATTTGATCCTTCTCTAGTGTGGATTACTAATTGGAGGTGTTCTATTTTGGACACTATGGTTTGCAATAACTCGGTGAGAAGGAAAATCAATTGTTCAACAAAAATCAAAGGTGATTTTCCTTTTTCTCATTAATATTTATATTGTAAATTCATGCAAAGATCAAATCTATTGGTTAAAAATTTTAATTTTCACTTATACATGTGATGTATGTAACCGATAATTTCCAACATGGTATCAGAGCCAAGATTTTTCCATGAATTTATTTTATGAACTTTAAAATATCAGATTTTATTTTTCATGAATGAGAAATATTGATTTTTGGATGTATGTGATAAAATATATAAAATAAAAAAACATTTCTTTTGAGAAAAGAATCATTGTGTTTGGCATGAATGAGTTTTATTTTTCAATAAAGTTTAGGGGCTGTTCCAAATTAAATTTTTATTGATCCAATATAAAATTATTTTGATGATAATTTATGTGTTTAATATGTGATATTAAGACATAAGATCGAACAAAATTAAAATCGAACAAGTTTAATTGAAAAGTTCGATAAATTGGTGTTCTTTGTGCGTTCTTGGTGTGTTCTGGGTAAGTTCATGTTTAGAATTATTTTTAATCTTCTAAAATTGATATATTTGATATATTAATATATTTTTAATTAATTGGATTAATTAAAATGGGCCATGAATTAATTGGATTACTTTTAATTTATTAAAACCACTTAATAGGCTTAATTATGTTTACGGACTTGATTTAAATTAATGAATGACTTGGTGGGGCCAAAGAGCTTATTTAAATTAAATATTATAGACTTTAATTAAGTTTATTAATGGGTTTTAAGGGCTGGAGTGGGCTTGGCTCATTCCAAAAGGCCCAAATGACTTAATAGACACAAAATTAGTTTGTGTGCAAACACACTTTAAGGTTTAAATTTATGGATTTCGGCCTACCCTTTGTTTTAAGCCCAAAATTGATTTTTAATTATTTAATATGATTAATTAATTAAATAATCAAATTAATAATCGATTAGATTGATAATTAAGGTAAGAACACATGCATGCAAAAAAGTTTCCTAAAATGAAAGTTTCTAAAATGGAAAAAGTTTCCTAACATGATCACATTATTAAAATAAATCAAAAGTAAGTTCCAAGAGTTGAAAAATAGTTTGTATTCCATTATATGGTTTTAATTTATGCATTAGAAATGCATATAATGGTGTATGATTGGCATGATGGATAGTTATGGACAAAGGTCCAATGTGATTGAGCATAATTCATGTTTTGGCCCAGTGATGACTTTCATGTCCTGGCCACTTATTTTTGGTTTGTATTTCTTTTTCAATTTGTAATATGTAATTAGATTACTTTAATTAGGATTAGAAAAATAAATCGAAACCACTATTAAGGAGCAAGATGGGCCAAATAGAGATCCAACAAGATTGAAGATAATGTAATTATTTTTTCTTGTTTGAATCATGCAAATTACCTAGGTTTGACCTTTTGATTTCCCTTTTGGCTTGAAAAGATCAATGTAGTAAAGTCCATAACTATGCCATATTTGTATGCTTATATTTATGTGATAGATATAGGATGCATACCAATGCATACCAACCATGTATGATGAGACTTAATTAACTAAAATTCCTTAAACTAATACTAAGGTATATAAGCCTTCCATTAATTGGAGGAGAACTAGAATTTTTTATAGTGTGGATTGTTGACCATAGTCAAGCTCACATTATATCAAATATGTTCGAATCTAATTAAATGGGTCATCTTAGCTAGCCTATTAGCTTGTTGACCATAGTCAAGGCTAATGATTCTAGAGGCAAGATTAGGGAATGTATATATGATATGCATGTATCAAGAGTTGATAACCTAATGATCCAATAGTTGTGTATAGACACAATTGGTATAGAGATACCTACCTTTCAAGGGTGTGGAATTTGGCTTGTTGACCATAATCAAGGTCAAATTATATATTAAGGATTGGATATTGGCCCACTAAGAAAATCATTGGGTTTTCTCGGATTATATAGTAAGGGCTATTAATTTGCAATAAAATGGTGGGAGTAAATGGATTAATTAAAGACCTAATTAATGCATACATATATATGAACATACTCTCATATGTTTTGTTTTTCACATCTAGTTCATCACCATGATCACATCAAACATTAACATATGATCAATCTTGGATAACAAGCTAGTTGGCAACAATTATTCTGACTGGATTAGACAAGTGAGAATTATTCTCAGAGCTAAAAAGATCCATTATGTCTTGGATAAATATCCATCACCACTTCCATCAGATGATGCCATTGATGAGATCAAGGGCACTTGTTGAAAATACATGGAGGATAATGAAGCAACGACATGTCTGATGCTGGGTACTATGTCCTCAGAGCATCAGAAGCAACATGAGATGATGGATGCTAGAACTATCATTTTGCATCTAAAGGAGCTTTATTCTTCTCAGGCTAGAATTGAGAAATATGAGATTGCTCGACCTCTATTTTAGCTACAAAATGGTGGAAGGCACTTTGGCTGCTGCTCATGCATTAAAGATGTATGTATATATTAAGCATTTGAGTAGACTTAGCTATGTAATGGATAATGATCTATACATATATTTAATCTTGTACTCATTGGCTCCAAGTTTTTCACCTTTCAAATGTCTAAAGGCTTTAAGTGGCTAGTTTGAGAAATGCACTTTTGGGTACATGCCTAGAGAGGAGAATTAATTAGCATATTCCTTATTCTAAAAAGGTCATGAAAGAGGTGCATATAAGAGCATGTGGAGCTCATATGAATAGATTAGCCTTAGTAATTAAAATCATATACTAGGGATTCTTTTGGCTTACAATGGATATTAATTATCTTAAGTATGTTAAGGAAAGTCAGTTATACTAGTAGTATGCAGACTTAAGACACTTGCTAATCTCTAAGTTGTGTAACCTTACATTGCCTTAGATATTTGTCGTGTGGGGTATAGATATCATGGGTATGATCCACCTGCTTGCATCAAATGAACATAAATTTATTAAAGTTTCCATTAACTAGTTCAATAAGTGGATAAAAGCAATATTTGTCAAGAAGGTAGATGCTAGGGATATGGCTAAGTTCATTAAAAAGAATTTAATATGTAGGTATGGCTTACCGCACCACATAGTTTCCAACAAAGAGTTGTAATTTTTTAGAGAAACTAAGAAGATGTTTAGGAAGTATGGAGTTCAACATTATAGGTCCTATGACCTTAGGAAAATTGGGCAGTTGAGGTAGCAAACAAGAATGTTAAAAAAATCCTAGCTAAGATGGTTCGAGTCTACAAAGATTAGGCTGAAAAGCTACCTTTTGCATTATAGGGTTATAAAGCTACAACTAGGACTTCAATATGGGCCACTTCATTTTCCATTATTAATGGGATAGAAGCTGTACTACCAGTAGAAATTGAGCTCAATTGAATAGGTCAGGTAGAGGTTATTACACCTTAATCTGCTAGATAGGGATAAGATGAGAGCTTAATATCACAACTAGTTTTATTAGAAGAGGTTAGCTTGTTCATTCAAGAAAAATGTTAGGAAGCATCCTTTAAAAGAGGGAGACTTAGTGTTTAAGTAGATGAGACCTAGAATTCCAAATATCCATAGCAAGTTTAAGCCTATGTGGGAAGGAACTTTCATGCTAAAAAGCTATTATCCAAAATAGCTACTATAATGACTCACAATGATGGTAATGAGTTTAGAGAATCGATTAATGTATTTAAAAGTAGTCTTTTTCTTTCATATGTTTAAAACTTTAAAAGTTCTAATAAAACAATAAAAAGTATAGTTTATGGTAGTATCTAATCCAGTCTATTTGTATCATACTGCTCTACCCTCCAAGTGCACAGTAACTATTTTTATGGAAAGGTATAGTCAAACCACTTGACTTTTATGACATTTGGGTAGTCATGATGACTAGCTAAAAGCCAATCATGACTTGTATAATAGTATATCATAAATATCAATGGGGATTGATAAAATGATTTACAAAAGTTTAAATCATGTGAGTTTTGAATAGAACTCACAATTACATATTATACTGCCAATATGGATAGGAACCCAATAGGTCACATACATATAGAGAAAAGGATAAAATGGTAAAATGACAAGGATAATAATATTTGACATTATTATGGGAATAGGGAAGTGAATAAGAAAATAATTAATTAAAGAGTTTAATTAATTATGATCAAGTAAAATTGTTCGTAGAACTTTTTAGAAATGTTCTGTAAAATGGACCTAATTGAAATATTGTATTTGATAATTAATTATTATTGGACTATAAGTGTTATAGGGCTGATATAATAATTAATAGATCTATTGGAGAAATTAAAGAGGCCCAAAGAATTGATTTTGGCGCAAGAACCCTCAACTTCAGATAGAATGCCTTAGAGGCCTAATTCTTTGACCAAAATAAATTAAATATATTTCATAAGTGTTATGAAGCCTACATATTTAATTTGGATGGATTTGAAATTCATTTGGGTGATTAAATCAAAGTCTATGTATGAAGGGCCTAGTTTGTGGGTTTGATACAGTCTTTTATGAAAGGATTTAAATTGGATTTAATGGAGCCCAAATAAATTATTAATAATTTCAGAAGCCCATTTAATATTTTTTCAGCAATTTTAAAGAGCCCAATCCCATAATGAAGTTGGATTTTTAACCTAACTATGAAATTCCAAGTAATTGGGATTTTAGGGTTAAGTGAACAATTAAGAGAAAAGAAATTCTCTCTCTCTCTCAACCCTACCTGCCACCCCCTTTGCTAGCATCAAGGGATTTCGGCCAACCCTTGTATTCCTCTATTTTTTGGTTCATTCAATCCTTCTCTAGTGTGGAATACTAATTGGAGGTGTTTAATTTTGGGCACTATGATTTGCGAGAACCTGATAAGAAGGAAACTTAACTATTCAAAAAAAATAAAAGGTGATTTTTCTTATTCTCATTAATATGTATATTGTAAATTCATGGCAAAATCAGATCTATGGGTTAAAAATTTTAAATTTTGATTATGTATAAGATGCATATAATCGATAATTCCTAACACTGTCTCCTTATAGATGGTTTATTTTGGCTGTTTATGGTCATTCCCATAAACAAGTCTGTGGGGCTTTTTTTCTAGAATTCCCACATTTTTAAACTTAGTTAAAAATCTATTTTGATAAGGATATATTTTTAATAGGATTTGAAAGCATTTAAAAGTTGATTTTAAGGAGTTAAAATTGGAAACAAAAGCAAACTACTTTCATTCATATAAATATCTAAAACCCTAGTTTTAAGAGGGGGATTTTTTTGGCAAAAGCAACCATTGTTATGGAGAATAGAAAATTGATTTATATCTCTAAAGAACATAGAGGCTTTAACACATACATTTTACTTTCTTCCAATAAACAAACACACAAATTTTCTTTAAAATGAGGGAATCTTTGGACTTGGGACTTGCGAAGCCACTTCCAAATTTACAAAAAAAAAAACTTCTAAAGGCAATATTTTGGGCATTCTTTCTCACTCTAGATCTATACCTCAAAATCTATAGTTAATTAAATTTTTATAATGTTTATGCCATGATCCAATTTTAGTCAATTAGTTATTTTTGTTTTTACATGCTTTATAATGCCTTGAGCATGCAAATGAATATAACAATATGTATGACTGCATAATGTTCAGTATTACGATGTATATTTTATTACCCTAGTCTCTAAGACTTAGATAGAGTGAGTAGGGTGTCGAAACAGGGAATCACTAAAAGGTTTGATTTATATTAACCAAATAGATACTTAAATGGATAGGTAAATGTAACTTGAATGAGTTGGTTATACTAAAGTCCTAAATCATCATACTAAATAAACTAATTTTAATTTCTAACTAACAATACAATCCAATAAAGTTATTAGAACTATAAGAAATGAATTGATAAAGAAAATATTTAATTAACACCTATGCATGCAATGATTGGAGAATATAGCCTATTATCCTTAAGTGCAATTCTCTTTGTCAAATAAAGCCATTCCTACCTAGAGTCCATAAGTACTCTCATATCATTGTAGAGATAGATGAAACCATGAAGTTTTGTTACCCCTTAAAGTGAAACCCTTATCTCCTAAGTGATTTCTAACCTTTAAGTAAATTCAATTGCTTTTCAACCAAAATGCCTGAATTTTCATTATGAACAAATTGATTGATATATTATATATGGGGATCAAGCATACATAACAAACTATGCATCCAATTGAACTTAAATATTCATACATTAAAACAAAATATATCATTAATAAAGTTCAATACACACTTGTAATTCTAATTAACAAAATAGCCAAAATACATTTTACCAGAGTAAATAAACATAATGAAGAGAAAATACATCAAGTAACAATCTAAAGAGAGAGAAAAAATGGTTGATGACTCATTAATGCTTCTTTAGAAAAGTCTTTCAATGTTAAATGACCTCTTTTAATCTTTTCTCTTCCTTGGTGTATGTTTTTCCTTATAATCTTTTTGAATTGTTTTGGTAGTTTATCCATACCCAAAATGTGGTTAACTTCATGTATTTATAGGCTTAAATTTATCCTAAATGATGCCTTTTCGAGGTGGGATGTAAACATGAAGAGGCATTTGAAAGGTTGTAATGCTTCATATTGATGACGACTTAGTACATTGGCACTAAGTTAGGTAAGTTGGCATAGGTTGCCTCTATAATGAGTCAACACAGATGGGCATGAGTTGGCACTCTTCAAACTTGGTCACAACTCGAAACAATAAGGCACGAATTGGCATATAGAGTCTCTGTAACGAGTTGCTACTTATGGGATAAATTGGCACATGCTCTAAACCTTCTTTAATGTCCTTTTTCCTTTGATTCTTTAATTAAAAGTCCTCAATTATACTTTAAACCATCCTTTTGGATATAAACAACCTATAAAATGATGAAAACACAAAACACAATAACATAAACAAAATGCATACATAAATCTAACAATACTAATGCCTAATTAGATAAAATGGCTATGCTATATTACATGACATCAAATTCCCCCACACTTGAACCCTGTTTTCCCTCAAGCAAGAATGTAAAAGCCTAAGTAGAAGAGCTCATGAAAAACTTATCTTCTAAGGTTAAAAATAGCTTCTCTAAGATTATCTTAAATATAAAGGAGTACTCATAATAAAATAGCCAACAACTAACTTCCACTGCTCAACAATGGTACAGTAAACAAGTTTTATAGCATTTTGAATAAATTTAACATATTATCTAAAGTTATTAAAATCAAAATCCTGAACATAAAGTTAATAGTCTAACCAAACTATTCAATTCTGATGGGCAATCTTCAAACTTAGAAATTCAAGAACAAAACATAGCCACTGGGATAATGTTAAGCTCACACATTATCTCACGATTATCATGCCATTTTTAGACACTTATATTTTCTAAGTATTTTGCAATTTAATAGGTGTCTTTTATGCTATATTCCATACTATTTTTCTTGATCAATCTTAATGGATGCATTTTATGCTTCATCCTACAAGATGATATTTATTTCTCTTGTTTTTCTTCTTATTTTTTAATGCTTTTGTGTGTCCTTATCCATTATTGAAAAGTGAGTAATACATATTATAGCTATAGTTTCCCTAAGGCTACATAAGTCCTTAAAAAGTAAACTTGAATCATGATATCCTAGCCTTAATTATAGTTAGAAAATTGACTAAATATCCAATAGACTTTGAAAATAACAACAATATATAGTAAAAACACTTAAAGCATATACTACAGGGATAACTCTGATTTAGTGTTTATTTTTAGTATATTTTTATCTATATTTGTATCTTGTTTTACGTGTTTTTCCTGTTTTAAGTATTAAAATTCTTTTTTTTTGTGAAAAATCGGATTATTTTGATATTTATGAAAGTTTTGAGTGTTTAATGGTGTATTGTTGAATTTTGTGCAGAAAAAAGGCTAGACTCGGCTAAGACCATTCATCTCAATCGTGTGCCTTGCAGATCCTCAAAACACACCATTTCACCAAGGGACTCAGCTAAGACCAATCATCTCCATCATGTCCAATGTTGACTTCGAGGTTGATTTAGTCTAAAATGGTGTGCTCGGCTAAGAGCAAAGTGTCTTAGCCGTGTCCTGCTACTACATTACTCTTTTAACCGATTGGACTTAATTAAGAACAGATTGTCTCCATCATATCCATCTATAGACTTGTATAAAAGATACATTGTGTCTGGCTTTAAAAAAGATCTTTTTAGGTTTTTGAATTTTTAGGTTTTTCTCTATAGTTTTAGCTTGTAGTTTTTTCATACTTTAGGGTTTTTATACTTAGTTTCAATAGATTTACTTCTAAAAATTACTTTTCCAATATATTTTTACATCAAAAATACATAGTTATACTTTAGTTCATAAATTAAAGTTATTACTTTTAATCAAGTTCCAACTTGGAGGAAAAGAGAAAAAGCTTCACCAACTTGAGATCTATAACTTAAAATGGGTTTTATAGTTCCTTTCACTCATTCCTTTGTTATTTACATTATGAGTTATGAGTAGTCATTTGGTTGTTTAAGGATCTTTGAATCTCCTGAATCATGTAATGAATATGAATTTATGATCTTAATATATATTTCAGATGTTTCTTTGCCTTATGCTTATCTCAATATAGATGTTTTACAAGTATTTTTGTTATTAATCTTATTCAATTTGATGGATGATTGCTTTTCTAGTGCCTATGCCATGCATGTTCTATTTTCCTTCATATATGATGCAGTTTGATGGCATTTTCAAAATGGAAGTTAATAGATCTAGGGTTTGTTGTGTTGTAAAATCAGAAAAATAGAGGAAAATGAATAGGTGTTGGATTAGTAAGCTCTAAATGGGATATTAGTTCACACCTACTTCTAAGAACCCGTGCTTATACTAGCTATTGGGTAAGCTCTAAAATGAGATATCGGGTAGTTAGAGTAGTAGCCTCTAAAATGGGATACCAGGGGTTTAGATAGGTTATCCACATATGGAATGTATGAATATTACATTAAAATGAACCTTGCAAGAGATTGGGGAGGATTAGATTCCTAAACAACGTCTTTAGCTATTTTTAAATTATCCATTCTATATTTTCTGCTTTTAATTTATCTTGTTAATTCATACTTTACATTTTATTTATCTTTTATGTTAATTGTTTTTATCACTCAATAAAACAAAATCATCAAACAATTGGGTAATTCTTTAAGCACATATTGCCAATCAATCAACTTTTCTTGCACCAATTCATTTCCCTAGTGTTTGATACTTACAAGTCTTAAAAATACCCCACTTTATTACCTATCAAGTTGGTAAACTTGCTGATTACTGTAAACTTGCTGATTACTTACCAAGTTTTTAACACCATTGCCGGGGAGCATTGGCATGTTTAATTTCAATTATGATTGATTATTTGTATGTATTTTTCTTTTACTTACTTTTCTTTGCTTATTCTTTTTAAGTAAAATTATTGCATGAATAGAGTTGGTCTACATCATCTAGCACCATTTGATCCTGAGATCGAGAGGACCTTACATTGGAGAAGGAGATAATTTTAAAATAAAGATATGAATGATCCACCAAATTCGAAAGTGCCTTTTATTGATGAAAAAGAAGTAGGGCAATAATAACAACATGAGAGAAATCATGATGGTCCAATACTAAGGACTATCCCTGATTATGCCACTCCAAGATGGAATAAGGAGCATAGAATGGTGGTGCTTCCTTGATAACAATATTTTAAGCTAAAACCAGCAATCATTATGGTTCACAAGAACCAATTTTTAGGATCATATATAAAGGACCAACACAATATCTAGATAACTTTTTAGAAATCAGTGATATGGTCCAAATTCAAGGTGTGATGATGGATGTTATAAGATTAAAGCTTTCTCCCTTCACTCTCACAGGGAAAGCAAGAGAATGGTTATCCAAGCTACCAAGCCAATCTATTCATTCATAGGAATAAATGCAGGAAAAGTGCCTTGTAAGATTTTTCCACCCACTAAGACGGTAAGCATAAGGAATAGTATTTACAATTTTCAACAACTAAATGATGAGACCTTCCATAAAGCTTGGGAGAGGTTTAGGAGGTTATTGAAGAGTTATCCATAGCATAAGATCGCGATGCACTAGTTAATGTCAACATTTTATGTAGTGTGTAACTCAGCTACAAGGTCTTTATTGGATGTCACCTCGATATGAAGCTTCATGAAAAAGGTTTCGAAAAAATCTTTTTTTCTTTTTGATAAAATGGCTATAAATGTGGCTAATGGTCTAGTTTAAAGGCACTTACTAAAAGATAAGGAGTTCACATCATTGATGAAGTGACAATTCTAAAAGATCAATTGGAGCTATTGAAGAAGGAATTAAATAGGTTAAAAGTTCAGAATATGTCATCAACTGGCTAAGAGGGCAATGCTTTTGAGGGAAGAAATTTAGGTAGTGATGTAAGGTTAACTGAGCTATACACCTAAGATATAGAAGAAGTGAATGTCATACATGAATAGAAGAGAAATGATCCATTCAACAATCATTGTAATCTTAAATGGAGAAACCACCCAAATTTCTCATGGAAAGATAGAAATCAAGCCTCAACCTCAAACACTCACCTAAGAGCCCCATTTAACCCATTTTGACATAACCAAGCCAACCACAACTATAGTTACCATTAACAACACTAACCCATAATAGCAAAACTCACTATCAAGCACCACACCAACAACCTCAATCTCACCAAACACATTACCAACCTCCTTGATTTCAAAATAGATAGCCCCTACCATAAGAGAAGAAACCAAAGCTTGAGGAAATGTTCATTATTTTTTTAACTAGCCAAAACCAATTTATGACAAGCTAGGGGAAAACTCAATAGCAGTAGAATAGGAACCACGAGGTGGTAATGAGAAATTTAGAAACTTAAGCCAGTTAAATTGCAATTACACTACAAAATGGAAGGAAGGAAACTCAAGGACAAAAGCAAGGTAAGTTATCTTCACCATAGCCATCAAGTATAGAGGAGCCGACATAGCAGTTAAGTAACTCTAACCTGTAGGTAAAGGTGAATATAGATGCGTCTAACATTGACAAGGGTAAGAACATAATGAATACCAATGTAGAGGATCTTAATTTAAATAGGTTTTCATTTCCTTCTTTAGCCAGAAAGGAAAAAAATAAGCAATTGGCTAAATTCTTAAAAATGTTTAAAAATTGCATATCAATTTGCCTTTTTGGTAAAGCTTTAGCTCACATACCCAACTATGCTAATTTATGAAAGAACTTTATTCTAATAAAAAGAAACTAGAAGAGTGTGGGACTGTGCAACTTACAAAGAACTATAGTACGATTATAATGAATAAGATTCCTATGAAATTAGAAGTTCTTGGTAGTTTCACTTTGTTCGATGAAATTTGTGAAAATTTTGTTGGAAATACCTTGTGTGACTTAAGTGCTAGCATTAATTTGATACCATACTCTATGTGTAGGAAATTAAATTAAACAATCTCAATGAGGTAGGTATGAAGCTCCAATTGGCTAATAGGTTAGTGAGGAAATTGAAGGGGGTGATAGAGGATTTATTGCTAAAGGTGGGAAATTTTATCTTTCCTATCAATTTTGTAATGATGGAGATGAAGAAAGATGAAAAAGTACCTTTCATTATAGGGAGGCCATTTTTAAATATAGAAAAAGCATTAATCGATGTGCATGGTCAAAAGGTTACCCTACTATTCAATAATGAAGAGTTGGTAGTGGATATGAATAAAGCTATAAAGTATCCATTAAGTGACTTACAGCAGTCCATTTATTTTATGGATATGGTGCAAGAATGTGTGGAAGAAAATCACGAGAAAATGTTGTTAGATGACCCATTGAATTTGTGTTTGATGCATTCTTTTAGGAATGAAGGGTTGGATGAAGTAGAGATAAAGATGATAGCTACAATAGAAAAGAGGGTGAATAATATGCAAAAAAAAGGAGGAAATTCCGGATATCCCTCAAAATGAGGCACAAGCTCAACTAAAAACTTTCCCTTCTCACTTAAAATATCTATTTTTGGAAGATAATAAGAAACCCATAATTATATCTTCTTCTTTGATAGGTTTAGAGAAGGAGCTAATAATTACGATACTAAAAAACATAAGAAAGCGATTAGATGGAAAACACTGAATTTGAAGGGGATTAGTCCAAGCTATTGCACACATCAAATACCAATGGAGGAACATTTAAAATTGCTGGTTTAGCCTTAATGATGACTTAATTCAGTGATGTAAGAGGTGGTAAAGAAATAGGTACTTCAGTATATTAATTTAGGTATTATCTACCTTATGTTCAATAGTAACTAAGTGAGTCCTGTGTAATTTTTCTTGAATATAGGGGGACTATAGTAGTTCAAAATGAGCAAATTAAGCTTAGTCTAACTCATACAGTTATATGTTAGGGAGTTTGAATAGATTTTAGAAGGCTTAATGCCACCACCCAAAAAGACCATTTTCCCTACCATTTATCGATCAAATGTTGGAGAGGTTAGTGGGTAATAAGTTCTATTGCTTTCTATATGGCTATTTATGGTACTTACAAATACCAATTGCCCCTAAGGATCAAGAAAAGACTACCTTTACTTGTCTTTATGGTATATTCGCATATAGATGCATGCCTTTTGGCCTTTATAATGCATTAGCTATGTTTCAATGATGTATGATGGCCATCTTCCATGATTTCATTGAGCATTTCATCGAAGTGTTTATGGATGACTTTACCATTTATGGGAAGGGTTTGAGAGTTACTTAGCTAACCTAGAATTAATGTTAGGAAGATGTGACGAAGCTAACCTTGTTTTAAACTGGGAGAAGTGCAAGTTTATGGCTAGAAAGGGGATAGTGATAAGGGTATAAAGTGTCCAAAAAAGGGATAGAGGTATACAAAGCAAAAATTGATATTATTGAAAAGTTACCACCCCCCACTACTTTCAAAAGGATTAGAAAGTTTTTAGGACATGTTGGGTTTTATAGGCACTTCATTAAATATTTCATAAAAATTGTCAAACCATGTCTAATTTGCTTGTAAATGATATGGCATTTAATTTTTCTATTGAGTGTTTACTGGCATTAAACACATTAAAGAAAAAGTTGATCTTAGCTCCAGCAATTGTTTCCATTGAAGATTAGTCTTTAAGCTTAGATGAAGCATTATAGGCCTAGAGGACTGCTTTTAAAACTCCAATTAGAATGTCTCCATTGAAGCTTGTGTATGAAAAATTGTGTTATTTACCTATATAATTAGAGCATAAGGCTTTTTGAGCAATGAAGTTTTAAAATTTTGATATAAAAAGTGCTAGAGAGAAATATCTTTTATAGGTAAATAAGCTGGATGAATTTCACTTGAGGGCATACAATAATGCAAGGGATTATAAGACAAGTTGAAGAAATGGTATGATAACAAGCTTATGCCTAAAGAATTTTCTACAGGAATGAAGGTGCTGGTCTATGATAGTCATCTTTGACAATTTTTGGGAAAGTTGAAATCAAGATGGAAGAGAACTTATGAAGTTGTAGATGCCATTTATTATGAAGTAGTCGCTATCAAACACTTGGGTGAAGGTTGAGAATTCAAGGTCAATGGTCATCGCCTTAGGCCTTACTTCCACTTCAGATTTGAAGTCGCATCGGTGGTCATTATATTGGAGGATGTGCGATGAGAGCATCAAAAGTTGAGCTACCGACTTGTTAAACCTAAAACTTCTTCTAAACTTAATCTCAATATTTTTTCTCTTTGATTTACGATTTAAATTTTTTTTTGTTTTAATGGTTGTTTTATGTCTTTGCTTTTAGTACACCACAAGAAAATTAGCAAATAGCAACGAAAATTAGAAACTAAATTTGTTGGATTTCCATTCCTAATAAAAATTAGCAACCAAAAATAGCAATGGAACATTCAGTTGCATATTTGACGGTTGGTATTTTTAGCAATGGAAATTGTTTTAGCAACAGATTTCAATTTTCGTTGCTATTTTTACCAACAAAATTAGAATTCTTGTTGCTATATTATCAACCGAATAGAAATTTTGTTGGTATTTTTAGCAACCGAAAATAAATTCTGTTGCTATTTTAAGCAACCAAAATCAATTTTCGTTGCTATTTCTAGCAACCGAATTGAAGTTTTCATTGCTAAATTCAGCAACTATTATTAAAAAATTATGATGAAATTATTGTCGCTATTCCGTCACTAAATTTTTGAACAATTATTAAATAAATTCAATTAAAATGTGAAAATATAATACAAAAGAATTGAAAGATAAAAACAAGCAAGCAAGCAAAGAATAGGTAATTAATTAATTAATTTTAAATTTAATAATAACAATAATAACAATGAATTGATGAGTTACAACATAAATCTTAAACAAAACCTATAGCTGCCTACTACAGCAGACTTCACATAGTTAAAAAAAATTATAAACTAGGATTTAGAAAGCAACCAATTGAAGATTTCATGAGGAGAGATAAAAGGGAAACAAATGGTAAGAATGATATTATGCTATCAAGAGATAAACAAACATTAGACACAATGCTACCACTTGTTGACTATCTGAATGCCCTCGACTCAAATATCAATTTAAATAAAGACATGATATTGTTATTCAATCGAGCAAATGATCTGCTGAATGCCACAAAGTAAATCCTACAAAGTATAGAATTTACTGCACATCAACATCTACACCTTCATTTCCCTTTGAACTTTACATTTTTCTATAGGAATTATGAAATTAAAATTTGCTCTCTTAGCTTTATGCAGAATATGCATAAGCGAAAAGCCCAATATAGGCAATAGTCAGTTCACTAACAAAAAAGATTACCTTGGTTAATCTGCAATATCCAAAAAATTGATGAGAGAAGTGGATGGATTAGCCTATGGGAGACTTGGAAGCTTTAAGTGCTTCTGCCCTTATTTAATGAGAATGGTTAAGGCCAAAGCCATTTGAATCTAGAAATAACCACATTATGAAATGTATCTAAAAATGCATTATGTAACACCCAAATTCTATGCTTGGCTATTACCACTAAATCTTGCATCATAAGACATGTATAACTACGTTCTCAAGCCGTAAAATTTTCTTATGAGATAACTTATAGAAGAAATGTAAAACCGTATCATGAACTTAAGAGTAATACCTTAACTTATATAAGAGTCCTTAATGTTAGAGAGTATGCCCTAGAGCCCATGTAATAGGGATGTTTTTCATATGTATGAAATTTATATTCTTAATAAAAGGCATCATTCTTTTATTAATGCTATGTTTGAATACATGAATTTGTAAATCTTAAATTAATAAATGAAGTCCTAGATATTATAAACACAGTGCAAAGGCAATCATGAAGGTGTTCATGATGTGGGATGTCTATTGCATGCAAATGTCTTAATATCTAAATATCCCTAGTCATAGAATTAACAAGATAGGACATTGTTAATTCAGACAGACTAGCACATGTTATGCTTCTTGAATGGTTCAAGCAGTGGTTCTCATAACTGTGATTATGGAAGATAATCAAAGCTAACATATGGATGCTTGTTAGAAGAACAAGTTCATTGGAGACCTGCATAGAGAATCCTCACATGGATATTAAATCTATGTCAGTGAGGAATCTCTTTATAGCGGTTGTGCAAGTATCCTTAGACTTGAGATCACCAAAGTTATCTTAAGTAGCAAGTGGTATACTTTGACTCCATAACTGATTACTTCCAACTGGAAGTGAACATAGTTAGGAGATTGGGTATATCATGACCTACTTGAAGATAGTTGAGTGATTGACAAAGGATTCACCATCCCAGATTTAACAAGGGAAGTTATCTCGCATGATTCTATAATTGCCTTGTTCAGAGAATCTCTAGCCAGAGTAATATGCCGAGATGGATGGAGATCCATGAAGGGCATTTTAGGAACAATGGTTAAATTAATAGAACATACATAATTAGATTTATATGAGTTGACAGAAATCCATACTCAGAATCTAATTGAGATAAGAGTGGTAAAGGAGTAATTGCACGGTAACTGTTTCTATGGAAGGGTACAGTCAAACCACATGACTTTCCTGACATTTGGGTAGTCATGATGCCTAGCTAGAGGCCAATCATAACTTGTATAATGATGTATCAAAATATCAATACAGATTGATAAAATAATTTAAAGGAGTTTAAATCATTTGAGTTTTGAATAGAACTCACAATTACATATTTTACTGCCAACATGGACAGGAACCCAATAGGTTACACACATATAGAGAAAAGGGTAAAATGGTAAAATAACAAGGATAATAATATTTGATATTATTATGAAAGGTAGAGAAGTGAATAAGATAATAATTAATTAAAGAGTTTAATTAATTATGATCAAATAAAATTGTCCGCGAAACTTTTGAGAAATATTCTGCAAAATTGGACCTAATGGAAATAATATATTTTATGATTAATTATTATTATCTTATAAGTGTTATAAGACTACTATAAGTGTTATAGGACTGATATAATAATTAATAGGTCCATTGGAGAAATTATAAAGGGCCAAAGGAATTAAGAAGTTGGAGGAAGCTCTCCAGAAGAGGGCCACACGCCAACTCCATACAGAAGGGCATAGAGGGCTTTTTCTTGGACAAAATTAATTTATATATGTTACATAAGTGTTATGGAACTCACATATTTAATTTGGTTGGATTTGGAATCCATTTGGGTATTTAAATTCAATTAGATGCACAAAGGGCCTAGTTTGTGGATTTTGTGCATAGACTTTTATGAAAAGGATTAAATTGGATTTAATTAAGCCCAAATGATTATAATTAATTCTAGAGGCCCAATTAATAATTCTCCAGCAATTTTAAAGAGCCCAATCTCATTAAGGAGTTGGAATTTTAACCTAATTATAAAAGGCCAACTAATGAGAATTAGGGTTAAGTGATTAAAACAAAAAGAAAGTCTTTTTCTCTAATCTCTCTCTCCCTTTTGCGCCAACTCCTAAGCTAGCTCTTGGGAATTTCGGCCAGCCCTAGTTAAACACCAATTTATTGGTTCAATTTACCCCTCTCTAGTGTGGATTACTTATTGGAGGTGTTCGATTTTGGATACTGTGGTTTGCGACAACCCGGTGCGAAGTAAAATCAACTGTTCAATAAAAATCAAAGGTGCTTTTTCTTATTCTCATATAGTTATATTGTGTATTCATGGCAAGATCAGATCTAATGGTTAAAAAATTTTAAAATTTCGCTCATGTATGTGATGCATGTAACCGTTAAATTCCAACACTTAATACATTACAATGTTTTGTCAAACAAAACATTTGTACATATACAAAAATTCCATCATAATTAAAATTTCCATATCCATAAAATAAAGAACAAAACAAAGACTCTACTTTTGAAGCTTTTAAGACTTGTGTTGGCTAACCTGCTGCAAATATCAGTCCTACGAGAAAGTCCTATCCTTGCAACCTACACGGATGAAACACCCTTGCTAAGCTATAAAGCTTTATAGGGAACACAAAATATGACAAACGACCACTCACAATGGTCGCCAACAAGCATACATCATGAACTACAAGTATACCTTATATTCAAATGAATGAGATACCAATCAAAATGAATAAACAAGAGTCCACATATCATACCCGAATGACTTAATGATAGTAAATTTGACATTGGTGCTTTATATACACAACATTTAATCATATAAGCATATTTATCTTTTAGACCTACAATTCATTCATTGAATGATATACCACTGTTTACATTAAGTCATGCCTTCCACATACCACACACTTTGACATATACAAGGAATATATATATATATATATATATATATATATATATATATATATATATATATATATATATATATATATATATATATTCAAATATAAGCACTGGTTCATTCATATAACTCTATATATACAATTTTTATATGTAATAATTGTGCATGAACTTATATTTCAAACTCTTTTAATTTCACAATTTTCGTATGTGATAAAAAGAAATTTCATATATAATATATATTATGAAGTAAATTTAGGAATTGTCATGCTTCATGAAACTTTAATATCGAACTTTTCTTAACTTTGGTTTAAAGACTGCACTACTCTAAAGAGATGGATAATGGGTTATACGGTGGGACCCGAAGGTACTAGGTCACTCGAAGGCACTAAAGAGATAATAGGTCACCCAAAGGCACCAATGATCCAAAAGGGACCATGTCTGTTTAGTCACCCAAATAGGGTTGACTATAACCCAAACGGGGTTGAAACTATCATAGCTGCAAGGTACCCTTATAGGCATGCCTATCTATCCACTTTTTAGACTCAACGCAGGCAGTTAAAATCTCTTTACAAAACTTGCTTCACTTAATTTCATAACTTTATTCAAATATCAAACTATATATATATATATATATATATATATAATACATTTATAAAAATGTACTCTCGATGAAATTGTGTAAGGAAATCGACATGCAATCATTTCCACCTTTAAGTATTCCTACTCTTTAATTGCATGGAGAACAAGGCATGTATCTCCACATGAAAAACATTTATTATCATATTATATCGAGTGACTCTACTCACGATATACACATTTATATTCTATTATTACGTTAAAATATAGTTATATGCAAATGCATGTACATATCTATGTTATCATTAATTAAAGACATTTCACTTAAAACATATTCTTTGAATTATTACACTAAAACATCTTTCAAGATTCAAACCTAATCATATTATATATATATATATGTGTGTGTGTGTGTGTGTGTGTGTGTGTGTGTGTGTGTGTGTGTGTGTGTGTGTGTGTGTGTGTTTGTGCACATATAATCTACAAAACATATTACTTCTTTATACAAGTAAAGTTAACATTTCAAACTATAAGTATCATAGTAACTTCAAGAAATCAATAAGAATCATGTATAATCATCTACACTGTTATATATATTAGCCCATTCAAGGACAAGTCATACATAATTCAATGTGCTTCCATGTTAACTCACATATAACATATCAACATGTAAATAAAGTATATATATACATAATCATAACTCAAATTATATTCATTAATACATGTATTTCTATGCTAGAAATTGTTTAATTCACAATGGAAATAGTTTAGATATCCATTACTATCCATTTGGGACCTTTAAGTGAAGTTTAGGTTATCACATTACATCTTATTAAATGACCACACATGTAAGTTTTCATAATTATTCATGGTGATATAACTTAACTATTAATGCACAATTTTAATGATGCATAGGTATACATTCATAGAAAATTTTCAATGTAAATGATACAAATCATGCAAACCCATATATATACTTTGATACAAATTTAAATACACACGAGTATATAGCCCTCATATACTTGCATTTAAGGCCTATTTTGTTCAGCTATATGTGCAACATATGGGGCTAGCCTAATATAATGATGAAAGGGAATAAAAAGCAAAGTTAGGGGCAAAATCATGATGTCGTGCTCATGACAAAATTCATGCTCGCGATAGTAGCTTTTTTGGCCATATGAATTTTTCCCCCTATTCCCAGAATCCTGCAAACTGCTTAATAAACTCATTTTGTACTTCATTTTTGACACAATAAATGACCTTTTTAGAAAAATTTTTATTCTAAAAAGTTGTATATATACATTTTTATTTTCTATAACATCAAACCTCATCCCAATATCAGTTCTAAATTAAAAGATATCGTCCAAATATAGAAGATTGTTCATGAATACAAGACTGCATACTTATTTGATATTCAAGCTAGGTTATGACCCATTTAGAAGCAGAATTAGAATGTGATTTCTTCTTATGAAATTTTTTCTGGAAGTCTATTTTAAAACCCAATTAGAATCATCTAATTATCTATTCTAAAACTCAAGATATTACCAAAAGAATACAACTAGGTCCAGTGAACCCAAACCCAAAATTTTAAACTTACATACATGTCGATTTAAACATCATAGATTGATGTTTTATTTCAAGTTACTTGTCAAAATGCAACCATGTCACAATGTAATCACATATTTCACTTAAGGAAAAATATACGCATGAAGGATAAGTTCCCAAACCTGAATATACAACTCAAATCTTCTCCAAAATTCTCATATTTCTTTCTCTTCCTTTTTCTTCCAATCTTCTAGTTCTCTTATACTCTTGTAAGCCTCTTTAATCTTGCCTTCCATCTATGCATACAACTTGAAATAAGAGATTTTTACTTTAGGAAAGTGGTCGGATTTTACAAGTGAAGAGGATGAATGTTTTTACCAAATTTAATAAAAATGAGAGAAGTTAAATTCCAGATTTTTGTTGAGAGAGAAAAAAGGGAAAAGTTTTCTTTTTATTAATGGTATGGCTAGCTGCAACTTCTTTAAATACAAGGCTTGCATGGAGACTTAAGTGGAAGGTGACATCATCAAGGACCTACCAAAATCCACTTTAAATCCTTCAATAATTTGCATGTCTTAAATTGACCCCCACTTAAACCTTATCTTCCACATTGGCCCCAACCTTTCTATCTTCTTTTAATTGCATCCCAATTTACTATTCTATTATTATAATTGGCCTAATATTTAATTGTATCAAAAATTGACCCCTTAACTAATACTTCATCCTTCAATTACACCCTTGAATATTATTAAACCAATATAAATAAATTAATTATGATCTTATAAAATTCATACCATATAATTTACACATTTATCACATAATTAATTATAACTTAATAACATTTTTGCCCCAATCAATATCTTAACTCTTAATAATTCATCCACTAATGCTCAATTAGACTTTAATAACATCTAATTGCCTTTGAATTCTACTAGGGACTATTTTGGGTCCTTACACATTAGGAACATAATCTCACATTGTTTCAATGTGGTAGCTGCCTCTTTGTTTGCTTTCAACTGTGAATAAGCTGCATTGCAAAATATATTGTATCTTTTCCAAAGCATAAAAAGAGAGACCAATTAATGAAACATAAATGATATAACAAATCAAAAGATAACTGGAGCAAAGCAAGTAATGTACATAATCCCACTTGTTCCTCCCATAATTACCTCCAATTCATCAGCGAAAAGCAAGAGGTATAAATTAATCAATTGAAGCCTCAAAACTTGAAAATTTAAATCACTTGGCTGCAATGGCAAGTTTAGTAAGTTCTCAAACTATTGGGTAAAGCAAGAAGCTATCAATAGATTTTTAAAAGGCCAAAAATTTTACCAGATGGTACATGCAATATAGCTTTAAGAACCTAGCATAAAATGGAAAAAAATTGTGAATGACTTATGCTACTTACTTTAGATATGGCAGAGTCATGTTCTTTAAGAGAGATGGATTCTTCGACACAAGCTGCTTCCATTCTTCCCTATCAATCTTTCCATCGCCATTTGTTCTGCATCACTCCAAGTCTGGAAAAATGTTAGTTACAAGTTCAAGTATTTAGATCAATATAATATTGTCATTTAACAAGGCAGGCAGACCAATAAGTACCGTATCCACAATCAATTTAACCTCATCATCTGACAGTTACAGATCGAATTCATACAGAAGTGCCAACACCATTTCCTTCAACTATCAAGCAATAAAAAAATTTAGAATTTCTGAAATTAATAAGAAACTTTAACTTACACCATCTAATTAATCAGCATTATATAAGGAAAAAAGTAGTAGATAAAAAAATGTGCATGATTTTGAGGAGTGTCATAATGGAAGAGAGTGGAATTTTATGGAGTTCACCTTTTCTCGCTCGATAAAACCAATTTGTCTTAGATCATATAATCTGAAAGCAATTGCAAGAATTGTTTTTCTTATATTAGTATTCAGTAAGATGTGTAGAAAATACATGCACAACTAATTTCCATGCATTTTGGCCTACATCAACTTAGTTATATATATGTGGTTGAATAAGAGGCAGAACAATTTCCAGCTAGAAAATGTTAATCTTACATTCCACTTTGTCCCCCACAGGTGCATTGGGATGAAACACAACTAATGATCAAACAAATTCTCCAAAATCAACTACTCTATTGCGCTTGATATCAAACAAATCGAAGATCTATAAAAACATTGCGCTATATTACTGAATTCAGTTGCATCATAACCATTAAATTCAAACCAATATCAACAGTGTAAAAACAAAATAGCATAAACAGATCAAAGATGCCAGTATGAAGAAAATAGTTCAATCTATTAACTTTTAAGCACTAGCATATACTAATAGTCATACCCTATCTGGAAAAAGGTTCCTTTTATTTCTGTTTCTAAAAAGTGCAAGCTAAAATTCTTCCTGATGAGAAGAAAGCATGGATAGTTACAATTTTAGTTATAGATGGGTGAACATATTATATATATATATAATACAGACGTGCATCATGATTTCCATACCTTATGAATAAGCCCATCATTAAATATTGAGTTGCTTAATTTCTTGTAAAGCTCATACAGGGCCTCTACTTCACTAACAATAACTACAAGAGAAGCATTTTAAGAGCCCAACAGTCAACTCCCATGTAAAATAAGAGCACTTAGATCAAGGCATATATGATATATAGATAATGATAGTAAGGCATTTAAGAACTAGATACTAGGACACTGACCACTATTTTCTTTCCACAAAATTTTTTCTTTAACTCATTTTGTGATATGGGTTCTTATACAACTTTAGTACAATAATAAACATCTATTTGTTATTGGCAAAATTCAAATCAGTGAAATGTTTACTCTACCTCCAAGGTACTGGAGAGTGAAATGTTGTTGATTATTTATTTCATAACACATCACAGTGGTTTCATTCTAAAAAGTGGTGAGCCATGAAAGATACCACTGAAGAGATCACTTTGGTAATACTTTGTTTTCAATCATTGCTCAGGGAGTGTGGTCATCATTCAGACAAAAAACCTCGAAATTACAAAAGCAAACATGATGATAATGCTAACTCACGAGATGTTTCAGCGACAAGAACTATTGAAAACTCATAAGGTGTTTCAGCTGCAAGAATATATGGTTCTTCGTATCCTGGTATATTCTTAGTCTTCTTTAAGCAAAAGCATTATCTGAAAAGAAGTAACATGATTCCCTCCCAGAATTTTTAAAAATCAGTACAGTCATGCTGTTCAAATATTCAACCTGCATAGAAAATCAAAGAGATGCTGATAAAATTAATTGTTGTATATGTAATTTTTTACCATTTGTCTCATCAATACTCAGAGTTCTAATCTCTTTCTCTAAAAACACAAAATAATGACATAAATTTGGTTACAATCACCTACTTACAAACTAATATAATAAACTTAGATACCATTAATTTGATATTGAAGTTAAAATTTATTCCATGAATCTCATAAAATCTTGAAATTTTTGCCTCAGCTATTTAAACAACTCAAAAATTTATGAGATTTGTGGAATAAATTTGAAAACTGAGAATTTAAAACATGGATGAAGTTGAAGGCAAGCATAATTTATAACTACCAAACCTATAACTTTTAACTGACAAGAAAAATAACCTCATCAAAAGTCAACCATACAGAAATGTAAAAAATATATGAGTAGAAAAGGTGTAATTGTCTATGTTTGGCTAATCAGTTAGCTTAAAAACCGGCTCAAAAAAAAGAGAGAGCAAAAACAATAAACAAAAAGTTTTTTAGTGGAAGGTACTGCAAGATGGAATATAACCATTTTTTCAATAAAATTGTATTGTTTCCTGATTAGATAGACAATCAAAAAAATTCATGATAGGCTATTAAAATTTCATATAAAATATTTGCAGCTCTTTGTGTTTACATTTGTACTTTCTAGTGTATAATACATAAATAAAAATCCAACCTATGATATAGAAAGGGGGAATAAATTAGCTGGTCTAGCTATATAAACATATATCTAATACTGTAAAATTGGTGAAACATTCATTTAAAAAAAATCAAACATCACTACTACTACCATCATCATCTTGAAAATTGTTTTTCATATTCAAAGGAAAAAATAAAAATATGGGAAGGAATATTCAAAACGTTCGATTAAGCCAAGAATTGTACAAATAGTTAAATACCTAATACCAATAAAGCCTATGTAAGTAGTTAGTCACTTCCCTTGTTATATCAACAAAAGATAGATCTTGAAGAGACTTATTTTTTAAAAAAATATTTTTCTTAAAAATATTAATAAACTAGTATTATATTTGGCTTTAAAAAAACAAGAAAAAAAAAATAGGAGTGTACACAACTAGCAACAACTCCTCAACGTTATCAATCATAAGCTTATAAAACAACCCCTTATTCCTCTCTTGTAAAACATATAATTACAATAATTACAAACCAAAAATGCAAAATTCTGCAAAGCTTATACATATTTATGCAGCTTAATAATTACAATATAGAGCCATTTTCCTTTCCAGATCTACTTATTTAGTGTGATTTATGTATATGGCATAAATTTTGAACAAGAAACGAAAGCACTCTAACATGATTTTTTAACAAAAATTTCCCAGAATACAATTTGAACAGAAAAACATCAAATAAACTAGATATAGCTAAGGCCAAAAAAAAAATAATACTTATGAAATGAGAATCAATTTAAGCAAAATTAGGAACAATGCAAAGATCGTAACTTTTGATAAGTGACAGCAACAAAAAAACCCATGTCAATAAAATCTTCAAAAATAGAACAAACAAGATAAAGAATTCAGTTATAAGAAATTAAAGGCAGAAGCTTTAAACTTGACAAAAGCTAAGATACAAACAACTGAAAACTATATTTACAGCATCATATGCTCTTTTTACCAAGCTACAGAAATAGTACATGGGTTTGGGCTGGTGAGAACTGAGAATAATTGATATGGAAAGCATATGAACTTCAACTGAGTGGAGGGATAGTATCCTTAGTAATAGAGAATCCTTCTGTAAAATGCATGAAGTTTGGTGAGGAAGATGAAAAATCATAAACTTTGTATAAATCAAAACTTACAAAAGGATTAAAAGCATGAAATAGAAAAAGAAAATTCAATAAATCTAAAAAAATAAGCAATTAGGAAAAACTCAAAGAAAGAACTGAAGTTAGCTCACCTTATAACCCCCGATCCCAAACTATAAAGGCCTAATATTATTAGCCTTAAGAAACTCCTTGTTTAGCTCAGGATAAGGTTCAAGACATAAACATCCACACCACCAGAACTAAAAACCCTAAATTACTATAAATTTGAATTTCGAACCACAAATGGCTACATATACTAGAGAACAACTTACATGATAGAGCGGATATGAAGAGTTTGAAGAAAAGGGAAGTTAGCAAAGTCAGAAAATCCGGACCTGAAGATACCATTATCTATGATAGCGAAATTTAGAGGAGGAGTGAAGCTAAGGTTATCCGAGACAATCGACAATGATAAAACAGAAAAAAAAGGAGTAAGCAAGATATCGAGGTGGTCACCGATGGCGACTTCGATTGTTATGCAGAGCATCTTAGGTTAAGAGTTGGCGGTAGAAATTAGTAGCATCTCAGGTTCAATAAGAAAATAAAAAGCTTTTTATACATTGGGCAAATAGTAATTTAGCAACGAAATTTAAATTCGGTTGCTAGTTAGCAATAAAATTTTATTTTCGTTGGTATTTCGGTAAAAAATTCCAATGAAATTATTTTTAGTTGCTCAAATTGCAACCGAATTTGAATTTCATTGCTATTTTACCAACAAAATTATAATTCTGTTGGTATTTTTACCCCCAAATTATAAGTCTAAGTAGGTCAAAAATTACAAATGGAATATGGTTTCTGTTGCAATTTTAGCAACAAAAATAATTTTTTGTTGCTAAAAAAGCAATGAAATTCAAATTCGGTTGTAATTTTAGCAACGGAAATACATTCCATTGGTATTTTTTGCTACAAATGAGGATAAAAATTTTGGGGATCAAAAATAGCAACTGAATTCTTTTCCATAGGTAAAATAGTAATGGAATTGAATTTCCATTGCTTTTTTTATGCTCCAAAAATATAAACGGTATTCAATTTTTGTTGGTAAATTACAATCGAAAAAATATTCGGTTGCAATTTTAGCAATGAAAATAATTTTTCGTTGCTAAAATAGCAATAGAATTCAATTTCGATTGCAATTTTAGCAACGAAAATATATTCCATTGGTATTTTTTGCTGCATACGAGGATAAAAGATTTGGGGATCAAAAATACCAACCAAATTCTTTTTCGTTGGTAAAATAGCAATGGAGTTGAATTTCTGTTGCTATTTCTTATGCTCTAAAAATACCAACGGTATTTAATTTTCTTTGGTAAATTACAATTGAAAAAATATTTGGTTGCTAAATTAGCAATGAAAATCTATATTCGTTGCTATTTTTTCTTCCAAAATTTTTTCGCCAACTTTTAACGCCTTTTTTAGCAACGATTTACATATTTCATTGCTAATTCCCATTGCTAAATTTCGGTGCAATTAATCCCCTCCACTTTTAGCAACGAACAATAACAAAATATATTTTCATTGATAAATCTGGAAAGTTTAGCCAATTTCAGCAACAAAAATTAATTTTCATTGCTAAATAGCAATGAAATTTGTTTTTCGTTGCTATTTTCACATTTTCTTGTAGTGGTAATAAATGGTGTTAGATGTTTTGAGTGCTTACTAAATATTGTCTTGGTATTATGCATGTTTGAGGGCATGAAATTTTTGAACAAGGTGTAAAACTTTTGTTCTACTCGTTCGAGTCCAATTTTTCTTAGTCGTATCCTTATTAGTGTTTGAGTTCAAGTTTAGGGCACTCGACTGAGACCATTGGTCTCTACCGTGTGCAGTAATTTAGTTCAAAGATAGAAGGTGTCACTCGATTGAGACCATTGGTCTCATTCGTGTGCAGCATTAAAATTGTCAGTCTAGTAGGGGTCCCTCGGTTGAGACCATATGGGCTCAACCATGTGCCATTAAAAGTAGAATTATATGTATTAGGGCCACTCAACCAAGACCAATTGGTCTTAGTCATATGTATGAGAGTGTTTTGGTACAGAAGGGATCACTTGGCTAAGACCAAGTGCAATCAGGGTTTCTCAAAAGTAAATGGTGGACTCAGCTAAGACTATTGGGTCTTAACCGCACTCTTTCATTTTCAAAACTATGCATTTTTTATTTTATGCCTAACTCATCAAGACCAACTAGTCTCAGCTGTGTACTTAGGGCACTCTATCGTGTCCATTTATAAATAAACTCAAAGATCATATCCCTTCACATTCTCTTTCATTTCCCTTTTAAAATTCTTGAGGAATTCAAAAATTCTCTCAAATTTTGTATTCTTTTTTTGCATTTTTTTTTCTTGTTGAAGCATCAAACAAGTAAGTATCAAATGTGTTTTACTTTAAATTTCATCTTTCAAATTAACTTTTTGGTTTTTTTAGTATCATCAGACTAAAAATTCCTCTTTTGTTTCTTACTTTGAATTTTTATATGCTTAGGTTGTGTTTTAAGTGTTTACATATCCACTATATGTGTAAAGTTAGGTTTAGATTACAATTTGTCCTATTTTACTTCTTTTCCTTAGAAGTATGACTTATAACTTGATATTTTGAATATTTTCATAACCAAATGGTTTGTGTTCTATTTTAATTTATACATTAAAATGTAAGCCTTGTTTGTGCATGCCATATGCTCGTTAAATTTCTTGAAAGAAGTAAAATTTCTAATTCGCCTAACTTTTTCTCCTTAAGATGCAAGATTTTCCTTTAGAGCAATTATGTTATGCCAAGTGCAATGTGATACTTTTATGCAATGCTATCACGTGTTGCTATTGACTTTGATGCCTTTTATTTTTTATTACTAAATTATAAGTCATATGTAAGTTATATCACCATGTTTTGTGTTGTGCTTTTGTTATGGTTATTGTTTATTTTTAATTGTTACTTCTTAGGATTTTATAATCTTTATGCCTTTACTCATTGTAGTATGTTGGAGTATTGGCATCCTTGTAATTATTTTGATTAGATAGGATTGTTGTTAGCCATATCCTATTCTTTTCCTTATGATAGGCATTGTGATTCTCATAGCTAAACTTGTTCTTGTATGTTTGTAGACTGTTGCTTGGAGCATATGTAACCCATTTCGATGCATTTATTCAATTTTCAGCTCTTATGCTACATTTTTGTGCTTTATTTGTTCAATCTCCTCTTTTGGATTATGTGTAAACTTAATATGTTAAAATCTAAGGGGAATGGTTTAATTTTTACAGTGGCATCGAAATGCACTAAGCCGAAGGTTGGATCTTCATCCTCTGCCCTTTAAGAGCCTACAAAATTGAAGACTCTAGGATAAGTTCCTAATGAGTTCAAAGAGGAATGACCTATCATTAATTGACAAGAATACCTAGGCACTCCTTAAATTGAAATGAAGCTTATGTAGGAGATCTGCATGAGGGATGAAATTGATCAATTGATTGACGATGTTGGCTTGAGCACATTTATAGAGATGAGGGAGCAAGTTTAGCCCCAACTTATGTGGGATTTCTTAGCCACTATCAGAATTTGAGTAGGGAGGGATAGTCACACTAATGTAGGCCATGTTAGCTTTTGGCTAAATGGTACTTCTTACAAAATGAGCTTCAATGAATTTTCTATTGTCTTAGGTTTTAACCTACATGATACAAGGGAGATTTAGAATTTAAATAGGTAGGAGGTTTAGAATAAGTTATGCAATAAGGAATAACCTACAAGGTTTAATGGTAGCAACACTAAGGCCCATCATCTGAAGAAATCACCCATTAAGGATCATACATAGATATTTGGCATTGGCAATTTTTAGCCATCATGGAGGTCTTTGCAATGACAATGCCAATGTTTTGTATGTGATAGAGCATGGAATTTGCTTTAATGGAGTTATATTCATTTTATCCAAGATTGATGACTTGAGAATCTACAAGAAAAGGGACTCAAAGCTTACTTTATGAGGCTTTGTAATGATATTGGCTAGATATGTCAATTACACCAACCTAGAAAAAACCACTAAGTCATCGATAAGAAAATGTTGAAGAATATACCAGTCCTCATAATGATCCATGATTTCCAAGGTAAGGGTACACAATGGTATCCACTAGAGTGCATATAAAGAAGCCATGAACAAAGGAATAATGAAGCTTCAACGAATGGACGTGGGCACTATCACTCTCTCCAATGAATAGTAAACTACTATCATGACCTGCTTAGATGCCATGATGGAGAAAATGGACAAAATAGTTGCTTCCCTTAGAACAATGCAGCCCCGATTTGATCATTAATTCCCTCCTTCACCTGGATAAGGATGATTATTCAGGGATTTTCCTCAACTCATGATATTATGTGATTATTTTATTTGTATCTCAACCCATGATATTTTGTGATTATTTTGTTTGTATTTTGCTGAGGGTAACAAAATTTTAGTTGTGGGGTGAGGGTATTATTTATGGATGTTTTTATGAACTTATGTTGGATTATGGATATTTTGCTTATTTTTACTTTAACACCACATTAGCTTTAATTTTTTTTATGTCATTTTAGTTTATTAATTTAGCTATTTCTATTTCCTTAATGTTTAGCTATTGTGTTCATGTTTTTAAGTTTGTGTTTATTTATGTATCTTTTATCTTTTATATTTATATTTAATTTAGTACGTTTATATTTCATTAGTTTTTAAGTTATCGATTTTACTTTTCAGATTGTGGTTATTTTTCATTATCTAGCAATTTTTATTCGTCTTTTTGTTTTAATCTTTGCTTTAGTTATTGCTTCATTTTTTTAGGTTGTTGTCTTTAGTTGTTATTGAAGACCCTTGCATTTTTGCTTAGTTTGCCCTTAGTTATTTCCATTGTGGATGCTCCGAACTTAGTTTGAGAAAAGCTTGTTTAAGGTAGTTGAATGATCAGAGAGTAGCTAGTTGTTGATTGTTTACCTTTTTCATTTAGGTTTAATTAGATTAGTACCAATAGGTCTCATAAAATAATGTGCACTTTGGGTCTTTTTTTAGAAAAAATGGAAAAATCAGTGTATGAAGATGATCAAATAAGAATTCTACAGCACTGAAACCTTTCTTTTCAAATATAGAGCTTGAAATAATTTGAAAATTTTCATTGTAAGCCTCTAAAAGACTTTTGACCTACTCGGCATTAAATTGTTTCCCTTTCATGACCCTTTTAGCCTATTGAGGTATGTTAATTGCATACCAAATTTTTAATTTTGGGCACACTTATGTAATTTTTCTAGCCTTAAAAGCCTTTTTCTTACCCTTTTATAACTGGTCATTGTTGAAGTGAGTAAGAGAACATTTTTGGGACTAAAATGAGATGAGCTAAGATGAGGATTGAATGTTAAAGAGAAATTTAAATTGGGATTATTTTGTGAATGTAAAAATTATTTCCCTAAATGTAGTTATATGTTTTGGCATTATTAGCAAGCCTTTTTTCTTTTAAAAATTAAAAAAAAAAAAGAAAACTAGATGGAAAACTAGATGGAAGAAAAAGAAGAATAAAATGAAATAAAGTTTAAATTATAGCTTTAAATAAGTGTAGATTAGTTTGCTGAATTTAAAGAATGAATGTTAGAGCTTGTAATTTGATCGAGTAATGGCACTTTCAAGTGAACACTTTAATGTAGTTCTTCTTATAGAAATCCAAATTATAAGAAATCATTATGCATTCTGGGTAGTCTAACATTTAAAACTTTTTATGATTCGAGAAAAAGGGTAAAATATGAGCTAAAAATTTTTAAAGTGTTATTAGGTTGAGTGGAGTTATTGAATGGATGTTCTATTTTATATATCTTACACATTTCCTTTGTAGCACCCTTATCCTTTAACCTATACATATCACTTTATTCTTCCCATTACATAAGTTTAACAGTGCAACTTAAACATAAACCAACTATACATAGAACATATATTCTAACTTAATACCTAAGAGTGGTATACTATTAAAGCTTTCAAATATACATTAAAGTCTCTTTACAAAATACAACAACTATTTAACATCTTTATATACAATATCTCCTATACCACAAAAATTTTACTACATACAAAGAGTCCAAAATAAACGTCTATAATAGTCTCTTCTGATGACTTGAGTTGGCCATCCTGCAATAGATATGACCTCATAAACCTACATGGATGAAACACCCGTGCTAAGCTATATAGCTTAGTGGGGAAAATAAAACATGAGGATGACCTCTTTTAAAGGTCATCAAAATGCAAATACATACAATTATACCCTTAAGCATATGAACTAATCATTTAAATTGTATTCACAATATTTTCACTTTAGGTACTATATTATACACATTATCCTTATAACCATTACAAATTGCCTAATAATATTCCGACTGCTTATTGGTCTTACTCTTATTAATATTCATTTAACCCTTAAAGTCTTACGCATCAAGTATACTTTGGATTCCTGTATGTTATTCTTGTATAATCACTTGACTTACCAATCTTTCTTGATTATTTATCAGATTAATCATGTGTTGACTTATTATCTTACTTACATCTCAAATCTAAATCATATACAGTTCACCAGTTACAAGTTTATAAGTGACTTATTGTTACATATAAGATATCGTATATCATTTCCCAATGGAAACAATTAAATGATTAATTATAAGAAAATCATACAAGACCATACAACAGTTAAAAGACATCACCAACATACATGCTTATACATGTCTCCTACATTTCGATCTCTAAATAAATCAAATTCACAATTTATGAGTTCATAGTTCACTAATTATTATCGTATAGTGAGTCATACCTACCACTTATCTCATTTACTCAAAACTCAATAATTATCATGTATTGGTGGTGATATACCTTTACATATCAGCACTTTAGCAAAACAACACATTTTATAAGTACAATTTCATGTATCATGCATTCCTAAATGTACAATTTAGCATCCACAAATTTCTATTTTTCAAATATTGATCTACATACATATATATAAGTATATGCATAAATATAATACATGCATTCGAAATACTCATAAACATAGGCCTTACTATACTGAAGTAGACTATGATGCAATTATACTATAACTTAGCCTACTTAAGTTCTAAAGGTGGATAATGGGATTGGTGGATACCCGAGGGTATCAAAACAGTGGATATCCGAAGATATCGAAACTATGGACCTAAACAGGGACAACTGTATGATGGACCGATCAAGAACCCAAACGAGATCAACAAACAACCCAAACAGGGTTGTGTATGATCCAGTAGGATCAACTATACTTTAGACCTAAAAAGGTCAACGGCGGCAGCTGCAATATCCCTATAGGTACCTATCTATCCATAATTGAACTCTAAAAGCAGGCAAATATATCTCTTTACTTTATTTTCCAAATGTTGCTTTACTTTATTCAATCATATACATATGTGTATGTGAAAACCCATGTATAATGATGTCCAAGGTAATCATATCCATGTTTATGTAATACTTTCTTTAAACATGTGATCATACACATTATTGAATATTGCTATTTTCTACTTGAAACTAGTTCAAGGAATGATCCCTTTTCAATCATGCATTTATATACATAGTAGTATAAATCTATTCATGGCTATGAGTAGGATAATCATAATCATATACATGTGCAGAAATAATTTTCTATAACACTATATCATGCTCATGATTAAACATCTTTGTTCCATGCTTTACTTTTTCGTCATTATATATGTCTAGGTATCTTACATACATACATGTGTGTGTGTGTGTATCATATCATATCATATCATATCATATCATATCATATCATATCATATCATATCATATCATATCATATCATATCATGCACACCTTGGGTTTAATACCTTACAATACTTGAAACTTGCTTTACAACATGTAACTCTTTCACATACCATCTTATATGGCATTCAAGTATTTATACATGAATATACCTAATTGCTCTCTCATGCTTAAGCATAACAATTCATATTCATAAAATATGTAAGCATGTACACATTATCTCAACTAAATAATAAGTATAATAGTTCATTCATTTGTTATATGACATGTTTCATTTAACTATGCAATACCATCATATATTCTTAAACACATATTATTTATATAAATTTCAAATTAATTTTAGGAGCACTTAGAGGTGGAATTAAATATAGGTTTCTTCTACAAAATTTTAAGTCCAAATCTTAAGAGTAAGTACCAACTGAGTTTACTCAAATCAGAGTTTTAAAATTCAATATATCCATTAAATATAGCAATAGGTTCCAAGATCCTTACATGAATTTCTCCATACAAGCAAACCAAGACTTAATTTTCACAATCCATATTCTCCTTTTAATGCAATAAACTATTCCTTCTCTTCATTGTATAACATATATGCATGAAAATAAACCACCTCAATACCATACTTTGGCCGACCAACTCCTTCACTTCAATCCTTTGCAACTTACTTGCCTTTCTTTATCTTTCTAGCTTCCTCTTAAAACAATCACATTTCATATACAACCATGCATCAAATTACAGCATTATTTATCCTTTGGAAAACAACCTAACTATGTAGAAGAAGAAGAAGAAGAAGAAGAAGAAGAAGAAGAAGAAGAAGAAGAAGAAGAATAAATTAATTAATATCTTGAATCCATTTACCTTTAAAAATTCCTTGTCAAAACCTCTTAATTCATAACATGCAACTTAATCTCCTTGAGAGTTTAAAGATGAAAGAATGGAGAACTTTAGAAAGATGAGAAATGAGAGAGAGATGAAAGATGAGAGAATGAGCATTTTTTCGTCCCTATCTCCCTTCTTATATCTCTCTTCCTTACATGCAACTAATAGGAGATTAAAGTGGAAGTAAAAGTTCCTATTTGGTCCTTCCAAAATCTTCTTTTAATCCTTTAACTTATTGCATGCCACACAAATCTCACTCATTTATTTGCATGTCATATTTTGATCCCATTCAATTATTTAATTCCATTTCAACCCCCATCAAATTTTATTTCTTTTGAAATTAAACCCACTTAATCATTATTGTAACATTGGCATCTAAATTTATATACTCTTCTAATTGGACCCCAAATAAATATTATATTATTACATTTGACCCTAAATTTTTAATTATATCAAAATTGACCCTTGAAATTAAAATTTTATTTCAATTGCACTCATAAATATATAACTAATTTATCCTTCAATTCAATAACTTATAATTTCATTTCAATTGACCACTTATCTTTAATTTCTTTTCAATAATGCATTGCTATACAAATTTTTTTTAACTCTCTACTCCTCTATCACATAAGACCATCAATCCTTTAGGTCTTAATTTATAATATTTCATCTAATTAATCTTGATTAAACATTAATGATCATGATTATGCCTTGAATTCTACTAGGGCCTATTTTGGGTCCTTTCATCCTCATTAGTCATATCCCAACCATGTTGTAACCCATATATGACCTATTGATCTTGCTTTGCTTAGAATTATTTACAAAGATGACCTTTCGAGTTCCGATGATAAAGAAGTAACCTATGTCATCTATTGACCTTCAAGAACAAAACTGCATGTGCAAATTTTGCGTATGAATTATTTTCTTGGTTATCAAATTGCAATGGATTTTTATAATTCAAAAGTAATCATTAGGCCTAACACACACACACACACTAAGAGACTAGCTAGTATGATTTAAGTTAAATTATTTTCTATTTAGGGCGATGGTTAGTGACTTTTGCTATAGTATTATTGAACTTTCCTTGAACTTCTAAATTCTTTTTTTAAGTTTTGGTATGTGGGAATTTGGTTGTTCAGTTGCTCGAGGGCGAGCAAAAGCTAAATTTTGGTAGTAGATAACTCTGATTTAGTGTTTATTTTCCATATATTTTTATCTATGTTTATAACTCATTTTTCTTATTTTTTGTGTTCAAATTCTCTTTTTATGCAAAATTGGATTATGTTGATATTTATGAAATTTTTGAGCGTTTAATGGTGTATTCTTAAATTTTATGCTGAAAAAGGGCTAACACTCGGCTGACACCATTTGTCTTAGTCGTATACCCTGCAAATCTTCAAAATGTACCATTTTACTAAAAGACTCAGCTAAGACCAATTGTCTCAACTATGTCCAATACAGACTTCGAGGTTAATTCATCTTAGAATGGTTCACTCGATTGAGACCAAAGTGTCTCAACCATGTCCTACTACTATGGTACTTTTTTAACCAATTGGACTCGGCTGATACCAAAGAATCTCCACCATTTCAATCTATATAGCTATATAAAAGATGTATTTTGTCTAGATTTATGATATCTTTTTAGGTTTTTGAATTTTAGGGGTTTTCTCTATAGTTTTTGCTCGTAGTTCTTCATAATTTAGGGTTTTTATACCTAGTTTTTATAGATTTGCTTGTAAAAATTACTCTTTCAATATAGTTTTACATAAAAAATACAAAAATACATAGTTATATTTTGATTCACATATTAAAGTTATAGCTTTTAATTAAGTTCCAGCTTCACTAGCTTCAGATCTACAATTCCAAATGGGTTTTATAGTTCCTTTTACTCTTCTTTTTGTTATTTACATTATGAGTTGTGAGTAGTCATTTTGTTGTTTGGGGATCTTTAAATCTCCTAAACTATGTAAGGAATATGAACTTATTTTTTTAATACATATTTCAGATGTTTCTTTTGCCTTATGCTTATCTTGATACAAATGTTTTAAAAGTATTTATGTTATTAATCTTATTCAAGTTAATGGATGAATGCTTGTCTAGTGCCTATGTCATGCATGTTCTAATTTTTTACACATATGTTGTAGTTTTGATGGCATTTTCGGAATGAGAGCTATTAGATTTAGGGTTTATTGTGTTGTAAAATCAGAAAAATAGAGCAGAATGAATGGGTGTTGGATTAGTAAGCTTTGAAATGGGATATTAGTTCACACCTAGGTTTTTGAACCTGTGCTTATGTTGGCTATTGGGTAAGATTCAAAATTGGATACTGAGTAGTTAGAGTAGTAGGCTTCAAAATGGGATACTACCGATTTAGATGGTTTGTTCACATCTAAAATATATGAATATTATGTTAACATAAACCTTGCATGGGATTAGGGAGCATTAGATTCCTAAACAGTGTCTTTAGTTATCATTAAATTATCCATTCTATATTTTATGCTTTTAATTATCTTGTTAATCCATACTTTACATTTTATTTATCTTTTTTTTTAATTGTTTTTACCACTTAATACAACAAAATCATCAAACAATTGGGTAATTTTTTAAGTATATATTGCCAACCAATCAACTTTTCTTGCACCAATTTGTGTTCCTTAGGGTTCAATACTTACGGATTTTAAAAATACTCCACTTTATTGCTTGTTGATTTAGTACACTAACCGATTAATGACCATGCATGAAACTTAAGATTCTGCCAATTAAGCATAAAAAATAAGCTATTGATATGGCATTAACATGCACTCAATTATAACAAGATAAACTTAGATAAAACTAACATAAGGATGGAGAAGATAAATGAGTATGCATAAATATATCATAGTAGAATACATCAAAACAAAATCATGAAAAACATGCAAAGTATGCAAACAAATACTTGAAAAGAGACTTAAAGTTAAAACATCCCTTCCCCTACACTTAGAATTTCACATTATCCCCAATATGACCCAAAAAAGATAAAAGGAAAGGGAAAACAAAGACTTCCCACATGCATTCAAAGGAAAAGGTGGAGATGAATGAACCATACACCCAGCTTGGGCAATAAAAGTATCAATTTTATGCTCCATGCTCATTTGCCTCCTAGCAAGATTAAGGGTCATGGTCTCCATGAAATTCAATTGGCACTGCATTACTTGTTGATTTTCTAATCCTTGCACCCAAATCATTGATGACCTACTAGAGTAACCTTGAGAGGGGCCATGAGTGGTACCACGGGTTGGACAACTAGCACCTTCATAATCTATGGCAAGAATTATAGCCAATTTTCTAAGAGATTTCTCTTCTTGAGGTGCACCAAAAAATTCCTCTTCATTAGCATTTGCATCCTCTCCTCTTCACTTTCTTCCTCCTCTTGTGGTGGTCGTAGAGGTGCCAACACTTCCAAATAAGAACGAGAATTGGCAAGTATCAATCTCATTGAGGAATTAACCACTTTATCGTGAGTTAAAGTTTACAAGACACTATTCCTCTAATTTTAAGAGAAAAGAACTTTACACCTTCCTCATCATTGAGAAGAGGAAATGGAGTCTTATAGATTAAAGATAAATCTCCTCACTGTGAAGCTTCATCTTGTTGACTTGAAGATGTATATCTTTTTGTCCTTGGCAATTTGATTAATGATAATAGATGAAAGAAAAAAAACTTGCAAATATTTAGAAAATGCAGAAAATAACAAGGAAAATATAATTGTATTTTAATGGAGTTTTGGAGAGAAAGAATGAAGATGAAATCAAATTGTGGGGAGAGAAAGCAATAAAATAGTAAAGAAGAAAGGAAATTAAGGGGTATAAATAGGGATAAAAAACTTATCGAGAAAAAGAAAAGGCTGCTACAATTAATTGAAATGAAGACTAATATTTATAAGAAGGGAAAATTTGAATAGGTATGAGAAAAAGTAGGAAAACATATGACTTGAAATGGGAAAGATCATGACCTTTATGGTTTTTCACACCTTTTCAAGTGATTTTTTTAAAAAAAAAACATCATAAATAACAAAAATTAAACGCTATAAATGGAAAACTAAAAATGGGGAATGAAATATTTGAAACATATTGGAAAACATGATGCTAGGTTGCGTCATGAGTTAGCACAAATGGCATGACTCGGGACAAATGCTAACTATAACAAGTAGGCACATATGTGATGATTTAGCACCAATTCAACTCTTCAAGAATTGGCACGTCCATCTACAACTCGATATATGTCTCTTCTTTGATGACTCAACACCTTCGAGGATAAGTTGATACCTTCCAAGCAAGTTGGCACTCTTGCTCTCTATGCTAAGTCAACACAAGTGGAACGAGTCAGCACACCCTCACTACAAAAAAAATGCATTTTACCGATGGATTTATGCTTTTACCGATGGCAAATGACCTTACCGACGATTTTTTATTATTTTACCGACGGATACTATCCGTCGGTAAAACGCTCGTAGGTACCAAATTACCGGCGGAAAAGTCCGTCAGTAAATGTTACCGACGGATTTACTGGAGGGTTTATAAAAAATCTTTCGTCGGATGTTTCATCGCATTGACCATTTACCGATGGAAAATGTTGTCGGTAAATCGTCGGTAATATTTAATTAATAAATTATTAATTTATTTTAGTATAAACAGCGACGGATATTTTCGTCGGTAATTTTATCGGTAGTATAATATTAAAATTATTGGAATAGCAGCAACGGATTTTTTCGTCGAAAATTTATCGATAACACATTATTTTTTATAATTTTTTGCAAAATTATATATTTACTATTTGTAAATCCCAAATTAAACACAATAAAGTTAATATAAAAGTATAAAATCTAAATTCAATATATATATTAATTAATAATTTTAATATATGTCAAAAATAATTAATACAAAAAATTATATAAAATTTATACAAATATTGTATAAATTACAATGCCAAAAATATAAAACTCAACACTAAATATACTTAGAACATTCTTAAAAACAATGAAAACTTTAAATTTTTAAACAATTAGTGAAGTAAGGTCATCAACTGGTCGATGACCAATATAACCTATACCTAATATGCGCCATGCTTCTTGTAATGCACAGTTCTTCAAAACCATGTCAAGCATTCTTCTTTCATCCAAACTTATTTTAAGTAACCTTGACTGCGAAACCAATTCTTGCATCACATTTTAGCTTTCTTCTAATAATAATGATGCATTTAATCATTAAATCTTTAGTAAATAAACAGAGCCTGAAAACATCAAACCTTCAGGTCTCAAGTTTGGGCAGAGGAAAAGAGCCCAATCCCATGCTAGAAGAAGACCCCAAAAATGCCTAAAGAGCCCAATCCCATGCTAAAAGAAGACCCCAAAAATGCCTTAGAATTCTTTAAGCAGCACTTGGTTGTTGCTACAACATCTTTAACATCACCTAGAGTAGGCAAAATCAAATGGATGTTTTATGTACACCTACGAGATTGAACTTGAAGATTATAATTTAGAAAGGAAAATAAAAGACAATATAAAACTCAAATAGATCTGCTCCAAAACCACCATGAGGTAGCCAGTAAATTGCCAGAACTTTTAGCAAGATGCATAACTACTGAATAGATAACAGAAAAAAAGACATACCAGGAATATATAAAAATCAACATGTTCTACATTAACCTATGAAAAAGGACATACCAGGAATATATAACACTATTGATAAATAATGGCAATTAGATTGCTGTATTTAGAACATTCAGGTTACAATTGCACACTATATTTGTATCAAGGTGTCATAAACTTGTGAAAATATACAATCAATTGAGTTGCAATCAAATTGATTTAACCATATGCAATTGAAATGTCATAATTTAACTCTGCCTTCTCACATGAGGGACTTCAAAGCTTAGAGATGAATTATATCCAAAAGAAAACATTTTAATAGAGAGAAGACTAATGCAAATATCTGAAATGTGAAAATCATGACAATGAATTTCGTTCACCTATAATCCTCATCAGTTAAATACTTCTGCAACTGTGGCAGGGAAGGATTGTTGAACTCATCCTCAATAAGGCGATACCTGCAAACCTACAAGTGAAGTTTGAAAGCCCCCACTTTCATACCTAGTTAAAAAATAAAAATAAAATAAAAAAAGCAATAGCCTACCTAACGGATACAGCAGAAAGAATTTAAAATTAAAGTGTACATTCAAATCACCCAACATCATTTACTATCTAAACAGTTGTGGCATTGCCAGTATAAAAGCCTGAATGTATTGCTGCCAACACATCTCTTTATTTATTTTCTTCCAACATATAGCTTGAAATCCTCATTATGTGAGGTGCTACTTGACACTCAATTTGGTGTTTATGGGATTTGATATTTAGCACTCAACTCACACAAGTCATCTTACTTTGGTTACTAGAAATTATATAATCATGGATTTGATTCTTTATCCAATTCATTTATGCTTATCAGTTAGTTGCAATGTCATTTTAATTTTTGTTCAATTCTTATATATTCTACTCATAATACAATCTGCAACCTAAAAAAATAGAGCATGATGAATTGTCATTAGAAGGTAGATTGAAGGAGCTTCTCAGGCATGTTTTCCCAATGATTAATTGGAATGAGGAACACGGAATACAAAATTCTAATTAAGAATTTGTACAGTTTGGCAAAAGCTAAGATACAGGGCCAGACATAAATATTTCAACCAAGACCTGAAGTTACTTGGTACCTGAGCACAACTGGACAATCAACAACTAGTAGCTGATAAAGAGATCATAAGATATGAAAAATCTAAGTTACTAAGGTAGCCAATCATCATGCCTATGTAACTTTACAGAGATCTTGAAAAAAAAACGAAAATAATCAATAAAAAAGCAAGCATACATGAAGACATCATCATGGAGCGCCCTTGGATATGACATTTACAATCAGCATATGGAGGAGCAAACACCATCAAGGACAACAAATAGCACAACCTCAAATAATTACCTTTAGTTTTCTAGCATTTTTGTAGAAACTTTTTATCATGGACCTTTTGATGCTATCAACATCTCTCCCTATTTTCTTCAGGATATTCCTCACCCGTTTCTCGATCATAAGATAATCAGCCTCAGATTTTGCTTGATAGATCTTCTGCAAATTTATATACAGCCTGCAAAAAACTTCATATAATATTAATGAAGTTGTTTACTTCTATAATAAAGAATGATCACATAAGGTGTGTGCTTATGGGAAACAGGATCTTCAACATTCAAGTCAATGGTTTCTGCAAAACTATATTAAGAAATGCAGAATAAGTACTTGAACAATAATTGTAATATATAAAACATGAATA